>CM052811.1:84347083-84384427 GCA_028533885.1 Nasua narica | reverse complement strand
AACTGCCTTCCCAGAAGTGCAGCACCCTTATACCAGCAGTGACGGCGGGCCTTGCGGGGGACCCCAGGGGTGTGACATCACAATGTGGCCCCATTCAGGATCTCAGGGCAGACTTGCCCCTGCGCCCAGGATATACGCTTCCGCTCCTAGGGCTGGCCTGCACTTCCGGGGCCACGGCAACCGAGACGCACTGACCTGCCCGGCACACTCGGTGAGTATTCAGATCCTCTGAACATCATGGACAGAAACACGGCCGGGGGCTGGCAGGCCTAGCGCCTCAGGGTCCCTTACCCACAGCAGCAGACCCCGATCTGGCGCCCAGCAATGCTCCAGGGCAAGCCTGAGTCCTTCCCAGGAAGGGGGCTCACCCGATAAAGAAACCCCTTTCCTGACCTCGTGCGGGTTGCCCTCTGCAGGAATTGATATTCTAATCACGTCCTGGGCCCAGTCTGTCCCCTGCCCCGGCTCCCTGGGCAAAGGTCATCCAGGTGCTTGATAGAGCCTCCGGACCAGGGAGGCCAGGCTCTTAGATGGCCACTAGAGAATGGGCCCAGGGATACCCTCATAGCGGCGTGAGCAGGGGTAGCCTCCCCGGCAACTTGAGGGACGCCGAGACCGCCTCCCCTCCGCCAATGCGCATGATAGCCTTCCTCCCGGTTCACTCTGCCTTCTCTCTTTGGCTGTTTTTCAATCCAACTCCCAAGGGTGTCCCATGTATCCAGTCTCTTCCTTCCCTCTTGGGACAGAGAGAGATGTGAGACCATTATGGGAGGTGGGTAGATGGGTGAGAATACCGGAAGAGTAGGCAACAGGGAAGAAGGTGTGGGGGATGGGAGGGTGGGGAGTCGCAGGGGCAGGAGGCTGGCTTTTTCCCAGCTGAGTCACCAGCAGTGGCTTGAGGGTTGTCTCAGGCCCAAGAGTCTTCAGCAGCCAACAGTGGGGATGGGCCCCAGGGGCACCAGGAGGCAGAGCCAACCTCCCCCGCTGGCCTGCGGGTCCATTGGCTCTCCACCTCCAGACGGACCATGCCATCGGTAGGAACCTGCCAGTGTGCACAAGTGCAGATCGGCTCACACACAGGGGTGGTTTGTTGGGGGCCCATGATGTAGAGCAGGCGCCTGGCTTTCCCTGAGTGTGTAAAGCAGGGAGGGAGGCAGTCAGGGAAATCTGCCCCCGGGCATTAGCATCCCTTCTCTGTCTTATTAGGGCCGCTGACTGCCAGCCTCTTTCTCACATGTGAGGGTCCCAGTCATAGTGATCCACCAAACCTGCTGGGAGCATTGTAGCTCCATCCCAGGCCCCGCTGAAAGAAAAGAACAGTCTAGAGGCTGGAGCCACGGGGGTCCATGGTCCTCCACCGGCAACAGCCCTCATATGGAAAGGGAAGGAACAAACACTAAGCATCTACTACATATCAGTCCCACTATCCCTGTGGTTGCTCTTAATTCCTGCCTCCAGGAAGGTAAAGTAGGTTTTTTGTGGTTTTTTTGTGGTTTTTTTTCAAGATGTTATTTATTATTTATTTGAGAGAGACAGACAGAGATAATGAAAGAGAGCATGAACAGGGAGGAGAGGGAGAAGCAGGCTCCCTACGGAGCAGGGAGCCCGATGCGGGACTCAATCCCAGGGTCCTGGGATCATGACCTGAGCCAAAGGCAGACGCTAACCGACTGAGCCACGCAGGTGCCCTGAAGTAGGTATTTTCACGCTCATTTCATAGATAGGGAAACTGAGATCTATGTTTTGTGCTGGTTGCCGCGTTTTAAGAGGGACATTAACCTAGAATTTCTATACACTCTGTATACGGACGAGCATACCCACAGATTAGAGCACTCTGAAAATAGAATGGGCTTCTTTGGGAGGAGGTGAGAGTGCCTTTGGAAGCGTCCGGGCAAACCGGGTGCCTTCCGTCATCAGGGCTGGGATAGGATCCTTGTGATCATTTCGGAACCAAACCAAAAGCTCTTTAAAAGCTGTTCCAAATCCCAGATTGCAGGATCTGGGTCTCAAAACCTTGCTCACCTTCCATGTTTGAACCCAAACGGCTCAGGCCTCCAGGGGGGCTGCTAACTTTGTTGGCGGGGAAAGCTTGGAAGGAACCGTAGAGACGGGCTCCCCTGACCTACGGGGCTGCAGGTAGGAAGCAGGTGGCCGGGCTGGTTCTGGGGGTGATCCAAGGCCACGGAGCCAGTTCTCAGCATGACTACGTGTTGAATGAATGCAATGCCAGGACTGGAACCAGCCTGAACGCTGATCAAGCATCCCTTAGCCTATCTCTCTTCCTCTCCCGAAGCTCTTTCTTATGAAGATTATGATTCAGCCAACACTTACAGAGCACCTACTGTATACCAAGTGTGCTCACTGAGATAATTTCACATAATCCGCCTTCACCCATCAGGCGGGGGTCATCACCCTCATTTCTCAGCTGAGGATGGTTGGGTAACTGCCCCAAGGGGTGGGGGACTTGCGGAGCCACCACTAACAATAAGGACAGTGCAGGTCTCGCCAGCTCCAAGGAGAGCAGGCACCTGTACCCGCCGCCGCCCAGCCTGGGCAGGGAAGCACCTAACTATTTATCCTTCCTAAGGACAAACTGCTGGTGACTTGCCCAGCTGCTCAGGGGTTATTTTGCCTCCTCTTTCGGCTTCGTCCTGGCTGCCGTTGGGCTCCCCGTGGGCCTGCCTCCTTCGCTGCCCGTGCCTCTTGCCCCGACGGGACAAGACGGAGTGACTGTTTCCACACCAGCAGATGTGATGCGCCAAGGAACAAAATATGCTAATCAAAATCAGCTTTGGCTAATTGTAGCAATTTCCCTTCTGCGCACTGCCCTGAAATAGTAGCCACGCTCTGTTCTTTTTTTCACATCAGGGAGCCCCAAATTGGCAGCTTAAATGAGGTTGCAAAGAAGTCAGTTAAACAGGCCTTTTTGCTGCCAGTTACCATGGATGAAGCCTTGAACATGCTCTCCTGGTTAGACCCCAGTTCCACCGTTCGTGGGCTTGGGATCTTGCTGTGGATCATTTGGATGTACTGGTGGGCTGCGGGAACCTCATTTAATCCCAGGGGAAAAGCAGAACCTCAAGGGATTTAATGAAGCATCGAGCTCAAGAGCACATGGTCTGACCTTGAACCCTGGTTCGCCCGTGGTTTGTTCTACAGCCTGCGCGAGCTGATTGCACTTTCCCCGCTGAGGGAGATATTCTCATCGGCGCGGTCCCATTTGGTAGCCAGGAGCCACCATGGCTATTGAGTGCTGGAAATGTGGCTAGTGGGACTGAGGAAGTGAATGATCAATTTTAATTTTGACGGGAGTTTGGCTTTAAGAGCCTTGTAGGGCTAGTGGCCACTGGACCGGACAGGGGGGCTACAACCCTGCCAACTTTTGTGACTTCATCTCTTGACTTCATTTCTCCCCTCATTCCCCCCTGCTGGGCCCCCCCCCCCCACTGTATTCACCAGCCAGACCTTCAGCCTATGCCTCCAACAAGCCAAGTCGTTCCCTGGGGGCTTTGGCAGCATCGCCCTGCCCTCTGGTCATTGTACAGTGTGCCCCTTTTCCACCGTCACCGCCTCCGATCCGGAGAGTCTCCTCAGAGCACCCTTCCCGACCCTGTCTGATATCATCCCAGCGCCACTCCCAACTGCTCCTGATTTCTCCCAAATTACCGTGTGTCTTAGCTCAGACCGCCGTAACAGAGCTGGTAATAAGGACTGTTGGCTTATAAACCACGAATGCATCTCCCAGTTCTGAAGGGGAGAAGTCTGAGATCGGGGCCAGCACGGGGCCAACATCCGCTCCTGAGTGGCCGACAGACCTTTTCTTGTGATTGCCTCACGTGATGGAAAAAGAACTTTCTAGGCTTCCTTTTATAAGGGGAGCTAATCCCATTCATGAGCGTTCCACCCTAATCACCTAATGACCTAAGCACTTCCCAAAGGCCCCACCTCCTATTATGTCACTCTAGGGGTTAGGAGGTCAACAGACAAATGCTGGGGTTGGGGGGCACCCACATTCTACCACGGCATTGTGCTTGGGTATTTTCCTGGCTGCTGTCATCTTCCTGGACAGGAATTTCAGTCCTGTAAGAGCAGGGGTGCTATCTCTCGTGATCACTCCACCCCAATTCTGGAACAGTGCCTGGAAGAGCATCTGGCAGGTGGAAAGTGCTCAGCACAGAGTCTAGGGCGTGTGAACACCTTGCAGGAGGAAAGAAAGTCACTGTCTCAGTAGGCTTTTGCTGTGGAACCCAAAATGTCATGGTTTAATACAGCAACAGTCAATTACTTCTCCCAGTGCCCTGGGTCAGAAATTTGGGTAGGGCTCAGCTCCACATGGCATTGGTGAGGGTCACTCCCTCACCCTTCTGGAACTCACATGGCCTCCAGATGGCATCTCCATGTGGTTAGTCAGACTTGACGACAGCTGGCTTCTGAGGGACCAAGCAGAGCTGCAGGCTTCTTGAGGGCTAAGCACAGACCTGGTCCCACCGCCTCACCACATTCTGTTGGTCCAGGCAAGTCGCCGGCAAGCCCAGATGAAAGGGGCGGGGAAACTGCCCACCCGCCAGTGGGCGGGCCATCCAGAAAGGAAGGAACTGGTGGTGGCCATCTTCAATCGCTACCACAGTCACTACGGATAACCCGCTAGTGGTGGGGTTCTGAAACTGGGTTGTGCACCTGTACCACTTGGGCATTATTAAAATGGAGATCTTGATTTGGTAAGTCTGGGGTGTGGCCTGAGATTCTGCATTCTTAATAAGCTCCCATGAGATGCCAACCCTTGGGTCGATGACAATGAGAACCACAGGCAAGGCTGTATTACAGTGCATCCTGTCTGGCCTGGCCTATGTTTAGGTTTGGCCCCGAACACAACCACTGGTGCATCATTCCACTGGGTTGAGCGTTGCCCATTATCACCACGGTCCATGTGATCAGTCCCTTCTCCTCTGATCCCCAGGCCTTGCCCACACATTGCCATGAGAACCATCCCATTCCACCTCCCATGTGCTTCCCATGCATCGCTTCACCAAGCTCTACAACTCCTTCCTCCTTTTCTCTATATTGGATTCCCAGCACAGCTCTTGTAAAATTGGTGGGTTGGGGTTCTTTCAGTTACAGGCAGAATCAAACTCAGATTAGTTTCATGGAAAAGGATTGATGGGCATGCCGTGGCTTCAGGAATGGCTGGATCCAGCCTCTCAGTGATTTTTGTCCTTAAATTGTCATCATCATCAGCTCTGCCTCCCCTCGGAGATCTCTCTGGAAGGCTCTCTCAAGGTAAAGGAAGAGATGACTCCTGCTTTGCAACCACACCAGGAAGAAGGCACCATTTCTTTCCTAATCTTTCCAGCAAAAGTGCCAGAGTTCTCTCTGCTTGATCTCACTGGAGTCCTTTGTCCACAATAAACCAATCATGTCAGCCAGGAGGATGTGTTACCTCAACAGCCAGGGCTAGGTCATAGGTATGCTCCTGGGGCCAGGTAGTAAGGCCGGCTCCACCCAGGTCACATGGAATGGGGTCAGGAAAGGTGAAAAAATCAGAAAGGAGAAAGAGCTCTTGAGAAGCCAAGAACTCACTACAGGTTTCCATGAGAACAGATGTGCTCTGATGGCTGGGGAAGCAAAGGGCAGGGGCTCTATCAATTCTAGGGAGCCCACAGCTAACCAGCCTCTTGGCCCCCAGCACAGACTCAGAGGGGCTGAGACCTTTAGTACCAAAAAAGCTTTGAAAATTAACCAAGGCAGATTCCACAGGACACTGGCCCAAGGGATGTTAATTGATATTACTTAAAAGGCTGTGTGGTCCAGGAAGCTTAGGAGACTGTGGGTTAGTCCAAGACAGCAGTTGCCTTGACCTACGGGACTTGTCAGTGCCTTGAATGAGCTGGAGTACACTGTGAATCCTTAAGAGTGAGGGGGAAAGATGAAGGCTATTGTTCTTTTGAGCACACTTTGGAAAATTATCAGCCTAATGCCACCTCACCCGTTTTATAGATGAATCCACTGAGACTGAGAAAGGGAACGTATTTTGGGCAAGTTAATGTAACTCATTCGTCTTGAGCTTCTCCCCTACTGCTGTGATGTTGACAAATCTGATAAGGCATTGGAAAATTTGCCTTATGGCTCAGGGCATCCTATGCCCCCAAGGCTGATTGTTTTCCTTCCCCCTGTGAAGTGTGTTTGTTCTCCTCTCTCCCAGACATCCCCTGCAATGGCTCTTAGGCTTCCCGTGGTACGGCCCCCGTGAGGGGCTCCAGGCTCCCTGAGTGCTGACCCCTGCCTGGGGCCCGCCCCTCGCTGCTGCCAGCCTGATGAGAAACATTGACCCGGCAGGAAGCCCCGTGGGTCTGGGCTTAGAAAAACACAGCCGCCTCTCCAGCAAGATGGCAGCATTCTGAGGTTGAAGAGGCTCCAAGGTTGGCCAAACGTGGAAGAGCAGCCACAGGGCACCGAGAGTCACAACAGCACCTTTGAGGACCTCTCTGGTGTGAGCATTTCATATGTGGTGCTCTCTAAGCCATTCAATGGCCTACATTTACCAACAATAGAAAGTGGCCATTGATCAGCTGGAAGAACTCACAAGTATTAGCTCAACGTGAAGGATTCAAGCTCCTATCCTTGCCAAGCACACCGTCATGGATGTGTTATTAACCCCGCTAAGTCTCAGTCTTCTTATCTGTTAAATGGGGCTAAAATGAGTTCCTGCTTCATAGTTTTGTCATGAGAATTATATGTATGTATGTATGTATGTATGTATGTATGTTTCAAGGATTCAGTGTGACTTGTTTCTCCATAGTAAGGGCTTCTTATGTGATGGTGGTAATGGAGAGGTGGGCTCAGGTCCAGGTTCCTGGCTAGTCGGAGACAAAGCCAAGATCAAACATAGGTCAAACCAGTGCCCTGGCTTGGCTCTTTTCCACCCCTGCACTGCCACTCGGAGAAGCAGCACTGAGAGACAGCAGTGGCTCAGAGCCCAGGGCGTGCAAAGGGCTTTTTTAGGTCTTCCTCTGTCTGAGAAGGGGGTGGCATCTGTGTCTCTTTGGTCACTTCCAGGTGACTCTATCCAAAGACGAGGTGGAGAAGTTGATGTTTCGAGCAGGGGTGGGTGTGTGGATCTGACCCATGAGGGACCATAGGTCCATAGATCCATAGGTCCATAGGTGGGACCATAGGTGGGTCCATAGGTGGGACCATAGGACCATAGAGACCATACCCTAGCATTTTCAGCCAGGTCTACATGGACTGGAAATCATGTCTCCAATAGTGGATGCTTTTTTTTTTTTACACCTTTAAATTGAGCTATAATTGACATATACCATTATATTTGTTTCAGGAATACAACATAATGATTTAGTATTTGTATGTATTGCAAAGCAATCAACACAATAAGTCTAGTTAGTAACCAGTACCATACATAGTTACAAATTTTTTTCTTTTGATAAGAACTTTTGAGATCTACTCTCTGAGCAACGGTCAAATACACAATACGGTTTTATTAACTATGGTCACTAGGCTGTATTTTACATCCCTGTGATTTCCTTATTTTATTTATTTTTTTAAGATTTTATTTATTTATTTGGCAGAGAAAGCGAGCACAAGCAGGGGGAAAGGCAGAGGGAGAGGGAGAAGCAGGTTCCCTGCTGAGCAGGGAGCCCGATGCGGGGCTCGATCCCAGGTCCCTGGGATCATGACCTGAGCTGGAGGCAGACGCCTAACCAGCTGAGCCACCCAGGCACCCCTTCCTTATTTTATAACTGGAAGGTTGCACCTTTTGACTCTCTTCTCCCTTTTCACCCACCCCCATCCCTCACCTCTGGCAGCCACCAATCTGTTGTCTGTATTTATGAGCTCAGTTTGTTTTTATTGGTTTGTTTGTATTTTAGATTCCACCTATAAGTGAGATCATATGGTGTTTGTCTTTCTTTGACTTATTTCATTTAGAGTAATGCCCTCAAGTTTCATTCATATTGTTGTAAGTGGCAAGATTTCCTTCTTTTTTTTTTTTTTAAGATTTTCTTCTTCTGGCTGAGTAATATTCCATTTTCTGTATGTGCCACATTTTCTTTATCCATTCACCCATCAGTAGACATTTAGGTTGTTTCTGTGTCTTGGCTCTTATAAATAATGCTGCAATGAATGTGGGGATGCAGATATCTTTCCAAATTACTGCTTTTATTTTCTTTAGATAAATACCCGGAAATGGAATTGCTGGGTCACCTGGTAATTCTATTTTTAATTTTTTGAGGAACCTCCATACTATTTTCCACAGTGGCTGCACCAGTTTGCATTCCCACCAACAGGGCACAAAGGTTCCCTTTTTTCCCCATCTTGGCCATCACGTGTTATTTCCAGTCTTTTTGATACTAGCCTTTCTAACAGGTGTGAGGTGATATCTTATTGTGGTTTTGATTTGCATTTTCCTGATGACTGAACATCAGCAAATGCCTTTGAGATGAAAATCCCAGTGGGGACTTTGGGGGAAGATGCTGGGAGTAGTGAGCATCTGGCCAAGAGGGAAGATGGGACGTGGAGGTGGGAATGTGGGAATGCTGGTTTTTTGCTTTGTACATGAACTTCATGGGGAAGGTCAGAACATGCCCCCAGGAAACCACATCCAAGTTCAAAGATGAGAACCACTCACCCAAGATGGTTTTATATGAGTTGAAACTTGAAGGCAAAGGTTCTTAACCTGGAGCCCCTGATCCATAGACTTCTGAAATTTGATGTCGAATTGTATTTATGTGTGTGAGCTGGACATTTTTCTAGAAGGAAAGTCTACAGCAGGAGAGACCAACTGGTGATATGGTTTGTTTGGTTGGGTCCACATCGTATCACAGATATTCGAGTTATCATCCAACATTTAAACAATGGGAGCTTGCACATAAAAATCTAAATTATTAGATTCTTTTGAAATAACACCAGATCTGGCCACCTGGGACCCATGTTCCTGAAAAGTGACTACCTCCTTTTGGTGGGGTGTGGTACCACATTCAGCCACAGCCCACACCTTTTGTGACCTCCCCAATGAATGCCAAATATCAGTCCTTGTTTATCTTTGTCCTTGCACTGTTTTTCCTCACTGATTTATTTTTTCACTTGCCTGGACCCTTTGGTTTTATGTTTGTCACCACTCATCTGAACATTTAATAAATGCTCAAAAGGGTATCTGACTTCAAAAGGGTCATTGAGAGTAAGGTCCCTCCCTGCCTAAACTCTTCCTTGACAATCCAGGGTGGAGACTGATCCTTAGTAGGAGAGGACTATCGCCCTGCCCAGACCAGGGAACTCAGTCCTTCCCCCTAAGAAATGTGGTTATGCTTTGTGTTCAGGAGTGTGTTTACAAATGGGCAGGCTTATCTTTTGATGGCTACAAAACACCAAAAGGTCTCTAGAAATGACTGAAACGCCTTTGTGTAATCTCTGCAAAAGTCCTGTTTACGATACAAATAGTTCATTATCTGCTCACGTAAATAATGCAATAAATGAAATCAGCATCCTTTCTTTATGGCCTTGAGAACCTGGCTTTGAATGGAAACAAACCAGAGAGAGAACAATACAACTCTCTGGCCGAGGACCCCTCCCTCTGAAGCCAGAGCCAAGAAGGTTAGAGATTTTTTTTTTTTTTGGAAAGGGTCTTTTTTTTGGAAGGAGTCTTAAGTAGGCCTTTGCATTTGGGAAAATCGGGTAAGTCCTTAGGGCCAATTTCTGAACTAAAACACACAGAACCTAGACACACACCCTCATAAGCAGAGATAGGCAGAATAGGAGGGGTCCTTAGAAGGTTCTGGAACTGCTCTGCTGAGGAACAGCAGACAAGGGCAGGTACATAAAATGTGAGCAAAAGGAATAAGGGAAAGTTGAATCTGGGACTCAGCACTCTGCCAAAGAACAAGCAGAAGTCACATAGCGGGGTGACCTCGCATATCATTGATGGAATCAATGCTGTGCTTACTACATCACCCATTTGCACAATTCCACCTAGACCGCGAGATGTCCCCTTGCTGGCTGATGGCCAGCCACCCCAGTTTGCATTTGCACCCAGGTAAAGGAGTTCAGCCCAGAGCTGGAAGGAGAGAAAACGACTGCCCAGAAATGCAGCTGAAGCATCTCCTGACGCCTCAGCACTTGGGAAGGCAGATATCAGTCTGAGGTTCACTGGGGTTGGATATCCGGCAACGCCTTGAGTCAGTGAATCTGTAAAATGGGGATCATCACAGAACCCACCTCCTTGCCTGCGGGCAGGTTAAACGAAGCCACGTGTAGGAAAGAGCTTCACACGGTGCCTTAGGGAGCCTGGGGAGGCACTAACTGCTTTCCTAGGCTGGCTTTCCTGGTCACCAACGCTGAGAATCGAATTTCCGTGCAAGCAGTTAATTTGCGAGGGGTCCGGGTCGTACAAGTAGGAGGGCGAGGAGGCAGAACGGGAAGGAAGGGTGGCCACTGTTCACTAGCAGGTTGCCACCACGGGCCATTGGGACTCCATCCCTCTGGGGACATCTGGGAACTGTCCCACCAGAGCCACGCCAGCCCTGCGCATTTATGCACCTTCTGTCCCCCATCAGCTGCCGGGAGAGCCACAGGTGCTGGCTGAGGGAACTGTGAGCCCTTAGAGGATGCAGACAGGCAGGGACAGCACCTGCTAACCTTGCTGTAGTTGTCTTCCAATTCCCATCCCGGAGAGGGAAGAACTTGGGCTTTAGAGCCACCCAGACCTCAGCTTACACCCCAACGTTGCCTTTTACTAGATATGTGATTATCTAGTAATCATTGCCCCTCTGGGCCTCAGTTTCCCCATCTCTCAAAATAGGAATAATTTTCGGGTGCTGCCAAAGGAATTTGGAGGATTACGTGGGACCACGGCCAGACTGAGGCTGGCAATGTCATAGTAGCTCAAAAACGTGACCCCCCCACTGCTTTGGTTCCATTTCTCTCAGTTGCCTGCAACCCCGATGTGAGCCCTGCTGGCCCCAGATGTCGTTCCCAGACGAGCAGGGGCACCCTGACATCTGAACTTGTGTTTGCCTCAGAGGTGACTTCTGAGTGACATGTTGTCCTACAGCAATTCCCTCCCTAGCCATGGAGTCTCACGCTGTGTCCCCTTCAGCTATGAGCCTTGTGAGTTTGCAGCTTTCATCAGATTCAGAGCAGGAGGCAGAAGTGGAATAAGATCCAGGAGGGAAATCCCAACAGGAAGGATTTCAGACTCGCGCAGCTCACCTGGGACTCCAGGGTTTGGGAGTGGGGGCCTGATTTAGAGGCTTCTGCTGAGTCAGAGGTGGAGGAGAGCAGCCAGAAAAAAAATGCAAGATGCCCAGTTAATTTGAATTTGAGGTAATCAACGAATAACTTCTTTGGTATGAATGATGAAATATTTGGATCCTACTTAGGCTAATACTATATCAATTGTTTATCTGAAATTCAAACTTAACTGGGCCATTTGTACTTTGTATTTTTTAAAAAAGATTTTAGTTATTTTTTTGACAGAGAGAGACAGCCAGAGAGGGAACACAAGTAAGGGGAGGTGGAGAGGGAGAAGCAGGCTTCCTGCTGAGGAGGGAGCCTGATTCGTGGCTTGATCCCAGGACCCTGGGATCATGACCAGAGCCCAAGGCAGATGCTTAATGACTGAGCTACCCAGGAGCTCCAAGTATTTTATATTTTTATCTCCTAAATCTGACCACCCTAGTCTGGGGGAGCAAGCCCTCGTGACCGGGAAATAGGAGTGCAGGGGCTGAGTAAAGGCTGCAGTGCCGGCTGGAACAAGCTTGAATGTTCTGGAACAACTGGTGCCAGAGAGTTGGTCCCACCTTGAGACAAAGGGATGGGGCGGTTGGGGGAGGTCTACTTTGAGGTTGGAGGTCTCTGGCCTCCCTCAGGCAGGCTTCCATTGCTTCCATTGCTGAGATAGTGTTCTGGGGGGAGCCAGCCCATGGGGATCAGCAGCCACACAAAGCAGCTGGGGGATGGGGGCATTGGCTGGTCCACGCTGTTTGGACCCACTCATCTGTTTTTTCAGTTGCAAATTTTGAAGAGTCTCTGTTGCAAAGTATTTCCCCTTAGGGACTGCTCCGCCCCTTCCTGCCTTCCCTAAGGAGCTTTGTGGCGGTAGAGGTGGGGAGGGGAGAGGTGCAGGTGAGTCCTTCTGGCAGTGGGGGCATGGGGTTTTGAATTCTCACGGAATCTGCAGGATAATAGCCAGATTCTGAGCCACGAGGCTGCTCTGGTCCACGCAGGTGATTAGCCCCTTCTGGACTTTTCTGGACATCTTGGCAGCCTCTCCTGGAGTCTTGTGTCTTAGGCCTTTGCCCTGGTTGGAAGGTCCCCACTCCTGGGGCCTCTTTGTTCTGGCTTGTGGCTTCAGCTCACCCATCAGCCTTCCCAGCATCTTCTGCCCCATTCCCAAGCTCCTCTATCTAGCCACTCTTCACAGTGCTGCATCACTGCCACAAATATCTAGGAAGTGCTTCTTCCTGTCGTCTCGTAATGAGCCCACGGAAGCCGGCTGCTGGCTCTCAGGCACCATTTTCCCAGGCCAGCCGGCATTCCGGACATTACCCTCTGGAATCTAGAATGTCGGCTCATCTGGGGATTTTTTTGTCCCAGAGAGGGAAGGTCAAGTCCCCTGCCCCCATGACCTACTTCACAGACATTTTCTTCTCTTTCGTGGATAACGGAGCAAGTTTCCTCCTTCCTCTTCTAGAATCCATGGGGCAGATGAAATAGACTCTCCCTTTGTTTTTCCTTCCTCAGAGGAAAATCCTCTTTTCCAAGACGATATTGCTTTCCCCGTGTCGATAGGGTTGTCACAGCAGAGAGAGGCAGAATCAAACAGCTCTGCCCAAGAGGGAATGGAAATCAAGAGGTTTAAAAATATACGTCATCATACACCCATATTCATAGCAGAATTACCCACTATTGCCAAAAGGCTGAAGCAACCCAAATGTCCATCAATGAATGAATGATGATAAAATTTGGTATACACCCACAATGGAATATTTTTCAGCCTTCAGAGGAAAATTCTGACACATGGTACAAAGTGGATGAACCTTGAGGACATTATGCTAAGTGAGATAAGCCAGTCACAAACAGATAAATGCTGTCTGAGTCCCCTAATAGGAGGTACTTAGAGTCGTCAAATTCAAAGAGACAGAAAGTAGAATGGTGGTCGCCAGGGGTTGGGGGAGTGGGGAATGGGAGGTGAGTGTTTAACAGGTATGGAAAAGTTGTGAAGATGGTTTGTACAACCATATGAATATACCTGACATTATGAAACACACACTTAAAAATAATTGAGATGGTAAATTTGGGGTGATGAGTATTTTATCGCAATGAAAAATAAAAATAAGTGAATAAAAAATCTGTTAGAAATGCTGATGCTTTGTCCAGGGAGGGGAACTAAAACCCCCAGCACAGATGGGAACGAGGGGACAATTCTATTCGGGGAGAGAGCATTAGTGACAGGGACAGAGCCTTAGTGATGTGGACCAGAAAGGTGGGGTGTGGGCAAACTGGGGAGATAAGTGTCTTCCTCAGGAGACTGTTGTGGGGTGTGTCAGCCGCAGTCACAGTGATTAAAAAGTGCTGGGGCTAGGAGTTTTGGAAAATTCAGATTTTTTGTTGTTGTTGAATTTCAGAAAAGCAATATTCTGCGTATTTTAGAACATTCCTGGTGGAGTCTGGCTCGGTACACTGTAAACAAGCCCATTAATATTCCTGTGGTGAAATGTATAAATATTCACACTAAGTGGGATAATAAAGACTATAAATAGCTTTGTGTTGGTCTAGGCCAGGTTTTGCTGCCAAATAAGTTCAAAAAAAAAAAAAATCTTCTGGTCTTCAGAGATTTTTGGACCTGAACATGGCAATACAGGGACTATGACCCTGTATGAATTTTGTATCATCTAAAGGCTGTAAGTTAACAGTGATGATGGGAGGGACCAACACATGATGTTGGGAGGGACCAGAACAATGAAGTCCAGCTAATTCAACATTCTGATTTTATACCCATGGAATGGAATGGAAGTGACTTGCCCAAGGTCATACCGCTAGTTATGGGCAAAGCGGACTCAGGTCTCCTACCCCCAATCCAGCACGCCCCACCTTGACCTTTGGAGTCTGGAATCCATGAAGACAATCCTCCCTCTTTTTTATGGTTCCCCAAAGATTTGACCTCTTGCCTATAGGAACGTCCCTCTCATCACTGAGGTTTTCTCTGACAGGAACCTACAGAAGCCTTTGTCCTCTAGGTTCATTGACTTCACTCAAGGGTTTGTAAGAGACAATGTTCAGTAAAGTTTTGAGAAATCGCTGTATTTATTTGGATGTTCATCACATGCATCAGGAGAAAGGTTCCCAATTAAAGGGTCATGTGTAAGACAGCCACCAAGGAGGAGAGGAATCTTGTTTGTCATTGTAGAATTGGAGTTCAGGGCAAGGAAGGGAAATATTCCTTGTATTTGTGAATGATGAACATTTGTGGTCATTGAAAAATGGTTTTTTCCATCCCTGATGCCTGCCCATGGGACTAATCCTGCCACAGGCCTCTGGGTGGAATGAAGATGTTTTTGTGCCTGGCATTGTGCTTGGTGCATAGAAGGCATACCACAAATGCTTGATGAATGAGTGAGTGACTGAGTGAATGAATGTGGGGGGTGGATTAGTTAGGACTCTTGGTTACAGATTGTACAATCACAACTTCAACTGAATTAAACCAAAGTGGGAAATATTGCCTGATACGATTGAAAAGTTCAGGAGTAAGGGCCTTCAGGCATGGCTAGATCCAGGCCTGCAAGCAAGTCCTGGGAATGTCTCTTTCCTTTCATAGATCGGCTTTCCTACATGTTGCTTCCTTCCCAGACAGATTCTCAGGGACAGGTGATGACAGAGATGGTCACCAACCATCTCTGTGAGTGAGTTCTGCACTCACATCCTGCCAGCTGAGCTTGGCCTGAACTAGGGAACACACCGCACCCATTTCTGAACCAAATCGCTGTGGCCAAAATGATATACTAGTTTTATTGGCCAGGCCTGGAGCTGCAGGGGTTGGGAAGATAGAGATTAAGGTTTGGCAACGAGGGAATCCTCAAAGGGCAGTAGAGATTCTGGTCCCAGAAGTAGAGAGAACCAGTGCTGAGCAGGGGTAGACAATAGGCGATTCTTACAAGGATGGATACCAAAGGGTCTTTCTGTAATGCCCGAAGCACAGACGGGCTCATGTTTTAGAAGACAGTGCTCACTCATCATCAGGGAAATGCAGATCAAAACCACAATGACGTACCACCTCGCACCTGTCAAAATGGCTAAAATTAACAACACAGAAAACAACAGATGATGGTGAGGATGCAGAGAAAGGGAAATCCTCTTCCACTTTTGGTGGGAATGCAAACTGGTGCAGCCACTGTAGAGTACAGTTTGGAGGGTCCTCAAAAAGTTAAAAATAGAGCTATCCTATGACCTGGAATTGCAGTACAAGTTATTAACCCAAAGGATACAAATATAATGATTTGTAGAGATACATGCGCCCCAAATTCTAACTGCCCTCTGCACACTGGAGGTCAAACTATGGAAAGAGCCCAAATGTCCATTGACTGATGAATGGATAAAGAAAGTGTGATGTGTGTGTATACATGTATTTAATGGAATATTACTCAGCCATAAAAAAGATGAAATCTTGCCATTTGCAGCAACGTGGATGGAGCTAGAGAGTATAATGCTAAGCAAAATAAGTCAGTCAGAGAAAGACAAATGCCATATGATTATGTGGAATTTAAGGAACAAAACAAATGAACAAAGAAATAAAGAAACAAACAAGCAATGCTAAATAAAGATCTAGACAGTATAACACTAAGTAAAATAAGTCAGAGAAAGACAAACATCATATGGCTTCACTCAAATGTGGAATTTAAGAAACACAAAACAGATGAACAAAGAGGAGAGGAAGAGTGAGGCAAACTGTAAAAAAGACTCGTACCTACAGAGAACAAATTGAGGGTTGCTGGCGGGGAGGTGGACAAGGGGATAGGCTAGACAGATGAGGGACATTAAGGAGGCCACTTGTTATGATGAGCACTGGGTGTTGTATGTAAATGATTACTCACTAAATCCTACACCTGAAACTAATATTACACTGTATGTTAACTAACTGGAATTTAAATTAAAACTTGAAACAAAAAAAGAAGAAAGAAGAGGAAGAAGAAGAAGAGGAGGAAGGGGAAGAGGAGGAAGGGGAAGAGGAGGAAGGGGAAGAGGAATAGGAAGAAGAAGAAGGAGAGGAGAAGGAGGAGAAGCAGATAGTGCTTAGAAGCAATAAAAATCAACATGACCATATAACCATAGAGAATTGCGTAACAATAGGCTTGGGAAATCATGGTGCGATACAACCCCAGTGGATTGGCTCACCTGCAATGGTGCTTACTCTCTTCCAGACAGGGCACTGTGCATTTGACATCAGTTAACTCATCTGATCTGCACAACCACCCTGTGGGGGGTGGTGACATTCATTATGCCCACCATACAGACAAGGAAACTGTATGTTTGGTTCAGAAATCCTCTCAAGGTTTCCCAGATAGTAACTGAAGGACAGATATTTGCATCCACTTATCTCTGACTCCCTAGCTTGGGCATTTCTTCAGCCCATCTGCATTGCCCTCAGACCTGCTTTTCTCCGTGTTTCTTCCTTCTCAGGCAGGCTCTCCATACATGCTGGCAAAGATGGCCGCCGACAAGCGCAGAGCCCGCCAGCTGAGCAATCCTCACAGAGAAAGCCTTTCATAGGTGCACCAGGATGTGGCCTGAGAAGGTGGAATGTGGCCACGGGCCAGCCCCAGGACACTGTGGTGAGCATGATAGGCCCTGGAAAGTAATTCTGGAGTTGACTGTACAAAGTGGAACCTTATGCCTTGAGGCCCTGAACTTCCGTCCAATAAGGGAGGCAACCTTACAGTGTCTCCTCAGACCTTTAATAGCTTACAAGGGAGAGAGAGCGCCTCAGAGTTGGACCTCAATGTCATAGGAACATTACCACCTTTCTTGTTATTCTTTATCTAGGAATGACTGGGAGGAAGAGGCAGACTGGGTCATTTGAAGGGAGAAGAGATAGTTCTGAGGAGGGGGGCAGGGGTGTACAGAACCAGGAGTGGTATTTGACAGACAACATTCCTTGGATCCTGAGGGGTGAGAAAATGTGTACTGTCCTCACTCCCTCCTGGTCCAACTCCATTGTCCTGCCATCTGCACATTGGAGGCAAGGGTCTCCCTAAGGAAAATCCTGAGATTATTCTTACCCTCATTCTCTTGCCTTCCCAAGGCCGCAGGGTTCTGAGACCATTGGGGTGGACCCTGAATTTTTCCATAAATCTGCTTAGTTTAGGAACTATTTTTATTCCCCATATCTTTGAGGCTTTGAGCACATAATAAAGCAGCATAATTTAAAAAGTGTGTGAGTACTCCGAGCACATAAATTTAAGTTTTAAAGTAAAAGTAGAAAGAAAACGAGGGCATAGAGCAAAAGCAGCAAATATGATCACTAGGAAGGGAGAGAGGTTTTATCCGTGCTAATTTCCAAAGGTGGATGTTAGGTTTAGCTCGAAGCTTCCCAGTAGGCTGAGTAAAAAGAGAAATATGTTTACAAATTCTTTTTCTCATAAAGATAGAAATATACCAATTTTGAAAGGTATACTTTTTTCTTCACATTAAAAAAAAGATTCACCATGGAGGACATTTTCTAGAACAAAATGTGGGTAGTAGCCCTCTCAACAGTGCAACCACCCAGGCAGATTTCTGTCCTGTGCGCCTTCAATAAAAGGGGAGAGCAAAACATGAAGCTTAAGTTGTATCAACATTTCAGTTCCTTGGAGTCCGCAGTATCGCATATGCCCAAATAAAAAGCAAACGGGAAAATAAGAGAACCTCTCATTTGCTCAATTAGAAGACCCCTCCAAAAATGCTTTTTTTTTGGACCACGTGAATGTATAAACTCGGGGATGTAGATAAATAGTTTGCTTTTACCATTTCATTTCATAATTTCATTATACACATTTAAAATCACATATTAGGGGTGCCTGGGTGGCTCAGTGGGTTAAAGTCTCTGCCTTCGGTTCGTGATCTGGGGGTCCTGGGATTGAGCCCCACATCAGGCTCTCTGCTCAGTGGGGGGCCTGGTTCCTCCTCTCTCTCTCTGCCTGCCTCTCTGCCTACTTGTGATCTCTCTGTCCAATAAATAAATAAAATCTTAAAAAAGATAAAATAAAATCACATATTATGCAAAGTAATATATTTAGAAATATGCTTTTCCATTTAGATTTCAAGGAAACTATAGTATTCTAGCTATGTTCATGTACGGTCCACACCAGCATCTCCATCATTGGGGTTAGCCCTAGAGTCATCTTACTTGAGTTCCAAGGATAATGACTTCACTTTCAGCCAATGGTTGTTGAGAGATGTCACTTTTGAAATTCGCGTACTGTGTCCCCACCGGAAATCTGATCCTGAGCACCAGACACCCATTTGTATGGCATTAGAGCAGCACCCCCCATCCCACTCCATTTATCAGATGGGGCGTGTTTGGGATTGCCTCTTCACAAAGACTTATTGCATAGATTTTTAACTGATCTTTAAAGGATATCAAACATTTGCAACTGGAAGGTCATTCCTTTGGGAAGCATGATGAGATTCCATTGACCCTCTATTCCTTAGTTAAACTGGTGAGTGACTTTTCTTAGTTTTAGAACCGGACTTGGTTGAAGACATTTCCTGCCAATGCATCCTCCCCAAACAGTACTTGGTGGTTCAAAACGATGTAATTAAGAGAACGTCCTGGAACACAAGACTCTTTTATGGGGCAGGTCTATGTTAAGGCATTTGTGGTAGTT
This sequence comes from Nasua narica, assembly GCA_028533885.1. Lineage (NCBI taxonomy): Eukaryota > Metazoa > Chordata > Mammalia > Carnivora > Procyonidae > Nasua > Nasua narica. The sequence continues at coordinate 84,365,558 of CM052811.1, read as the reverse complement.
TTATCATGTAAGGGCTGCGTGCTCGATCGGATGGTAGCACAGCCCACCCTGGAAATGCCCCATGACTTAGAAAGAGTGCTCCCCTGGGAAACAGAGTCAACCGTGTTTTGCTAAGTGCAGGATCTTGAGCTGGTCACAAATTCTGGGGCCTTGGTTTTCTTATGGGTGAAATGAGGGGTGTAGGCTGGATCAGACAGGGGCTTGGAGGGGCACAGGGAGACCATAGGGATGGCTCCATATATACCCCGGGAGGCTCTGGTGCCCTCCCCTCATTTGGCAAGTCAACACAGTTATTCTGCTTTCATCTATTTTATTATAAAGGGATTCCAAGTAAAATTTCCTTTGAAGTAAAGATCCCTTTTTTTAATTAAAAAAAAAAAAAAAAGGAGTAGGCCATTATGGAGGCCTGTCCACTCTGAAGTTCTCTGACTTCAAAGCCATCAGGGGGTCATAGTTAAATCTTCCTATTGGTGGCTAATGAGGCTATGCTGTGCCTGGGGAAGGGGGGACAGACACTGCCCGCTGGTTGGTGAGCATAATCCATCTGGCAACATGGACATTAGACAACGCACCATAACATCCCACTTGGTTGGAATCCCATCATCCTAGAAAACCTGCTCATAATTTTATGAGAAGCAAATGACAAGGAAACAGTGGTTCTCTAACAACTTGGTAGCATATTGGAATTACCTGGGGAGTTTTTGAAACACAGGCCACACCCTGTACTAATTAAGTCAAATGCTAGAGGAGGGACCCAAGCTTTGGTTATGTCTCCCAGCATGGGTCTCATGTGTGGTAAAGTCGGAGAATATACAGTGTTGGTCACTGTGGAAAATTGTACGGTGGTTCCTCCAAAGATTAAACCTGAGATTACCATATAATCCAGGGATTCCGCTCAATCCAAAAGAATTCAAAGCAGGATCTTGAGATATTTGCACTCCCGTGTTTATAGCAGCCTTACTCACAATAACCGAAAGGTAGAAGCAAACCAAGTGTCCATGGATGGCCGAATGAATGAACAAGATGTGACATATACATACAGTGGAATATTTTTCATTCTTAAAAAGGAAGAAGATTCTGACCCATGATACAACATGGTTGAAGGCTGAAGACATTAGGCTAAGTGAAATAAGCCAGTCACAAAAAGACAAATACTTACAATTCTGCTTAAATGAGGAATATGGAGTAGTCAAATTCATAGAGACAGAAAATAGAGTGGTGATTGCCAGGGACTGGGGGGAGATGAGGGTGGAGAGTTGCTATTTAATGGGTTTAGCGTTTCAGTTTTGCAAGATGAAAAGAGTTCTGGAGATTGGTGCACAACAATGTGAATATATTTAAAACTACCTAAATGGACACCTAAGAACGGTTAAGATGGTAAATTTTATGCTATGTATATTTTGCCACCATTAAATATAAACGATAAAAAGAAAAGGTGGCATCATGTAATGCCTTGCTACTCCAAGTGTGATCTGTGGGCCCCCAGTGTAGGCATCTTCTCAGGAGCTAATTAGGAATGCAGCAGCTTGGCCCCACCCAGGTCTTCTACATCAGAACCCGCGTTTTCAAACAGGACCCCCCCCACCCCGAGGTGGTCCGTGTGCACATTAAACTTTGAGAAGCGCCAGTTGTGATGGCAAGAACATTTGACTGGGTTGAAAGACATGGCGGATTTGGTCATTGGCTACCCAGCATCCACCTCGTCTCCCGACTTCCTCCAGAACCCAGCGTTCTCTGAGCGGCCATATGTCCAGTGGGCTGACCTCATCCACATCCCCACGCAGAACCCTCCCCCGGCCAGGGACTGGTTTCCGGGTGGGCGTGCTGCCTGCTTCTGGCCAATGCAACGAAGGCAAGATCGACTGGAGAGGTCCTGGGGACACCTGAGAAGAAATGGACTGTCCTTCCTTTGGAAGTTTTCAGGTCTGGATGGGACCTGAGCAAATTCTGTATACACCTTGGGACCTTGGACGCAGCTAACCTGGTCCTTGACACACATAGACGGACACACACAGATGCTGAACCCCTGAGGTCCACCTCACTGATGGATTTCTGATTATATGAGATTAGAGAAGTATTTTTTAAGACCATTGGAGTCAGGTTTTCTGTTAATTTTAACCGAGGGGTTTCTCAACCTTGAACCTATCGACGTTTGGGGCAGGGTAACTCTTTGTGGTAGGAGGGCTGTTGGGCAGGACATTAGGGAACAGTCCCAATCTCTATCCCTTCAATGCCAGTAGCGCTCCCCCCACCCCAGTTTTGACAACCCTAAGTGTCTCCAGACAGATTCCCAAATGTTTGGGGTTCTGCAGGGAGGGGTACAATTTCCCCCCAATTGAGAACCACTGCCGCACACAAGAGCATCCTAATAAGCGTGAAGGCCTCTATTCAGGGGATCCTCAGGAGGGTAAAAATTGCTGCTGTCTATGCTCCAGAGTGTTGCAAGGATCAGAGCGAGATCAGGTGTGTGAGAAAAGCAAATACACACAAGGTGTTCCTAATCGTTACGTGTCTTTGATGCCGCTGTTGCATTGATAGCGATGTTGGAGTTTCCATTTATTCTTTTAATGGGCAGAGACATTTAACTTAACAGATGGCCAACGTGGATAGTGAATGGAATTTTCCCCCGGCAAAGCCGGTGAACCCTGCCAGGACTCTCCAGGGCTCTTTCTCCTGCTCAGAAACCCTGATCTCCTCCAGCTCAGCCCTCAGCTGGACCCCCAAGCCCGACTTCTCGTCCCAGGAGGTAATGGGGGCTGCAGAGCTCACCCGTTAGCGTATTTTCACAGATTAAGAGGGATCTCCATATTTAGCAGCTGGAGAGATGGATGCCCCTCTCCCATAACAGTGTCCTCACAACTTGCACATCTGTGTATTTCAGACCCACAGTATTGGGCCCCCTGGACAACCAGTCTTCCCTTACAATCCCTTTCCTCGAACCCGCTGACTCATCAAGATCTCTTTCCTCAGACGCCCCCTAGCTCCTACAATCAGTGCCTTCAGATTCATCACTCCATGGAGAGTTTGTGTCCCTAAGTGCCACAAAATGTCCTCGGGGGTAGGAAGGCTTATGAGGAGAGCTAGATTTTAGGTGTGCCGAGTTGGGAGCGTAGGAACAGTGAAAGCGATGGATGGATCAGTCACTTATGTCGCTGAGCCAGGCTGGGACTTGGGCTAGGGTGGGGAGTAAAGGGTGTTGTTAGGAGGTGGCTGTGACCCTGGTACCTACTGGGGCATATGTGGTGGACTTTGGGTTGCTCTCCTGACCTTGTCCTGTATCGTGGTATGGGGGAATCATCCCTTCCCCAACAGGGCAACTACCCCGACTTTGTGCTGCATTCCACTCCTGCAGCCGACGTGCTCTGTAGGTCACGGACTTGCCTTCTGAACCAGAGCTAGGACACATTTCAGGGCTCAGCATATGAGAATTTGGACTGGAGAAGGCATTCAGTGGTGGCTTCTAGGGAAAAACAGTTTTCCTTTGAAGGAGGAGGAGGTCGCGCCTTGCAAAAGTGATGCTGGGTCCGGCTACAGCCCAGTTATTTCCACGAAGGAGTCAAGCTGAAGATCGAGCCCATATGTAAAGGAAGGCTGAGCCAAGAGAGTTGCAGGGAACTCAAGCCGGAGCCTTGATCAAGCACGTGAGCTACCTCTGGACTTCTCCATGGCAGATGTTAATAAGACCTTCTTACTGGGCGCCTGAGTGGCTCAGTTGGTTAAGTGACTGCCTTCGGCTCAGGTCATGATCCTGGAGTCCCGGGATCGAGTCCCACATCGGACTCCCAGCTCCGTGGGGAGTCTGCTTCTCTCTCTGACCTTCTCTCCTCTCATGCGCTCTCTCTCTCTCTCTCTCTCTCTCAAATAAATAAAAAAACTAAAAAAACAAAACAAAAAGACCTTCTTACTGTGTAAGCCAGTTTGAACTGTATTTTTGTGTTCCTTGAATTACAAACTGTCCAAACCAACCCAGAGTTTGGTACCAAGAAGGGATGCTACAATTAGCAAACCTCAAATATAGATCGGCTGAGGAGAGGTATTCACACAGAGAGCAGCAAGATATCCTTACCTGAACTAGGAAGATGCTGATCATGGGCTAGCAAAATGGCTGCTTCTCCCCATTTTACTCCAGGATACAGACCCTATGTGTAGGGAGATGTAGGACATTTGGAGAGATCTGGTGGGAAATACTCAGGATGTTGGCTACCTCCAGCAGTCTTTGTTAAGGCCCGAGAAGACTCAGGTAATCCAGGTGGCTCAGTGGGTTAAGCGCCTGCCTTCAGCTTAGGTCATGATCCCAGGGTCCTAGGATTGAGCCCCGCATCAGGCTCCCTGCTCAGCAGGGAGCTTCCTGATTTCTTCTCCCTCTCCCTCTGTTCCTCCACCCCACTTATGCTCTCTCTCAAATAAATAAATAAATAAATAAATAAAATCTTTAAAAAGGGGGGGTTCTAGGACTCAAACGTAGGAGGAGGGTAGCCCATCTGAAAATGAGGAAGAATAAAAACACAGCTTGCTGAGAGAGGGCCTTTCTGCCTGTGGCCTGTGATCCGAAGTGACTGGACTTTGATAAGCAAGCCCAGCTGGGTCAAAAAAGCTGATGTAACTGGCTAAAGTTAGAACACAGGCAGCAAATCAGGTGCCTTAGCAAGAGAAAGGATCAGGGCCTTGGAAAAACGGTGTCCCCAGGTCCCAGGTCTCTATGGGGCATCTTGTCTTAGGTACCTCAAGCCTGGTGAAGGGGACAGCTCACTCAGTGCGGACGTGTAGCTAGGATACAACTGGGGGGCAGGGAGCCGGTGTGGGGTACTTTCAGGTCAGAGGTGAAGGAAGATGCCACTAATCTGGGAGAAGGGCAGTGGGCAAGGCACAGAGCCCCTTTGCTCAAGGATTCTGACCTGAGACCAAACCCAGCTTGAACTACCTGCCCACAGACTTGAATAGAAGAGATCCAGGAGATTCTTAAGAATGCTGACTTGCCAAAGAAAGGGACCAACCAATGCCTGAAATTGCCCTCGGGGCAATTCCTCGGGGCAACCCCTATACCCACCAGAAGTGTGTCGTTAAAGCAATGACTCTCTTTGAAAGACACACGCCCACTCTGATGTTGGCTAGGCAGCGGATGGGGCAGCTACTGGGGGCCACCATCTTGGCTGACTGAGGAACTTGCTTTACCACCATGGCAAGGAATCCCCAATATTTCCTTGAGACTGCATGTACAATTGGCCAATGACACCTGAATGTGTTTCCCATGGTCCCCTTCTCCAGATGGAGAATTCCCCTTCTGGAAATTCTTATTGCAGATGTACTGGGGTCCCCCCCCAACAATTGACTATGTTGATGGTGGGGAAGTTCAGAATTTAGTTCATAGGTTACCCTCCCATAAGCTGCTACTTCCAGACATGATGGAGAGTATGATGCATCTTCCAGAAAATATGAACTTGAATCTGAGTCCAGTAACTGGATGAGTCATAGGGCTTCGCCCACTGGGGGAGGAGATGAGTCTACATTAGCCAAGTGTGGGTATTTCTGATGATTATGTAGCAGAAGGAGAGTGTACAAATGTTGGGTCACCAAAGGGGTGGACGATAGTGTGATGTTATGGTCAGACACTCATCTCCCCTTCTCCGGATAATAAATCTGGTTTTGTTCAGTAACTATGCTTGATGTCATAGCTAGTATGGTTTAAAGGAAGCTAACTCCCCTCCCAGATCTAGGACCAGGGTGTACTGCCAACACTAAGCTCACACTGGTGACCCTATGCAGACCTTCAAGACTGGATAGGGCTCTGCTTGGAACGCCTCAGAGACAAGTTCTCTTTCTTTCCTTCTTCTTCTGGGGTAGAGTGTTGGAAAATACGAGTCCCAAAGCAATCATTTTGCTACCATGAGGGGAACCCATCATGACCAAAACCAATGCAAGGAGGAAAAGTTGAAAGAATCAGAGAAAATGGAGCTGTGGCCCAGATTGTACCATACCCATCCCTACCCTTGGGCTTTGGAGTTACAGAATGTCTTCTTTGATATTTGATCCAGGGGAAGTGTTTTCCGTTATGTGTCACTAAACAACCAACTATTACAGAGTGTGATAAACGCTATAATAAAAATATGAAAAAGAGGGCGCCTCAGATGGGTGGCTCAGATGGTTAAGGATCTGCCTTCGCTCAGATCATGATCCTGGGGTCCTAGGATCGAGTCCTCTGTTGGGCTCCCTGCTCAGTGGGGAGCCTACTTCTCCCTTTGCCTCTCTCTCTCTCTTTCTATGTCTCATGAATAAATAAAAATCTTTTTAAAAAGTATGAAAAATAGTTGGTGGTAAAGAGAGAAGGTGGGTTAATTAGCTAAGAGGAGCAATATTTCTTTTTTTTCTTTAAGACAACTTTATTGAGATATCGTGGACTTAGAGAAATTGTTTATATTAAGGCATACGATTTGATTGACATACAGACACACAGCAAAAAGATCACCATGATCAAGCTCAACAAATCATCCATAAGTTCTATATAGGTATTCTTTTGTGTATGTGCGCATGGGGAGATATAATTTAAGATTATATAAATTTTAATATAAATTTAATATAAATTTAAATATAAATATTTAAGATTATATAAATTTCCTCTTAGAAATTTTCAAGTATATGATACATTATTGTTAACTATTATTACCGTGCTGTATATTAGATGTCCAGAATTTATTCATTCCGTGTAACTAAACCTTTGCACCTTTTGACCAACATATCCTCATTTCTCCAACCACAATTCTGCTCTCTAGAAGCAATGTTTAAGCACGGAGGGTGAGAAGAGTAGTGGAGAGAAACCCATCGAAGTTCTTAGCATTAAACCCACTCCTTTGGTGGAACTTACTGGACTCATCCGGGGCCACCATTGTACATTTCTCAGTCCATACAGGCAGGAATGGATGTGTTGAGGACTTCAGGGCAAGGCACTGCCCCTGACGTCCCAAAGTCCCCAATAAATATTGGGTGGTGGAAGGAAGCCTGCCATCTGTTGCCCCCATCCCTTGGCAGGGCAGTCCCCCAGGGTCCTCTCTCACTCTGAGCAGCCAGCCACGTCCTAATCCTATTCTCCCACCACTGTTGCAGAAGATGGATCACATGTCTCCCAGGCTGAGAGCTTTCCTCTCTGAACCCATCGGAGAAAAGGATGTTGCCTGGGTGGACGGGATCAGCCGTGAGCTTGCAATCAATTTGGTCACCAAAGGTTTCAACAAGGTAATTCATTTTTTTCCTATTACCCCAACTTCGCTTCCCGACCCCCCTTCCCCTAGCCCTACCAGATGGCAACCGCTGCTATGTGTCCCTGCAAGGGGCCGTCACAGAGCAAAGTCGCCACTTGGCAGAGCGCCACTTGCTTCAATGCTATTGACTCCTCATGCTTGGGCAGCCCCGAGGACCAGTAGATGATGGGCAAATTGAATGGCTTTGGCTCAGAGAAGCTGGGCTGGGCACGATTCCCTTGGTGTTCAAACACCCAGAGATCAACAGAAGTGAGCCAGCTGCCGGAGTCTGGGGCTGAGCTGCCTGGATGGATGATTTGCACACACTTCCCACCTCCATGAAAACACTCGAGGGGTCTCGCCTGCCCCCACCAGGGCACCAGCTTGGCAAAGGCAGGTGGATGAACCGCAGACTGGGGTCTACACCAGAATAAGAGGATGTGAATTGTTCTAAGAGGTTACTCACAGCCCAAGAATAGCCTCAGGGGTAGCCAGTGGAATCCAAACATTCTTTACTATGTAATTATTTGTTTTTATGGTGCTCTTAAAGCTGCATGGGACTTTAGGAGAGAATGGGAGACGATCCTGAAGAGAACCCAAGGAGAGCGAGCAGACACAGAGGCAGATGGGAATTCATGTGGAGCGTTGCTCGCTTGGTCGAGAGATCTCATCCGCAGCTCCTGCTGCTCATTCCCTCCGGTTTCTAGACCCCGGCATGGGGAGATGCTGCAGAAATGCCCGACAAGGCTGGGAACTGCTGCCCGCACGGCCGATAATTAGTGATGTGCACCTGCCCCGTGCCCAGCTGTTTCCAGGGGGCCTCTGAACTACAGGGCCTCTAGTTTTCTGGTTAACATGCTGCTTAATACCAGTTGTGAAACATTCTGAATATCACCCCAATCTACCGGCCCATTTAATATTCACTCGGTGGTATTGCCAGGAAGCTGGAGCCCCACGGTTGTGGTAGCTTGGATTCTTTCCTCCCAGATAAAGGAGATGGGACCCTTCCCAAGCAGGTAGGGAAGTAAGCACCTCTGGTTAGGGAAGGCATTTTAAATTAAAAATTCCTTTTTTGAAGGACATGAGTGTCTCTTTTCCTTTTCTATTGTGGTGTAACACACTGACATTGATATGAAAGTTCGGCTCAGGGAATTTTTACATTATTTATATATATATACATATATGTAAGATTTATGTATATGTAATACACATATACATATGTATATATAAATACATAATGTGTACATGTATACATATAATGTATACATAATGTATACATATAATGTATACATAATGTATATGTAATGTAAATACATAATGTATATGTATATGTAAATTTTATACACATTTAAAATTTATATATGTATATATTTGTATAAATATGTATATATTTTATATATATATGTATATGAACTCATGGAGGCACCCCAGATTCAGTGATGGGATACCTCCACGATGCCCAATGATCCCCTGTCTCTTCCCTGTCAATGCCATCCCCCACTCTCAGAGGTACCCATTACTCTGGCTTCTCCCCTCTTTGATTTAACGTTTTTTTGCTGTTGTTTAGCCCGACTCAGCCTCTTAAAAATATTTTTATCCACACACAGTGAATTTCACCTTTTTCAGTGCACAATTTTGCAAGCTTTGACAAATGGATGTGGTCACGAAGCCACTACCACAATCGAGACATAGAACAATCCCAACATTTCAGAGTATTCCTCTGTGCCCTTCATATTCCACACCCTCAGCCCCTGACAACCACTGATTTGTTTTCTGTCCCTAGAGTTTTGTCGTTTTCAGCCTAACTGTGTTTTAAATGAGGCTTACAGGTGGGGCTATAGGCATTTTTAAGATAAAGAAATGAATGAGTAATGGGTAAATTTCAGGCATCCCAGAACTTGCTACACAGAGTCAGGGCTGTAGAGAAGAAGAAACTGTTTGCCTGTGTGTGGCCAGGCCCCTCTTACGTTCATGACCTCCTGGTGAGCACGGTGACCAGCACACCACTTCCAGGCCCTACTCATTCCTAGGGTCACTAATTCCAAGCACTCACGTAGGGGATTTCACCTTTCTCCTTTGCTTTAAATCCCGGATGCACCTGCAAATGAGACCAGGGTCCTTATCTCCACTTCACAAAGGAGAGGACATAGGCTCCTCGAGTTAGTGCCTCCATCAAGGTCCCAAATGAGGACAAGAATGGCGGTGGGTTGCATGGTCACAAACCACACAGGAAGACCTGAGTCCCTGTGGTTACCATGGCAGGGAAGGGGCTTACCCTGGGATTCAGTGCTGAGACTCTGTTTCAGGGCTGGAGCCTGGCTGGACCTGTGAAAGGATCCAGGAGACCCAATGTGGCTCCTACAAAGGTGAACAAGTGCTTCGGGGTGAGGACCAGTAAGAAGAGCCTCTAGGAAAGGCGGATCCTACAGCAAAGGGGTCTCAGATTTGGCATATGAAAATGCAGGTGCCTGTATTTTTTTCAGACTTTTATTTTTAGAGCAGTTTCGGGTTCACAGCAAAATGAAGCCAAAGGTGCAGATATTTCTCATGTACCCCCTTTTCCCCCCATGACATGTACATCCTCTCTCATGAGCCACACCCCCACCAGAATGGTACATCTGTAACCTTCGAAGAACTTATACTGGCACATCGTAATCACCCAGGTTCCGTAGCTTATATTAGGGCTCACTTGCAGAGTTTCTGTGGGTTTGGACAAATGTGTAATGACACATATCCCCCATTTTAGTAACATACAGAGCTCTTTCACTGCCCTAGAATCCTCTGAGCTCCTGGATTTTTATACCCTGCCTGCAGGAGACCTTGGGGAGGGACACCTTTCTGGGTCTCATGCTATCTATCCTCTGTCTTTGCCGGCCTCTGCTGGGGTCTAGTTGTTCCCTCCCCCAGCTATGCCATGACTTTGAAAACTATTGCTTCTTCTCTGGATTCCCCCAAGTCTCTTCTGGACCGTAACAGTCAAAAATTTGGCTGCATTCTCTCTGAGGGATTTTGTTCCTGCCCTTCTCCCAGGCGGTCAGCCTTGGGCGATCTAGATCTCTGAGAATCTAGATCTCTGCTGTCTGACACAGTGGCCACGGGCCATTTGTACCTGCGGAACACCTGTCTCAATAGAGATGTGTTATACATGTAAAGTACCCACTGCGATTTCAAAGATTTAAGATTTTAAAGTACCCCCTCCCAAGGCAAAGTAGCTCCTCAATAGTTTTTTATTGATTACATGTTGAAATGATATTTTAGAAATATGGGAGAAAATAAAGCATAGTATCAGAACTAATTTCACCTGTTTCATCGCTCCCCCCCCTTTTTCCTGTGGCTACTGGAAAATTAAAAATTATATATATGGCTGGCTCACATTAAATTTCTACTGGACAGTGTCGATCTAGGTTTAACAGCAGACGGGCTGCAAGGGACAAAGGAATGAGTGGGAAGGGAAAATAACGTCGGTGCACGAGGCACTCAAGAGACTTTCGATAGCCTGGTTCTAGCTCTGTCTTATATTCCGCACCCCCACCCACTCCATACCCAAGCTAGATGGCCCATAAATCGCAAACACAGACGGGACCACCCGCCTACAGGCCTCTCTTGAAATGGACATTCACCCCCTCCAGGACCCCAGTCACAAAGAAAGTTCTCCGGGAAGAAAGCCTTCTGTCCGCCCACCCACCCCAGCCTAACAAGTTTGTGCTTCTGAACCCTGAGTATTCAATAGGACCCCTTGCCGGGGCATCTGTCCTATTGATTATTCTTTCTGCACACGGCCTGAGAACCCACACTCATTATGCTAGTTATGCTAGAGGGGCACAGCTTGCCTTTGGGGCTCTCCCACATCTCCTGCGAAGCCCAGGATAGATCTACGATCTTTGTGCTCCTCTTCTCCCCGTGAAAACCCCGCCCAGGGCCGAGTGAATTTCCAGGCACTCAGTAAATTCAGGGACTTTGAACAGTGCCCTGCGGAACAGAGGTAAGTGCACTCCCTCTAGGCCCCGAAGAGCTGACAGCTGCAGACAGACATGTCGGAGAAGCCTGGGAGTCCATGGGGGCCGAGCCCACGGATGTGTTTGTAAAGACCGCATGTCGGACGGAAGGGACACTCGCCGGGAGCCTTGCGTAACCTGCAGGGTGTCAAATTGCTGTGTTGTACGCCTGAAACAAATGTGTGTCAGCTTTACTCCAATAAAAAAACAGCAACCGAAAGAAAAGAAAAGGAAGGGCTGGGTGTCACGGTGAAGATGGAAAATTTTCATTGGCATGGACCAGGACCGGCCACCTAGCCCTACATGAAGATCCGGGGCCCCTTGTTTCATCCCCCTCTATGGGGGGGGCCTCGAGATGGACACAGCAGAGCATTAAGCCAAGGGGGCCTCTGTCCAGGCTGGTAGGTGTAGACCATGTCGCCTCAATGTTTCCGCGTCTCTGTGTCACCACCACCCCCTACCCCCCGCAGCCAGATTTTGTAAGCTTTGGTCCAAGGAGGGAGAGATGGGAGATTTTCTCCTCCTTGGTTAGGGGCTCGCTTGCTGGAGCCAGCGGAGAAACACAACACGCTTTGGGCATAGGGACCATGATGATGGCTTCCCTTGGGAGAGGCTGAAGCAGGCTGACTTTCCCTCCCTACCGCTGGAGGGTGGCAGAGTAAGTGGACAAGGGACGGTCAGGGGGCGACTTGGTTCCAGACACCCTTCTTCCTGCAGCATTCCTGGAAAATTTGCCTCCCGTCCTACATGTCAAGCGTTTCCTAGCTTCCTGGCTGTTGAGGCTTGGGGGGGGGGTGGTGGGGAGGCTCTGATCACTCCACCAGCAGTGGGGGCCTCCGAAAGGGCAGAGTTCGCCATAGGTTCGAGGCCAGATGTGGATGGTTGGGATGGGCAAGCATGAGGCTCAGGAAAACAGGAATCAACGTCTCAGATTCTCAGTGATCCCATCTGAAAAATGGATGGGGTTAAAACGTGCCAGGGGTCTGGAGCCCATCAAAGGCACTCAAGGGCCACTTCCTATTATCATTATTATTATTGTTATTTATCATCATCACTAATGTTTTTCTCCCTGGAAAGAACCCCTTGTTCCTTGATCTTGTTATTCACCTCTGCAACCCCCACCCCCCCACCCCCAGTGGGGCACCTGGCTCAATGAACATTCAATAAATGTTCATTGTTTTTTCAATATTGAGTTAAACAACATCTCCATAAAATCACCACTGAAAATACGAGGATACTGATAAAATAAAATGAGATCGTTCTAAGCAACAAGACGACTTTTCTAAAAAGACGATTAAAGTGGCAGTTGAAAACGACCGTGACATCCTGGCTGTTTTTTTTAATCTTTTCAACAACTGGACCATGACTAAAAATAAGAAACCCCAAGCGCCAACAGCTTGGGTACATTTTACAACTGCAATTCAGCTTTTATTTAATTTCTTTAAAAAAAAAAATGTTCCCTTTGGTTACGATGAAGTTTGCTTTGTTTTACATAACCCAAAGTAAACAGACAGCAGCAGGTTTTCCTGGAGAAGGCCCAGGACATGGACACTGGTTCTCGTTCATTCCAGGTTGGAGAGCCCCCAAAACCAGCTGCGAAAGACGGGCATTTACATGACCTTAAATCTCCAGGCTTTGCCATTTAGCCAGCGGCTCGGTCAGGCTATGACCATGAGGTCTTGGGTGTCCCTTTCCCCATGTAGTCCTCGCTCCTTGTCAATAATCATGTGATAAAAGTATAAAGAGATCAGTGAAAAGCTGAAGAGTGATAGTTAGAAAACGAGAGAATGCCGAAGAGCTATCAGTCCTGGTGTACTTAATATTACTTACGTGTATTTTTCACGCACACGGACTCTTCAGAAGGGAAGGATGGGCAAGGTTTATCACATGTTAGGGTCTGGGCTCGTCCCACGGGCTGAGCTATCCAGGACATTTCCTGGAAGTTTCTCACATTGAATCCACTTCATTCAGTTTGCAAAGTGGGGCAGGGCACGTTGTGTGCCTTTAAGCGATGCAGAAATGGAGACCTGGACCCTTGGGGTCCTCACTTCTGGTTCAGTGAGTTGCCTGAGGTCACACAGCTGGCTTGCAAGAACAGACTGGGGCTAAGATGCCCTTCGTCTATCAATCCCATGTGCAGCGGTTCTTGGAAAGAGCTTTTGTCCCCAAGGGGGCATGTGGCAATATAGGGAGGCAGTTATGACTGTCACCTTTTAGGGGGCTGGGATCTACTGGGTAGAGACAGGGGATGCAGCTAAACTCGCTGTGATGCACAGGACAGTCCCCACCCCGACCCCAAGAGCACAAAATCATCCACAATGTCAACAGTGATGGGAGTTAGAAACTCTGCAAGACTGATCGAGAAAGCAATGGGGCGAGGAGCATCTCTGGGTCCTCTTCATGTGTGTGTGCGTGCGTGCAGGTGTCTGTGTCTGAGTTAAAAAGAAATACTAGGGGTGTCTGGCTGGCTCAGTTGGTGAAGCACGAAACTTTTGATCTTGGGATTGTAAGTCTGAGTGTCACGTAGGATGGAGAGATTACTTAAAAATCTTAAAAGAGAGAGAAAGAGAGAGAGAGAGAGAGAGAGAGAAATGCTAGATCAGAGGCCAGAAAGGAGTATGCTAGGCTCTTGCTACTCAAAATGTTGTCCCTGGACCAGCACCAGCTGGGGGTATGTTCGAAATGCAGACTTCCAGGCCCCACTCTGGATTTAGTGAGTCAGAACCTCCCCCCCCGCCCCGCTTTTTTTTTTAAAGATTTTATATATTTATTTGACGGAGAGAGAGAGAGAGATCACAAGTAGGCAGAGTGGGAGGCAGAGAGAGAGGGGGAAGCAGGCTCCCCGCTGAACAGAGAGCCTGATGCGGGGCTCAATCCCAGGACCCTGAGATCATGACCTGAGCTGAAGGCAGAGGCTTTAACCCACTGAGTCACCCAGGCACCCCAGAACCTCCCTTTTAACAAGGTCCCAGGTGATTTATGTGCTCATTAATGTTGAGAAAGACAGGTTCTGGTTTACCCCAGGCTGAACACCCTGCCCCCCAACCCCAACCTGAGAGAGGTGCCTTTCACTTGGCCTCTCATCTCACCAAGGGCCAGTCCTAGAATCCCCATCCCCCAGGGGCGTCTGTGTCCCTCAAACCTGACCTGTGCCCTTCATGCTCACAAGAGTCCTGGTGTGAGAGAAGAGCACCTCTGGGCAGGTTTATTATAACCTTTCCCATTTTTCTCCCTGCCTCTCCCCCTGCCCCACAGGCCTACATCCTCTTGGGACAGTTCCTTCTGATGCACAAGAATGAAGCAGAGTTCCAGAAGTGGCTTATTTGTTGCTGCGGCGCAACTGAGTGTGAGGCCCAGGAGAGCTCTCACTGTCTGAAGGAGTGGTGCTCCTGCTTTCTCTAGACACACACTCCCTCGTTCTGACGCCTGGGTAAATGGCGCACTCTGTACTGGCACCCAGGCTTGGGGTCATTATTTTTTGTGTTTAACTAGAAGGCTACATGTTAATTATATAAAGTAGTGCAAGAATATAAAAGAGGACAGACAAAAGACAAGTGCCCCCCAAAATTCCCCACCTGGAAACAACTGTCCCTCGCCTCCCATGAATAGCACGCCGAATATCTAGGGCATAAATGTATATAAAAGCATCTTTTATTTTAAAGCGGGGATTAAGTTTTAAGCCGGCGTATTGGTTCTACCTGTTGCCGCCTAGCACGGGAACCCAAAGCATGGCAGCTTAAACAATTTTACCTCGCTCGGGTTCTCAGGGTCAGGAACCGAGAGTGGCTTAGCTGGGTGGCTCTGTCTCTGGGTCTCCCACGAGGTCGCAAACCGTCAGCTGGGCAGCAGTCATCTGAAGGTTTGACTGGGGCTGGATGATCCCCTGGAGTCGTCGCACTCACGTGGCTGTTGATTGGAGGCCTCCGAGGCTCTTTACGTGGGCCTCTCCATAGGTCGTGGCATCGAGCTTCCCCCAAAGTAGCTGACCCCAGAGGGAGTAAGAGAACCCGCAGGAAGTCACAACACCTTTTATGACCCAGTCTCTGACTCACACTATATCACTTCTGCCTTCTGGTTTTAGAAGCAAGTCATTAAGTCCTCGAGTGAAGAGAAGTAAACTTTCATGAAACAGCAACTAATATGGCGGACATATTTTTAAGAGCATTGTAGTCAGGTTTCTGAGGTATAATTTATAGGCAGCAAAACTTGCCCTTTTTAGGTGGGTAGTTACTTTTGACAAATGCATTGTCCTGTGAACACCTTCAGAATCAAGATGGAGAATGCTTTCATTGCCCCAAAGAGTTCCCTAATGCCCCCCTGTAGTCATCCCTGTGCCCCTCCCCAGCCCTTGCCAACCAATGATCTGGTTTTTGTCCTAATAGTTTTGACATTTCCAGAAAGCCAAATAAATGTAATCACACAATATGTTGCCTCTTGAGTGACGTCTTTCACTTAGCATAATTCAGTTGAGATGAATCCACTATACAGAAGAAAAAAAAAGTGGAACTGAGAGAATCATTGAAATTCATTGAATTTTTTTCTTCCTTACTAGATATAGTCCTTTCTAAATCAATTTCTTCCAAGCGTAAAGAATAATATGGGGAAAACAGTAAGAGAGAGGTTAATGTCATTAAGCATATTTTAAACTCTGTTTTTCAATATTAGATTGTATGAATTCCCATTTTTAAAAACAGAAATGAAAGTAAAAAGAAATTAGCACTCTTCTCATTTTTTAAAATTGACTTTAATATTATTTTTAGCTTGTCAAGGTTTATAGCATTTATATGCTTCCCATAAACTTAATCTCTGCAGTTGTTCAGTCTTAGTTGTATATTTAAGAACTTATCATGAACCCTTGTGGGCATAATTATTTTACACCTGGCTTTGTCATTCCTGAATTCTTTGCTTTGATATATCTCTCTGTTGGTTGAGCTGGATGATTATATTAGTCTGAATAGGTCATATTATGCTGCTTTAACAAACAATCCCCCAAAGCTCAGTAACTTTGATTTACTTTGATTTAGCGAGCAAATGTTGATTTCTCTCTTAGGCTTCGTATCTAGTATATGCCATCAGGAGAGTTCTGTCCATTGTAATCACTCTGATGGTTAGGTAGATGGAAATTCTCTTTCAATACATGCTTGGGGTGCCTGGCTCAGTCAGAAGAGCATGTGACTCTTGATCTTGGGATCATGAGTTTGAGCCCCATGTGGGTTGTAGAGATTACTTCAATAAATAAAACTTAAAAAAAATACATCCACAAGTACCACAGCAGTGGCAAAGTGGCATGGTGGATTACACACTGTATTTCAAAGCCTCTACCCAGAGCGATATATTCCACTTATGCTCACATTTTACTGTGAACAAAGCAGCATTTGTTCACATTTCATTGTGAACAAAACAGCAAAGCACATGGTCATACCTAGCTTCAAAGGGTCAAGGACTCTTCTGAACTCAGAAGAGGCAGAAATATTTGGTGACAGCACTAATCAAGACCACAGTCGTCAATTTGGTTCAGTGCTTTTTCCCTGGATGCCCCACAGGTGTTACATTTCCTAAGTTCACAATACGACTGGGATATTTCCGTTGGGGTCTGTTTAACTCTTTCTAGCTCTGCTTTTCTAGTTGTCCCCAAGGAGAGCCAACTGGTTGGCCCAAACACTTACATAGCTCCATCTCCTGAGGTCTTAGGTTCTAACCATCCAGAGCCCTTCCCTTGCTCCCTCCTGTACAGCCCATCCTTAGATTAATTCCCTACTGAGATAGTCATGAGATTTAGAAGTCACTCACTTTCTTAAGATTTTATTTATTTATTTATTTTAGAGAGAGAGCCCACACATGAATGTACAAATGTGTGTAGGGGATGGGGGCAGCAGGGGAGGGAGAGAGAATCTGAAGCAGACTGGGCACCCAAGCCGAAACCAAGAGTTGGACGCTTAACCGACTGAGTCACCCAGGTACCCCAAAGTCATTCATTTTCTAAGACAAGAGCTGGTTGACAAGTGAGAAGTAGCCTCATTCCTCCCTCTATTTCCACACACCTCCCATATTGCTGAAATTTGTCCCTTTAATTAGGGTGATGTCTAGGATCATGTAGGAAGATTAGGGAGCTGAGAAACTAGGAGGAGACTTCGAAGGTTAAGGAGCCTCTACAGAGAGACCCTAGCACAGATAATTGAAAACCAGGATAAATGTTCCTTGTGCCGTGTAACTGGAGGGGCACCGAGGAGGAAAGCTGTCCCCCACAATTTTCTCTACAGACACTAGGAATGCTCCCCATCAGCCATTCATTCTCTTATGCTGATTTTAGTTTTTCTCATAAAAAAAATTGTTGACCCCAATTCTCCACTTCCTGTATTTTCCACCTTTGTCAGGTGCTTTTTCAGTCCCTCCCACTAGAGGCAGAGTAACTCCCCGTCCCTTGACTTAGACTTGACCATGATTTGCTTTGGCCAAGAGTATAAATTTGAAATGGCAGCATGCCAGTTCTGAGCTTCATTGTACATTTCCACTTGCTGTCTCATATCTCTATCAATGTTGAGAGAAGAGCTAGATCCTTGGATAACTGCTGCCCCTTCAGGGTCCAAGAACGAGCCCCAGTGAAACTGAGCTGAGCCCAATTTGCAGCAAGAATCCGAGGCCATCCAGACCTGCAGCTTGATGCAAAGTTGCCCAGCAGAGCCCATCCCAGATCAGCCAACGCTCAGCCAGCTCACAGACATGTGAGCTAGAATAAAGGATTGCTATGCAAAGCCACTAATGTTTGGGACAGTTTGCTATGCAGCAATGTCTAACTGATACATTCCTTCTAGTCTAACACGTCCTTACCCTGCCAAATGGTGCTGCACTAAAACCCAACCAAACCTTTCAAAGGAATAGCAGTGCAGGATGGGTGAAAGAATATTGCCTCTTAACGCAACCAGGCACAGGGGTGAATTCCAGCTCAGCCAACCAGCACCTTATCCTGAGTAAGCTACTTAACTTCACTGAGCCTTGGTTTCTTTATCCATAAAATAGGGGCAGCAAGGTGATTACCCTGCCTTGAAGCCTGGATTAGTTGAAATAGTATATGTTAGATACATAGTTCATAGTAGAATCTCCATCTTTGTTCTTAGGGTTCTCCTCTGAGCCTGATCCCATAAGTGCTCGGTCATCTCATGATACTTGGGAGATAATTCATAGCTCTGAGTTGGAAGGGAGCCAGCTATCAGCTTATCCAATTCTGTTCCAATTTACGACACTGAACAA
>CM052811.1:84304021-84346583 GCA_028533885.1 Nasua narica | reverse complement strand
AAAACTCATTTAAACAGAGGTGTAAGTAACCGAGGACGGTCTAAATTGTCGGACTGCTCTGACTTGGTGGTATTTTTCACTGGGCCGTAGGCTGAAGAATGGCACCATGATGGTGGCGTCCCGTGCATTATTTCCCCAGTGGGGAGGTGGGGGTGAAGTTTTGGGGGGTGCTGAGCTGTTGATGGTACCTCAACTACAACCTATAAACAACTAACTGTCTCAGCTGCTTACAAGGTCATTCTTGTCACTACCCTCTGTCAGAGGCTCGCGCAAAAGGATATTTGAGTTCAATCCAAAGAAGTGCTCCAACTTTGTTCCCAGTTCATAAGTCTCGAGTATATAGATCTTGTTCCAGTTCAGATTGATTCATTAGGATTTTTTCCAATGGGGGTGGAAAGGGGCTGATGAATAACTGCAAAGTTAGAAGCCGTGGGAAAACCACCAGCCACTCAGAACTCTCTGGTTCTTCTGACTCCAGTGTCTCTGGAGGTCTGTCTCCCAGCCGGGAGGCATTTCAAGGAGGCAGTCGCTTAGAGGGAGGGCCGTGGAGTCCTGCCCTCTTCCCAAAAACCGTGACATTCTGGAGGTCCACAAGCCACATCTAGGAGTTCAACTTGTTTTGTTTGGCTCTTGTGACATTTATTCAAATGATCTAGGAGATCCTTTGCCAATACTTATCAATTAGGAGGCTTTCCACAAAAATCTCTTGGAGGACAACCCAACGGCTTTTCAACATAACCTCATGCGTGGCAGGCTGGGGACTCGAACTCCCACCTCTCCCAGGGAGCCAGTGATGGACAGATGTTAGTGGAATAAATACCCCAGCTTTCTCGCCCTCGGGTGGGCAACTCTGCAGTACGTTCTGTGCCTGCTTCCCAGTCTTCAGGCAGCTGGAACCCCTGTTGTACCCACCTAAGTACACCCTGACTGGGCTTCCTTCCCTTGCCTCTCTCTCCCTTCCCCCCTCCCCTCCTCCTGCTTCCAGGAATCCTCCTGCAAATCATCTCCTTGCACTCAATCCTTGTCTGGGGTGGGAGAATTCAATCCAAGACACGTTCCACCAACTCCCAGCCCAGTCCTCCCAGTTTATCAGCCTCTAGCCCTACCGGGCCTGTTCCTTGGAGCCCTGAGCACCCCCACGAGCCAGTCATTGTGCAAGGACGGCTTGCCTCAGAGATCAAAGTGGCCTCTGCATTGGGGAAAATATTGGGTCAAATAGCATGTCATTTCAGAAAAGCTCTCAAGTTTGCAATTACAGCCTCTTTCTCTGCTCGCTTTAAATGCCCATGCAAGCAGCTATTTACTCTCTGGCCCGGGGCACCACTAAAGGGCTCATTCTAAATATATCACGACAAACTCACAACCCTCCCGTGGCCCAAATGCATCTTTGTGAGTTGCCCGAGAGCCCTGTGGTTGAATGCCTCCAAGTAAAACCCAGCCAGCGTTATGTAGTTCAAAGTGCGGCACAGCCCTCTTCCCTCCTCTCCCTTCTTCCCGCTGCCCTCCACCCTCTGAGAAGCTGGTGGGGATTTCTAATGGGAAAGTAAAAATGGCAGGGCATTGAGATTCATTGTCAGACTGGCTCCAAGGGCAAGAGAGTCATGGGGTTTAACAATATGTCTGAAGCTTAAAATACGTACCAATAAATATTTGTCAATTACACTCTGTAGCCATACAAGTGGATTGCTTTTCCTTCCTTCTTTTCTTCCCTCCCTCCCTTCTTCTCCAGTCCCTCCCTTCCTCCCTCCCTCAATCCCTTTCTTCTTTCCTGCCTTCCTTCCCTCTACCACTCCGCACAAGGCATACATGGATGCCCTTGCCTTCGATAGGCAAAGACCGGAACTGACCTTTGCGTCTGTGGGTGCGGGAGGGATAATTCCATTATGTTCTCTCCACTAATGGAATACTCTGTGGCCTTTTCAGAGGGAGCTTAATGCTCTGAGGGGAAGTACCTCCGAGACATATTGTTAAGTGAAAGAAGAGTACGCGTCGTGTACTACCACTTGTGGGAAAAAAAAGGAAAACATGCCTGTAAATGCATGTAATGTCTCTGGAAGGACAAATAAGAGCCAGTCAGCAGGGTTTGCCTCTGAGAAGTGGAACACAGGGGATAGAGGTGGAAAAGAAACTTCACTTTGCACGATACATATATATGGGTGTATCTGTGTACTCACACACACACACTTAATGCACCATCAATAAAAGCCAAGACAAAGGAGCCTTGTTCCTTAGTCTGAATCCACTAACCATGGCGAGCGGTCTCCTGATGGGTTTCAGAATCTTATGTCGGCTTCCTGCCCAGTGCCTGGCTCAAAGCAAATAACCAATTGGTCTCTCTCGAATAAAGCCAGGGTGGTCCTAGGTGTGGCCCCCGAGTCTCTAAAGAACACTGCTAACTGCTTCCTCCACGCAGAAGCAACAAAAACCACAAGAAAGAATTCTAATGAGAATGCAATAGACACCTTCATTCATTCGGGACCTATTCACTGAGCACCTACGGTGTGTCAGGCAATGTCCTAGGCTCTGGGGTTACAGCTGAACAAGACAGAAAAAAAAAGAATCCATGCCCTCACAGGGCGCGGGGAGGAGGGGGGATAGATGATGCACAAGTTCATGAATTAACAGAGGCAGTATGGCTAAGGAGGGGGAAGAGCGGCAAAGTGGATGGGAAGTGGGTGGTTGCCATTTCAGGGTATCAGGGAAGTCCTCACTGAGGTCAAGGCCTGAGAAGGGGAGGGAATGGGCTCTACAGTATCTTGGGGGAAAGGGCAGCAGGTGCAAAAACTTGAGAGGCTAGGGCGCCTGGGTGGCTCAGTCGGTTAAGCGTCTGCCTTGGGCTCAGGTCATGATCCCAGGGTCCTGGGATCGAGCCCCACAGGGGGCTCCTGGCTCTGCAGGGAGCCTGCTTATCCCTCTCCCACTCCCCCTGCTTGTGTCCCCTCTCTCTCTGTGTCTCTATCTCTGTCAAATGAATAAGTAAAATTTAAAAAAAAAGACTCAGAGGCTTGAGAAGGGATGAAGCTCTCCCTCATTTGTGTGAGGGTCTATGTGCCCTGGAACCCCTGGGAACTCCCCAGAAGCCTGGCTCTGTCCTCCCCTGGTTTATATACATACGACTGGAATGGAAATGGACACGTCAACCCCTATACTCAGAGCTGGGTGGAACCCATAGCCAGAGGATGGAGGGCTGTGGTTGGTGTCCCCCCCTCCCCCCCGGAGTTGTCCCAAGACAGACAGACACCCCGCCAGGACTGACCTCTGCCTTAGGCCCAGATTTGGAGAAAACAATCTCTGGGGACCAAAACAAAAATAAATATTCCAAGAATACTTCATCCCGAATATCCCTTTCCACAGACTTTCCCAGTGTGGGGACTTCAGGGCACTCATTCTGCAAAATAATCCACTGGGAGAAAGGGGATGTAAGGGGGGTGCTCTTGGCGATTCACGGAAATAAGAAAAGTTGCCTCACTTAGTTCAGTGGGGGGAAGCAGCTGAGCTCACAGGACAGACAAGGGCCCTGGGGTCAGGATAGCCGGGGAGTACGTTCAGTGCAAGGAAATCTCTCCTCCCACTGCCCTTAAAATCTTTCCCTTTGCTGAAGGATGGGGTGAGGGGAGGGCAGGGGCAAGGGGACTTCCTTAAAATGCTGCCTGAAAACTCCACAGCTGGGGAAAGGCCCTGCAGAAATGAGTGCTCCCACGGCGCACGAGCACCTGAAGGTGTGTGCAAGAATATTCATAGCAACGCTGTTCACAAGAGCCCCAAACTGGAACCAAACTCCCACCAGCAGGAAGATGTATAAATAACGTGGGTATGTTCCCCCAACAGAACACAACTCAGTAAGGAAAAGACTAAACCGCCGCACGGCAGCGCCGTTGAACCTGAGACTCAGAACGCTGAGCAAAAGACCAGTTGCCATGAAGGTCAAGGGCACGCAAAACTCACCAAGGGTGACAGAGGTTCAGAGTGGCTGCTGCTTTGGAGGATGGCGTGAGGGGAGCCCTGGGAGCCGGGGGCGCCCGGTACTTCGATCTGGGCCATCCAGCCGGGTGCACAGGCAATGACCAGCAAGCAGCCCACTTCCGTTCCTGCACTTCTGTCTACATGTTATGTGCCGACAAAAAAGCCAATGACAAAATAAAGAGTAAAAACAGGAAAATAAAGGCTGGAAAGGAGGGAATAGGTGGCCCAGAACTGCCTGCTTTTCTTGTCCTATTAAGGACTCCCTAAAAGCCTTGAAGAGGTGGGGTCCTTTTCTCTCCACCCACTGCACCAGCCCGGCCTGGCCACAACCACCTCCGGCCCCTAGGGGATCCCTCCACCGTCCCCTTGGCACCCACTCCCCCAACTGCTGACACAGCCATCAGAGATCCCACCCGACCTGCTTAGACCTGATATGGGCTCTGTAGGGGAGAGGGAAATGGGGTATAGGGATGGTGGGTGTCTTTCCAAAACATGAACCTGGGAAGGCCCCTCCTGTGGTTGACTCTCCTCAATGACTTGCCTTTGTCTTCAGGATAAAATCCCAACTCCTTAATAGGGTTTACAGGCCCTTCCAGGTTCGACCGTAGCCCCCTCCTCCTCTCCCGCCTCCCTTTCCCCAATGGAACCCCCGTCCGGTCCCTAACTGGGTCACGTGAGCTCGCCCTCACATTCCTAGTGCTCCTTCAGCCTCAGCAGGTACCCAGGTGCCCCTCTGTCCTCTGAGGAGCCATCCGGGCCTCTCCTGGGGTCGCAGAGTTTGTTCCGTCTGCTGTTCGTTGCACCAGTGTTCGACCACCTATCCAGGGGTCTCTATCTCTTGCCAGATGGAGCCCCAGTAGGGTAGGGACCTACCTTGAAGGGCTTCCAGGAGGATTATATGCCATTGTGCATGGGAAATGCCTAGCAAGTACCAGGCACTCGATACATGTTAGTTTCCCATCCCTGAATCAGGGGGTGGAGGGGAAGGGGCGAGGAAGGTCTGAGGGTGTAGGGATGGGCTCTGGGGTTCCTGGAAGGGTCTTGGGGGCTGGGGCCAGAGCCAAGCATACTTGCACAGTGGGCTAGAAGTCTCCCTCCCTTGGGGTTCTCATCCCTTTGACTCCTTTTCCAGGGAGGGGAGAAAACACCTGGAATGAGTCACTGGGGGGATCTTTGGGAAGATTCCTTATTTCTTTCTTTGCTGTGTTGGAAGCTCCCATAAGTCCCTATAGGTAGTAAGCCTTGGCCTTCAGCCTGTCCCTCACCCCCACTGCTGTACCAAATGCCGGCTCTGCCCGCTCCTTGGGGCGCATCACATTGGGAGAAATGGTCGTGCTCCTGGGGTTCTTCTGATGGACTGGGCAAAAGATTACTTACTGGGTGAGTTTCAGAGGCTGCCCCTTCCTCATGATGTGCTGGGATGGGAGGTGCTGGTCTATGAGCTCTAGCCCCGCCCCCCCTCCTGACCTCCTGCGACCAAATAAGACAGGGAGGGAAAAGGTGAGGGCTAGGGCAGCTGGGGAGGAGACCAGGGCAGTCACTTCCTCATGGCCTTGGTGCCTTCCTTTCTAGTGACCCTTGTTTCCGCTCTGCCCCTCTCTTCTGTCTCCTCCCTCTGTCTGGGCTCTTAGATCTTCTTCTGAAAACACAAAGCCAAGTCAACTATCTTGGAATACCCTGACTCCAAGGAAACTGTATTGAAGGGGATGGGAAACACTCCTAAGGTGGTTGAGACTTTCAAGTTGGGTGAGCTTCCCAAAGAGGCGAATGTCCCCAAGACACATGAGTTCCCGTATCTGTCTTTATGCTCACATCTCAGCCCAGCAGCCCAGTGGGCCAACATGCAACTGGAAGGCCAGCACCATCCCCCTGGTCCCGACACCCCTCCCATGCTCCCTGATCCCCTCAACTCATTCCTTCCTCCGTTCACTTGCTTGCCATTTATTCCCAGCTACCAGCAGTTGGTCTGACACAAACAGATGCCCAATAACATGTGATGGATGGATGGAGGGACAGACCTATCCAGAAGGGAACTGTAGCAAACTTGGATGCCCAGCCCGTGATTGTAGGGCTTTACCAATTCCATCAACCAGTGCCTGCCTCTCTTTACAGGAAAGCTTTCATGGAAGCCTCAGAAGGCTGCCCTGGAGGGGTCTTCCTGACGAGCAGGCACTACCCTACCTCCACCACCACACACCCCCCACCGCCCCGGTTTCCCCAGACCATTGAGCTCTGGTTGCCCACAGCGGGAACCTGCTCTGTGAGTACCTGTAGTGATTCCTTCCCTGCCCTGCCCACCCCCCGACCAGGCCTCCCTAGCGTCTCATGGGGCCCCTTCCAAATAAATGACTTACCTTTAAATCCTTGTCTCGGGCTCCAATAGCACAACTTCTCTCAGACACACGGCATCCAGCGCTGCATAAAGCTGAATTTGGGCCTCCAATGCCAGGCCCTGGACCCGTGCCCGGACGTCCACAGAGCACACAGCGGGTGGGTGTCAGAAAGGACAGAGCCGGCGAGGATTCACAAACAGAAGGGCCGTGACTGCCAAACTGAAAGAAGCGGCCAGGATTCCAGGGGTAAAGGAAAATATGAGGCCACGGGGACACAGTAAAGAGTGACAAAAGCAGAAATTAAGGTTGGAAATGAAAAGCCCTCTACAGAACTGTACCAGATGCCTGGAGGGGGACTGGGTCCCCCCCTCCCACCCCATTCTGGCTTGTGAAGAGGGCTGCAGTGGTAGGGGGAGGGAGGCTCACTGCTCAAACTTACGAAATGCATCAGAAGCCTGTTCGCCACATCCTGTCCCAGCCCTGGAGGGCCCAGGAGCTCCATGATGGCAAGCACAAAGCGTGCACTCAAGTCTGGATGGTGCCAGGAGCTCTGTTAGACTTGGCAGAGATGCCTACGGGATAAAGTAGAGTCTGAATGCACATTCCCAGGTCCCCTGCTGGGGGATGCATGGCTCTGACCACGTGGCACCCACAGCTCCCTTTTGAGGGCGCGACTAAGGCCCCTTGGTGGTCTTGAGGTTGCACATCCGGGATCCTGAGTTAAAGATGGCTCCCTGGCTTCAGAGGAGCATGGGATGGAGCGGTGGGAGCTGGGAAGGGAAGCTGGGTGTCTGGAATGCACTGACATTGCTGTGAGCACATCGTGCCCTCCCTGCACCCATAGACAATTGGACCGAACCTCAACTAGGCCTGAGGAGGCTGAATGGAGTCCATATGCCCCGGTCAGTGTTCCACGTTCAATTGGGCTTCCAAATGTGTTTCTAAAACAGTGACTACAGGTCACATCTAATTGAAAGAATATTTACACTGCCTAGGACACAAAAAGAAATGCTTGGGTGTTGGGTAGCAGTGGGCAGAAAATCTTTGTGAAGAGCAGTACAAGGGCACCTGGAGCCTAAGATATGAAACCTGTCTTTTGAGTTAGCTCCTCAGGGCTGATGCTAACTGTGCGCGTAGGCTTATCCCTACCCGCATGGCCATACTGACTCTGTCTACACCTCCACCATCCAATATGGTAGCCTCTACGTGAGCCTGCCAACCGAGCACCGGAAACAGCTAGGCTAACTGACATGTGCTGTCAGCATCAGGCAGGCACTGATCCCAAGGGAAAGGCTGAATTCAAGAAAAAAACTCATAAAATGTCTCACTAGTAACGTTTTATATAGATTACATGTTCAAACGATAATGGCTTTATATATTGGGTTACGTAAAATATATTATGAAAAGTAATCTCACTTTGTTATAAGTTTGTGTCCCCCCCCCGCAAAACGTGTTGGAGTCCTGACCACAGAACGTTATCTTATTTGGAAATAGGGGTTCAGATATAATCAATTAAGATGAGGTCTTACTGGAGTACGGTGGGCCCTTAATCTGATATCGTTGGTGTCCTTAGAAAAAGGGAAGAGATGCAGTGTTATGTCTACAAGCCAAAGAACACGAAGAATCGCTAGCAAACACCAGGAGCCAGAGAGGCAAGGATCCCCCTCTCCAGATGTCAGAGGAAGCACGACCCTGCCCATGCCTTGATCTTGGACTTATGGCCTCCAGAACTCTGGGACAATCCATTTCTGCTGTTTTGAGCCACCCAGTTTCTGGTACTTTGTTACCAGCCCCCGTAGGAAACAAACACATCTCTGGTGTCGACCAGAATCTTGTGAAGCGGGCATATTACTGTTTCCATTTTCCAGATGAGAAAACTGAGGCCGGGAGGAGCCAGACAGTGTGAACAAAGTTGCCAGAGCTCCTAAGTAACAACACGGACTTCAGACACCTGTCTGCAGAGCTCATGCTCAATTCAGGACCGACCAGAGAACACATTTGTTCATCCTACCCTGTTTACTGAGCACCTACAATTTGCCAGATGCTGTTCTAGGCACTCACTGGAGACAGATCAAGGAACGAAGCAAAGATCCCTGCCTCCTTGTGCTTATGTTGTAGCAGGGAGAGACAGACATTAAATAATAAACATCATGAATACGGAAACTATTTATTGTGTCTGAGTTAAATGCTTTGAGGAAGTAAGTAGGACAGGGTAAGGGGGTGGGGGTCCTTGTGCGGTATTAGAGGATTGGGGCCAGCCTCACAAGACTTGGGCAATGACATGAAGGAGCCAAGAGGGGAGAAACTGCTGCTATCTGCAGGAAGCATGCTCCGGCATAGGGAACAGCTGGTAGAAAACAATTGCATAAAGACTTGAGATGTAATCGGGGGGGGAGGGGGGCAGGAATGAGGCACCTTCCAGGTGGGCTCTTGGCACTTGTTTTGAATGTTCTCTTCTTGGGGTGACAGGATGGTTCAGTCAGTTAAGACTCTGGCTCTTGATTTCAGCTCAGGTCATGATCTCAGAGTCATGAGATCGAACCCCATGTTGGACTCTGTGCTGGGCGTGGAGCCTGCTTAAGAGTCTCTCCCTCCCCCACCCCCGCCACGCACACTCTCTCTCTCTGGGGGGAAAGAAAGTAAATGTTTTCTTCTCACCTCGTCATGAGCCTCGCCCCCCAAGACCCCTCCAGGAGAAGAGCCCTTAGAAGGCTCATCTGGGGTTGCTCAGCACAAGGTGGACAGCTCAGCCACCATGGGAAGCCTGGTACAGCAGGAGGTCAGATGTCCCCCCTCCGAGGACAGTCCAGAGCAGCTGATGCCATGGATTCTGGGGGTCCAGGGTGGACAAGCAGAAGACCACCCCCCACACACTGACTGGGGTCAAACAGGCTGCTGTTCTTGAGTCTCCAGGAGCGCCTGGACCAGGGACAGGAGCCAGAGAGAGGGGGACAGTTTCACCAGAACATACCACTTACATCCTCCTGACCTGTAGGTATGATGACAACTGTGTCCTTGTCAGCGATGGGGTGAAAAGAGGTGAAGGTCATTTGTTCAAGGCGGTCGAGCCCCAGGTGTATCAAGCATGGCATGGGGAGTGTTTGGGAACACACCCCAAGAGGAAGAGTCTGAGATCAAGTTAAGTAGCCTTCTCTGAGAACAGGGTGATTCTGGCCATCCCTGAGCTTTGCAGAGTGAGACTCCTAGATGTTAAATTGTACGGTGTCACCATTAATTATTCCAGTAAGAACACCATCACTCTTACGAGATGCCCATATAGCGTATTACCGCACTTCCCTGGCCAAGGCAAATAAGAGAAAGCCAGAAAGCCTGCCGTCCCCACAGGCAGCAGCAGAGTGGTGTCGTGCTGGCCACATTGAAAGAATCTTGATTCTTAGGGCTCCAGTCGTCCTGGCCAGAAGGGGCAGGGCCAAGAGGCGGTTCCATTTCTTGGCAGAGAAGGCAGACACAGACTCTCCTCCCGCTCCGCGGCCCATCCCCTCCACACAGTTTGCTGTTCACATCTGTCCTCTATTTAGACTGGTATTGCTGGACAGGATGGTGGCTCTGGAGGGGAGCCCTGCTCTTGGCTGGGACAGAGGAAAAAGAATGGAGCAAGGTCTCAGCTCTGGGGTTAAGAGTCGGCATCCTCCCCCTCTCTCAATTCCCTACCAGGATGCCCCTCATGCCTCCATTTTAATTAAATTCCCACTTTGCAGATGAGAAAATAGACACCCACCAGATTCTGCCCAAGATTGTGCTAAGGTCAAGACAGAGCTGACTTCTTTTTTTTTTTTTTAAAGATTTTATTTATTTATTTGAGAAAGAGAGAGTATGAGAGGGGAGAAGGGCAGAGGGAGAAGCAGACTCCCCGTAGAGCTGGGAGCCCGATGTGGGACTCGATCCCGGGACTCCGGGATCATGACCTGAGCCGAAGGCAGTCGCTCAACCAACTGAGCCACCCAGGCGCCCCAGAGCTGACTTCTAAGCCTATGTCTTCTACTCCTCCCCCAATGCCCGCCACCCCATATTCCCTCTTTCACTGAGGTCCACCTCCTTGGAACAGTGGAAAACAACCTCCGGGAAAATAAAACCCATGGAGACTTCTAAACTTGAGAGAGGCCAGAAAACAGACACGTTCATTTAAAGCATCTCAATCAAGGGTCTTCAAACCAGGTTCCCAGGAGCCCCTGGATGCCTTGTAGGGACTTCTGATGCTATGACATGGGGCCATGGCTGCCCATCCCACCTCTACCCCCTGGCCTGCACCCCAGGATGTCAGTTCTAATCTTTTCTGTACTTTGAGCTCCCACACCAGACGTCATGTAAAGAATACCTGATCTCAAACACAGGCTTGAAACAGAAAAATGAAGTGTGGTGCAGTCAGTCCATATGACTTGGCATCACAAAGGCATGAATTACTGATACCTTGACTGGCATGGAAGTCTCTCAAGTGCATTACACTGGCTGAAAGGACTCCTACATCAAAAGGTCGCATATTGTACCATTCCACCCATATGATATTCTAGAAAAGATAAGAGGGTGGGGACAGAAAACAGATCAGGGATTGCTAAGAGCTGGGAGAAGGCAGGGCTGACTGTAGAGGGTCACAGGGGTTTTGGTTTCATGGGAATGGTCCGTGTCCTGATAGCAGTGATGTCACACGCTATACGCATTTGTCAGAAGTCATAGACCTGTGCGCTAAAGAAGGTGAATTTCACTGTAATGTAAACAGTATCTCAATAAACCCGACTTAAAAAAAAAAAAAAACAACCTTGGAGATCCTTGCCCAAGAAATCTTTCATTCTAATGTCCTTATGAACAAGTGAAAAAATGAAGCTAAAGGTAACAGCCTCTGAGTCTGAAGGATAAGAAAGGGGATGACCTCCCACTGAGGATCTTCTGCATGTTAGGTAATCTGTTAGTCGTTTCAGTTCATGTCTTAAAATTCAAAGTTGTATCTATGTATTATCCTCCCAATAATTCTATGGAGAAGGTGAAACTCAACAGGCTAATTGTGGCAGATTGCATTTTCCAGAACAGCAAGAGATCACATAGAAAAAATAAATAAATAAAATAGTAAAATGCTGTGTTTCTAGCTACTTGGTTTGGGAGGTGATTTGCTATGCAGCAGTAGATATTTGGAACACCGGGTAACCAGCCCAAGGCATCTCCACAGCCAGCGCTCACTCCCTGCATCCCAGATCTGCTGCTTTATTCCTGTTCTGCTTTATTCCTAATTCTGCTCTGTTTTGCTTTATTCCTAAATAAGGTATTGTGGGTCCAAGCCTCCAGACACAGCCACAGGAAGAAACTCTGAACACACCCCTTTCTAGAGCAGCAGGACCCAGCCCTTCTCTAAACGCCAGGTGCCAAAGTGTTACCTGGCCCATAGTAGGTGCTCAATAAATATTTGGCAAATTAAAGAATAAATTCCAGGCCCATTCTAGGAGCTGACATAACAGTGAAAAATAAGCAGTTCCTGCTCCTACAGAGACTGCTCTAAAGGGAGGAGATAGCAATAGTAAGATGATTTTAGGCAATAACCGACATGAAGAAAATGAACAAGGCCATATGATAAGGAGGGGACTGGATGTGATATGGAGGTCAAGGAAGCCCTCCCTAAGCAGGTGACATTTGAAACCTGAAGGATAAAAAAGATGCCATCTTTGGGCAAGTGAGAAGGTGTATTCCTGGCAGCGGGAATGGCCAAATAAAATAGCTTAAAGACATATACACACACAAACGATTCTCAAAATAGAAAAGGAAGACTCGGATTAGTGGAAACCTCCCTTACTCTGGAGACAAGCAACTAAAACAAATAGTAAATGATGGTATGGAATAAAGGGAAGGGCACTGGTTAGGAGTCCAGCTTTATCACTAATTCCCCCACATGACCTTGAGGGGGTCGTTTTCCCTCTCTGGGCGTCTGTTTTGCTTGCTATGCAATAAGGAGGTTGGACCAGCATCAGCAGTAGGCTGGAGCCAGCTCACACCAGCTTGTGGAAGTAGACTACGTGCATCTCTGGCCAGCTCCTCATCGGTGGTATCACACTGGTTGGCTGAAATTGGCCACTGAGGGAGTATCCACACCATGGAAGCTGGCAAATGCTGCAAACGGGACTGTTTGCTCTTGCTGTTTTAGAGCTGGTTGTTAAACACTTACCAGCACACCACTGAACTAAATAAGTGCTTCTCAAACATCTCACTAGAGTCTCCTATTGTCATCTTAAAACTCACATTTTCATATTCTATACCCCAATGTCTCTCTGCTTCCTGTTTTCTCACATACTTGAAAACAGGTAAACTTATTTTCCTTTATTCAGGAAGATGCAGGCTGGTAATCCTGTGGATTTTTTTACATGTTGTACACATACACACAAACACACACAGGCACGCGCATGCATGCACTCCTCCCTGGCTAAGTGCTGCCCTGTGGTCAAGGTTGGCATTATTCAGTTCCTCCAAGCATAAGGCCTCCCCCTTCATCATCTCTCTCCCTCCATTTTCTCTTTTTTTTTTTCCAAACCCAAAGCCTTCCCTGACTTGGATTTGAACTTGGGCACTGGGAAGGAGTAAGCCAGCCTTGGTAGCCCACTTGAAAGTGCATTTGTGCCCTGGGGCTCAGGACAGAAGCTGGCCAGGGTCTGCTCTTGACACTGGGGCCCAGACCTGGCCAAGCGGACATTCCCCACTCTCGTAACACAGGACTCCTTGCAGGTGGCCCTATCCACGCTGCCAGCATCCACGGGTTATTTCCCTGAAGACAGAAAGGAATGAGAACTTCCTTTTCCTCTGCCTCCTCCTCCTCCTCTGGAAGTGTGTGGGCTTAGCTCATCACACTGGGGCTAGGTCTGGGAGATCTGTTTTCTGTGTTCCAGACTCGAGGCTGCCGCAGGCTTCCTGGCTGACCTTGGACAGATGGTTATGTTTTGTCTGTGCCTATTTTTCCGCCATCAGCTGCCGCTTACCTCATTTCTGGGGATGGCTGAGTGGATGTCTAAGGCAGTCTCAAAAAAACAGACAATAGTTCCAAACACAGAGCTGGTACATGGACTGTGGTTCCATACCATTGAGACGGGGGCAGAGACCCCGTTTCCATGGATAATAGCCCCTGGGGTGCTAGACCATACATCATGGAAAGTTCCAGAAAAAAATATTTACAAAGTAACACCATCCCCCAAAGGAGGCTAGAGAACTCTGTGGAGGGGAGAAGGCAGAATGTGATGGGAATTGAGTAAGTGTGGGAAGGGGATAGCTGAATTTTGAAGGGACCATCTCTTCCCTCTCCTCTAAACTTCTCAAAGCAGTGCTTGCCTGCTTTGAGGCAGAGTCTCTGCCTCAAGTTCCCCAGGACCACCTCCCTATCATGCCACTAAATTGGCGCCAAGGTTGTCAGTGGCTGTTCCTTGCTAATTCAATGGCCAATCTTCCTAACTAATATCACTACCCACCTCATCCCATTTGGAACAATCCTTCACTCTCTTTCTTAAAACTCTCTACTCTCCTCTCTTAGTTCAGGTTCACTTAAAGTGGAATCTAAGACAAGGACTTGGGTGCAGAGAGTTTATCTGGGAGGTGGTCCCAGGAAGCAGAAGTAAGATGCAGGGAAAGGGGACAAGGAAAGAGCATGTTTTCAGACTCCTGCTGTGGGCAGCTGGGGTGTCTTCGCTCCTGGGTCCTCTAAGGAACTATAGAGGATGCACCTTAGAGTTGCTTCTGCCAAGAATGAAGAGCAGGAGCATTTAGCTGGACTGTTGGTGCCCACTGGTTTGAGGGTCACTCACCGAGGACATTAACCCTCTAAGGCAAGAGAGCAGAGAGCCATGGTGGGTGCTCGAGGTGGGGAGCCACCTGTGTGCAAAGGAACTGTCCATGCTGGATGCAGGTCCAGTCAGTGGTGGACTGGGGGATGATGTGGGGGATACAGTATGTCTTCTAGACGTGGACTCCATGACAGCTCGCTCCTGTGATTCTCCTCCTGCCCTGTTACCACACCCTCTCCATCTGTTTCCAGAATCCTCTTCATTCTGTTCCAGCCCTCACAGGCGCCTTAACCAACTGCACTCCTTTGCTGATACTTGTCCTCTTGCCAGTCCCCTCCTCATCCGATGTCTTTGGCTCATCTCCATCGATGCACTAAGCACACTTTTCTGTTTGGATTTCATCCTCCTCAAAGAAACTTCTTAAAGGCAGGGACAGTACTTCTGATAGCCCCAACACACAGTGCTGACATATAGTAGGAGCTTAAAAACTATAGCTCCTCTCCCCTTCCCCCTACTAATGGTGGTGTTATGGAATCATGTTGTGATTCCATGATAATGGTGACGTTATGGAATTTCCCAATCCCTAAGATCTAATGTGAAAGTTACTTGTTAGTTTCTATTTTCTTTACTTTCTGAAGAAAACAAAGCCCCAGGACGGTGGGAGTTGCCAACCTGGTAGGTGGTATGCTGCCTCTCTGGGATGCTACCCTGAAAGTTACCCAACTCAGAACCTCTCCATCCATCATTTTTCCTTTTCCATCCTTCCCTTTTTCACAGGGCTCATTGAACTTACAATTCTATGTGCCTTCCAGGCAATATAGGGTCCGTTATAAAGAAATGAAGCCTGGAGACTCCAATTAACCAGAAGATGAGCAGCCATTCCATGCAAAGAACCATGCCAGGCACTGGGCTGCAAGAAGGAGAAAATGGATGAGGAAGAAGAAGGGAAGAAGCAGAGGACACCTCTGTCTTCAAGGAGTTACAATCTCTGTGGTGCAGGCAAGGCTGAGAACACAGAGTCCCCTGCTGAGAAATGCTCCTGTTGCCACAATCAACAGGAAAACAACAGGCTGTTTAGTAAATGGTGCTGGGGAAACAGATGAAAAAAAATTAAATTGGATCCGCACCTATCACTTCATACAAAGGTGAACTCTAGCCAAGTTAGAGACCTAAAATAAAATGCTAACTGTCAAAAGAAGACATGGTAGGGGAACAACTTTATGGCCCAAGGATAGAAAATTAAATACACCTTTAAGTGCACAAACAATAAGACAAAATATTGGTAAATTGGTTTTATCAAAGCTAAGTATCTCTATTCCACAAAGTTCACAGGCAGACAACAAAACGAGGGAAAATATTTACAATGTCTAAAACTGACAAATTAGTATGTAAAATACGTGCATACCTTTGGCAAATCAATGAGGAAAAAAAAGCAAACCCAATCAAAAAATGGGTAAAGGGCATGAACAGGCAGTCAACATAAGAGGAAACCTAAAACCTAACGACTACTTAAAGAACTACTGAAAGTTGTTAGTAATCACACAAATTGAAAATTAAAATAACAACAAGATAATGATTTGGAATAGAATAGAAGAACCTTCCACCCAACCAGTACACATGAGTCTACTTCTAAAAAGAAGTCACTCATCTTGTGACCCAGAAATTCTGTCCCTGACTAAATCCCCAGAGTTGCTTTGACAAATCCGTAATTGGCTAAGGATAGAGCTTTGTGTCATGTTGGTGGTGATGATGACAGGAGCCAGAAGCAAGGTGAATGTCCTCCACTTGGCGTGGAGAAATTTTGCACATCATGTACAGCTGGGAGGTCCAGCCAAGTTTGAAGCAACAAAATAGATAGCATATATTGGTATCATGGAGGGCTTTATAATAATACTAAGTTGGGGGAGAAAAGTAGAATGCGATCTATAACATGATAACATTTATATAAACTTAAAGGGATGCACCCAAAATAACAAAACATATTTTCAAGCAAAGGAATAGACAGAATGGTGCTATTCCAGTTACTATGTCTCTGTGATAGATTATCCCAAAACTCAGTGACTTAAAACAAATATTCTATATATTGCATGGATTCCATAGGTAGGGACCCTGGGTAGGTTTTCCAGGGGACACTTGAGCTCCACATGGCATTGACTTGGGATCACTAGGTGGTATCTGTGGGAAGCTGAGCTGGTCTGCAGGGCTCAAGGCATCTTG
This sequence comes from Nasua narica, assembly GCA_028533885.1. Classification (NCBI taxonomy): domain Eukaryota; kingdom Metazoa; phylum Chordata; class Mammalia; order Carnivora; family Procyonidae; genus Nasua; species Nasua narica. The sequence continues at coordinate 84,330,304 of CM052811.1, read as the reverse complement.
TTGACATGTCTGGCATTTTGGCAGAGGCTCAGCTGGTGCTGTCAACCAGAGTGTCTCTAGCATTAGTGTGGTAGTCTCAGCATAGTTAAAATTCTTACACAGAGGCTCAGAGTACCAGCGAGCAAGGAGGAGGCTGCATGGAAGTCACATGGCATCATTTCCACCACACTAGTGGAAGCAGTCACAAGCCCACTCAAATTCAAGGAGAGGGACATAGACTCTGCTTCTTTATGGGAGAAGTTTCATAGAATTTGTAGTTACTTAAAAACCTCTGTTGACTGTGGTAGGGAAGGAATATAGGAGCAGAGAGTTAAGCTAAAATAAAATAAATGGGTAAAGGGCGACTGGGTGGCTCAGTTGGTTAAGCGACTGTCTTCGGCTCAGGTCATGATCCCAGAGTCCCGGGATCGAGTCCCATATCAGACTCCCAGCTCTGCGGGAAGTCTGCTTCTCCCTCTGACCTTCTCCCCTCTCATTCTCAGTCTCTCTCTCTCTAATAAATAAATTTAAAAAAATATTAAAAAAAAATAAATGGGTAAGAAAGTCTATGTTGAATGGTGGCTCCATGCAACATGTCCAACTCAAGAACATATGCACGTGAACTTATTTAGAACAAGGATCTTCACCGAGGAAATTAACATAAGGACCTTTAAGATGCCATCATCCTGGATTAAATGGGGAGGCCCTAACTGCAATGCAGGTGCCCTTATAAGAGAGAGGCAGAGGGAGATTAGGTGACAGGAGAGGAGAACACCTGGGGGGGAGGAGGGGGGGAGCTATTCAAGGAAGAGGCAAAGATGGAGTTATGCATCCACCAGCCAAGGAATTCCTGGAGAAGAGCCAGAATGGATCCTCCCATAGAGCTTCTGGAGGGAGCACAGCATGGCAAGGCAACACCTTTATTTTGGATCTCCAGTTGAAAGATTTGTGAGGTAATATATTTCCATTGTTTTAAGTCACCAGTTTATGGTAATTTGTCACAACAGTTCCAGGAAATGAATGCATACTGTGACATAAAAATGTAACAGGATTTTTTAAGGGACTCTTTCCATCTTCATTTTTACTGAGGCCCAAAGGCCAAGAATGTGCAAATGAAGGGACGACCTCAACATGCTGAAGGAACCCAGGCCAGATTCCCAAGGAGATGGCTTGGAAACCAGACATGTGACACTTTTGTCTCTTGGCCACCAAAAGGTTACAAAGGGTTGGACCCAAAGCGACCAAAGAGTTCTCAGAGGAAAGTGGTCAGTGGGTGTGAGGCCCACCCTCCTAGGAATGGGATGAGAATCTATTGCCTCACCTCGACCTGCTCAACCTGGAGCAAAGGAAATCAGTGAGACACCTTAGTTTAGGAGCCTGGGAATCTGAAGGCCAGAGGCTGTGGTCATTAACCTGAGGAGGGAGGCGGGGGTGTGGTAGGTTGCGCTGGACCCCCGTGGATGGCAATGGCAGAGCAAGGGCACCTGTGGGCTTGTCCGGTATGAGACAAGGGTGAGAGAGGGTGGCACCAAAACCATTTCAAGTTCTGTTAGGACTTGGCCCTTTCCTGACTCTCACCATTCCCCCTCAACTTTGCCCCAGGAAGAGTCAGCGGTGAATGTCAAGGAGGGGTAGGAGCCTAAGTCAGAGAAAGAGAAAGAGAGCTCACTCCACCTACTTGCCCATGGCCTGGGGAGAACGCCTTAGCTTGGCAGGACTGTCATATCCAGAGTTTGGGTGATTACGCTGAACTGGGCATATTGGGAATTAAACTATCTGAGGACATTTTATTACCCAAAACTGAACAGATGAGAAGAGACCGCCAGAGGTTCCTTCCTGGGGCCAGGGAAGAACTGGCTCAGTGGAGTGCATGGGACGGGTCCAAGGAGACAAGAACCGTGTTGGGACCATACGGATCCCGGTTATGGGGACAGGAATATTGACAGCTACCAGCTGTCACACCGTGACTTGCTGAGCCGGCACAGCACTAGGGTACTAGCATCTACCTGTGTTCTTTTTAAGATGTTTTATTCTTTTTAATTGAGGCGAAATTCACATAACATAAAATCAACCATTTTAAAGTGAACAATTTCAGGGGCCACCTGGGTGGCTCAGTCAGTTAAGCACCCAACTCTTGATCTCAGGTAAGGTCTTGATCTCAGGGTGGCGAGTTCAAGCCCTACAATGGGCTCCACGCTGGGCATGGAGACTACTTAAAAAAAAAAAAAGTGAACAATTCAGCAGCTTTTAGTACATTCACAATGTTGTGCAACCAGCACCTATGTCTGATTCGGAAACATTCTCATCACCCCAAGAAGGAACCTCATACCCACTAAGCAGTCATTCCTCATCCCACACTGTCCCCAGCCCCTGGTAACCACCAGTCTGCTTTCTGTCTGTGTGGATATTTGGTATAAATGGAGTGAGACAATATGTGACCTTTGGGGTTGGGCTTCTTTCACTTAACATAATGTTTTTGAGGTTCATCCAGGCTGCAGCACGTATCTACCGATTTCATTCTTTCTGTGGCTGAATAATACTCCATTGTACAGATAGACCACAATCTATTTATCTGTTTATCCTCTGATGGGCATTTGGGCTGTTTCCACTTTCTGGTTATTGAAAAGAATGCTGCTATGAACATGTGTGTACCTGTCTGTGTTGGAGAGCCAGTTTTCAATTCTCTTGGATATACATCTAGGAGTGGAATCACTGGGTTGTCTTGGCAATTCTTTCCCACTGCAGCTGGGCCAGTTTGCATTTCCACCAGCAATATCTAAGGGGTGCAATTTCTCCACATTCTTGCCAACACTCGTTATCTTGTTTTGTTTTGTTTTGTTTTTTATTATAGCCATTCTAGGGGGTGTGAAGTGGTATTTCGTTGTGGTTTTGATTTGCATTTCCCTGATGACTACTGATGCTGAGCATCTCTTTATGTGCTTCTTGGCCATCTGGATGTCTTTGGAGATATGTCCATTTGCATGCTTTGTTCAAGTCGTTTCTTTAATGGTGCTGTCTTTTGCTGTTGAGTTGTAAAAGAGTATTTTATATACTTGAGATACTAGATCCTTACCAGATGTATGATTTGCAAATACTTTCTCCCATTCTGTAGGCTGTCTTTTCACTTTCTTGATAATGCCCTTTGTTGCACAAAAGTTTTTAATTTTGATAAAGCTCAATTTATCTAGTTTTTCTTTTGTGGTGCATGCTTTGGTGTCATATCTAAGAATCTGCTGCCAGATTTGAGGTCGTAAAGATCTACACCTGTCTTTTCTTCTGTTTTGTGGTTGGTCCATTTTGAGTAAGTTTTGTGAACATGGTGTGAGGTAGGGATCCAACTTCATTCTTTCACATATCAATACACAGTTGTCTGGGTGCTTTATTTGACTCCTCATAATAACCTCATGAGAGAAGCAGTGTTATCAACTCCATTTTACAGATGGGGAAAATGAGGTTGCCCGAAGCCACACAGATAACAAATGGCAGCACTGAGATTTAATGTGGGGACCTATCTGAGAACTAGTGCGCCTAACCATTGTGGCTAATGCCTCCTCTCTGATTCCAGAGTGGCTGGGGTGGACCATCCATGCATGTCACCAGCATCCTTTCTCAGTTGTGCTGGAGTGTCTCCCCACGTTGCCATCTCAAGGTTTTTTCTTGAAGCCATGAGAGGCAGCTAAGTTCACACACAGGCACAACTCTGGGAGGTAACGCTCTTCCAGGGGTTTATGTTGAACTGAATTCTGAAGGTTTCCTCAGTGGATTGATCCCGAGTGCCCACTGTACAGAGCTGCTCCATTCAGCACGCTGCACCCCTGCCTGCCTGCACCCCTGCCTGCATCACCACCAGTGAAGCCACCTGTACCAAGTCCCTGTTCAGCTCTGCTCCAGAGGAACCCAGCCAAGACACTCCTCAGAATTCTTAGCAGGGGCCTTCCCTCCGCATTAGCTACCCTCCCTTTAGTCCCTGAAAACCCAGGCCCAGGCCCGCATGGCCCAGACCAGGTCACGGCTCCCGCTGACCTGACATCCAACCTGGAAGCAAAGAGGAGTGGATGTTACCTCTGCTCTGAATGTAGCAACAAGACAGAAAGCAAATCTCCTGTGTTCATACTGATGTAGCTGAAACCCAAACAAGAATTCTGCTTCGGGGGCGCCTGGGTGGCTCAGTTGGTTAAGCAACTGCCTTCGGCTCAGGTCATGATCCCGGAGTCCCGGGATCAAGTCCCACATCGGGCTCCCAGCTCCATGGGGAGTCTGCTTCTCACTCTGACCTTCTCCCGTCTCATGCTCTCTCTCATTCTCTCTCTTTCCTAATAAAATAAATAAACAAAATCTTAAAAAAAAAAAAAAAAAGAATTGTGCTTCGAGCGCCTGGGTGGCTCAGTTGGTTAAGCAACTGCCTTTGGCTCAGGTCATGATCCCGGAGAACCGAGATCGAGTCCCACATCAGGCTCCCAGCTTCACAGGGAGTCTGCTTCTCACTCTGACCTTCTCCCTTCTCATGCTCTCTCTCACTCTCTCTCTTTCTCTAATAAACAAACAAACAAACAAATAAATAAAGAATTCTGCTTCAAGCTACTTCTTTTTCCAAGAACACGGGCAGCTGAGCCTCCCCACAGAACCATGGCTCTCCAGCACCATGTCTTTCTTCACTCGGTGCCCACCTTCGGGCACCCAGATAGACAATGTCCCTATAGGAGGAACTGGGGAAAGGACAAGTGCCAAAGGGCCTGCGTATTTGCCCCAGAGTAGGACTTACTCTCATTTGTAACTCAGAGATAGGGATGAACTTCCCTAGTAGAGGGGCTGGGACAACAGACTACCCTGAACTCCACCTCCAGAAACCAAAAGAGTCTCGACAGCCTGGAAATATGAGTGGTCCCAGCTTCAAATCACCTGTAGGCTCCTCTGGCTGCCCTTGGCCGCTGCCCTCCCTGTCTGCCCAGGGGTTCCCCTGACCCTCTCCCCAAGCATACCAGCAGAATCCTGACCTACTTCTTGGTTCCCGGCTCCTACCTCACCACTCTTCGAAGGCTGCCATTTTCCTGCCAACCACGCCCCCTCCCTGCAAGCTGCCTGGGACAATGTGACTGTGGGTTAGGAATCAGAGAGCCATGGTGCACCTGGGTGGCTCAGTCAGTTAAGAGTCTGCCTTCGGCTCAGGTCATGATCTCAGGGTTCTGGGATCGAGCCCCGTATCGGGCTCTCTGCTCAGTGGGGAACCTGCTCCCTCCCCCAACCTCCCGCCCTCCTCCTGCTTGTGATCTCTCTGTCAAAAAAAAAAAAAAATGAACACAGAGTTCTGGGCTGAGTTTCCCACCGAGCAAGTGGGGCTCTAGAATCCGCACTTCTCACCGGGGTGCCTGAGACTCTCAGGACACAGGGCACATGTCTTCCCAGGGGCAGAGAGCTAGCAGCAGCAGTGCAGGAGACGGGGATAAGGACGGAGCTGGGAGAAGCAGGGGAAGACCGTGCCTGCGGTGAAGCAGGGAGTCTGGGCGCAGGGAGTCTGGGCATAGGCAGAAGGCGGAGTTGGAAGGGGGTGAGTGGGGCTGGAAGCGCAGACCCCATGGAATTTGAGCAGCCAGAAGGTCAGGAGAAGGTGTCCACTTTGCTGAGATGAGGCAGGAAACGGAGCCGAGGTCCACTTTGCCTTGTTCTTTGAGTGCCCCTGAGGACGGGAGTGAGTAGATCAAACACACCATCTTTCCTAGACAAGAGGACAGCCTCCCTGCTGGCCATCCTGCCTCCCTGTCTGCCCCACCACCAGCCCTTCTCTACTCTGCGGCTAGAGTGACCATTCAAAAATGTCGGCTAGGCTGCGTCAATCCCCTGGTTTAAATTGTCCCAAGAGTTTCCCCAGTGTGCCTGGAAGGAAGTTCAAATTCTACACCTAGTTGGCCATGCCCGTCTGTGGAGGCCAGGAGATGCTAAGCGTGGAGGTGGCAAGCACACGGACAATTGCCAGAAGGTCCCAGCTGCTGGGCTGTGAGGCCGTGGCCACTTGTCGTATGGAGGCAATGCCCCCCACCAGCTGCCCCCAGCCCATGACTGGGCACTGCAGATGCACTAGTGTGGCCCACTCCTGGGGACACAGGGCTTTCTGATGAGCGACCTTGGCTCCCGGGCTCCCTCAAGGCCCTGCTGAACCTGCCTGAACCACAAGCTCTAGGGCACTCCCTTCCAAACTTCCCTCCCTTGGGAGGTTGGTCAGATATATATAATCTCCCAGAAATTCCAGCCAGCTTCTCCCTGGTCTATAATCTTCCATAGGAACAAAGGAAGCAAGTCCCACTACCCTACCAAATGCTCCTCTGCAGACAGGGAGTGACCCACTGTCTTAGGGCCACTTCCCCTGCACGAAAGATCTGGACCAAGCAATTTATTAGGGGAGTGTTCCCAGGGAGAACTTCCCCCGGGATGGGGAAGGGGAGGAAGCCGGGCAGGGCCAGCCCACCACGGCTCCCTGGCCATCTGGCATGGATCCAGACCAGGGGCGCAGCGGCTTGAAGCACAGCTAAGCTAAATTATGGTAGTGAGAGAACACCCTGTAAAGATGGCCGCCTCCTAATCCCTGGAACCTGTGACTACACTCACTTCTGGGGTGAAGAGGACTTCACAGATGGGATTAAGTCTCGAGGATCTAGAGATGAGGAGGTTATCCTGGGTTACCCGGGCTGGCCCCGCATAATCCCAAGGGCCATTATCAGAGGGAGAAAGATGTGAACAGGAAAGCTGAGTCTAGGCTGGGATAATGGCTGTCCGGGGCCACGAGCCAAGGGACGTGGGCCTCTAGCAGCTGGAAAAGGGGAGGAGAGTGATTGTCCCCTACAGCCTGTGGCAGGAGTGCGGCCCAGAGAAACCCACTTCAGACTTCCAGCCTCCAGGGCTGTACCATAAGTTGTATTGCCTAAGCCCCAAGTTCATGGTGGATTACAACAGCAACGGGAATGGAACGCACTGAGCATTGAGCACTGGAGGGACACTTGATTGTCCTGGAGCAGGAGAGGGTGGGAGGCTGTCCCCTCTAGCCCCCTAGAGCTTATCCAGAGGCAGCTTCTCCTCCTATCCAGGTTTCTGACGAGGGATGGGGTTTCCTGCCCTGTCTCCCCGAAGCTGCCACCTGGAATTGGCTCCCCAGCCACTGGGTAATCCCAAGTCACCTTGTGGTCATCTGGTCCCCTTTGTTCTGGTATCATCCTTTTTTGGTGCGTGAGACGAGGATCTGGGAAGCTGGTGCCTTTAGCTTATGCCTCCTTTTACCGTCTATGTGAGTAATTAACTGTTGGAATCTAAATGCGGCTTGTCTATGTTCATTAGCCCGATCCGTCAGGGCCTACTGTTGGCCTGACCTGAAGGTGCGTAAGCTTCACAGACTCCCAGCCCTGGGCTGACCCCACAAGGAGCTGGGGCAGGAATTACACGTGGAGGCAAAGGGGCTGCGGTCCGTTCTCTGCCAACAGTCATGGCTCCAGGCTGCCCCACAGGGAGACTTAGACATCCAAGCACTTCAGGCTCTCAGAGTGAGCAAAAAGCCCTGTGCCAAAGGCAGGCCCCCAAAGCCCCCAGCTGTGAGCTTCTGGCAGCAAAGCATGCGGAAATTGGAAAAGGGATCCCACTGGACCAGGGAGGTGAAGAAGAGAGTTTGCTATACCCACCGGGAATCGCGTAGGATCTTGGGTGATGGATTTTGAGCCCATGGACTGAACACAGACACGGCAGCCCATCTTACCCAGCTGTAGAAGCATCGCCCCACTCATGAGTTTAACACTCCTGCCAACATCCAGGCGGGCAGGGGTGGTTATCCAGGGACTGGGAAAAAGTGGTTGTTTCCCTTCCGGAAACAATACAAGGGCCCAAGCCTGCACTTTTCATGCCAAACCATGGTTCATGGAAGCCAGTGGGCAGCGGGCCACACCAGGGTTCTTGGAGGATAGAGCTACGGAAGCTGGCTCGGCCTCCGACCTGGATGCCAGTGCGGCCCAACACAGACAAGCACAAAGAGCAGGCTCGGCCCCTCTCGTCTGGATCCACCTTTGTCTTTTCTCTTGCTAAGCCCGCCTCCAGCGGGATTCCTTCCCCTCTGCCTTCCCACCTGCTTGCCTCCTTCTCTCCGGACTTAGGGAGGCCAAAAGGCCCACGGGCACTTGGAGCATCGCTCAGCCATACAGGACTCTCGGGGACAAAGAGGAGCCTCACCCACAAAAGACAAGACAGGAGGGAAGGAGAGAGTTCAAATCGGAGGGTGGCGAACTTTTTCTGTAGCGGAGCTGAGAGCAAACAGGTTAGACTTCGCAGACTACGAACACATCCCAAGTACCCAATTTTGCCGCTGTAGCAGGGAAGCAGCCACAACAATCCACGGACAAGTGGGCCTGGGTGTGTTCTAAGAGAACCTCTTTATTACGCCCGCAGTGGGCTGGCTTGGGCCTGCAGGCATAGTTTGCTGACGTTTCCGCAGAATCCAATGACCTAGAGTGAGAAGGAACTTTCGAGAGTGTCCCGTCCAGGAATGGCTACACCTAGCTCAGTGCCTTAATGGACTAGCACCCCATGCCATGGGCAGGGAAAGGGCGGTATAGCACTTGATTAACCAAACTCCTTCATTTTCCATAGGACTAGCTCGATTCCAGAGAGGTTAAGTGACTAGCGCAGTGCCACACAGCTATAGTCAAGGAGTTCGTCGACTGCCTTCTTCCTGTTACTGAGCCAAAATGGAAAGTTACATTTATCCTATTGTCTCATTACCACATCTAAGCCAAAGAGATCCCTGTGCCCCCTTGTGCCAAGTTTCCAGGCCTAGGATCTTGAGAGCAAAGTGATAGATTCCAGGGCCCCATCTGGTCCTTGATTTGTGAGAATTGATGGGTTTTGGGGGGGGGTGCTTTCAAAACCACCATTAAAACATATCACATTTATGATGTCTGAAAAATGAGGCTGACTCACAGGGAGTGCCGCCTGCCAGAACCTTGTTCACGGTGGGGCATGAAGTGGCCCCAGAGATAAACCGTGGTTTCCCCTTGTAGCAGGAAATGCTTCACAAGCACCACGCCCGCTATCTCGTGAACCCTGGAGGGCTAAAGCCAATCTCGAGCCCACATCAACATTCTGAAGCATGAAGCCCTGCTATTTCTCCCCCATGTGTCTATTTCCTAAGTTTTCAAGTGCTTATCACTCTCAGATGATAACTGCCGGGGTCTTTATTAACACCAATTAATAAGCAACTGTAATAACAAACTTTCAAAACGGGATGCAGGTCAAGCTCGTGGAAGAAACTTTTAAAACCCTGAACTCTGTAAACTAGGTCATTCTATTTTAAAAATCCGATTGCCTGCTATTAGAGCCTCTCCAGTATCAGAGCTTTGAAATTGTTTGAACCTCAGTGTCCTTGGCTAGCAAATGGAGTAATCCTAACCTCATGGGGCCATTGCAACGGTCAAAGTAACAGATTGCAGCAGAATCCACTCTGGAAGTCACTCCTAGCCTCAGTGGACAGTTCTGGGCCAGACCAAGGGCTTCCTCCCTTGAGCATCTGTGTCCCGCTGCCTGAGAGTGTCCTTTATCTCCCCATCCCCCTCCTGCCCGCACACACATACACACAGCTAGTCCGGCCAGAAGAGCGAGGGAGAGACTGCTCCCAACAGTGATCAAGTAACGATGCCAGGTGTGGAAAGAACTCCTGCATCCTTATCCCCCTGTGCACAATTCTGAGGGATTGTTTGCAGTGATAAAACTATACAATCTCTCGGAAGATCCCCGAGGGCACTTTAATCCTATTTCCTCCTCTCATTAACACACCCATTATTGGTTTTCTTCTCTTCCTTGTCTTACTTACTCCCTCCTTTCCAGTGCATCTAGGGTCATTTCTCAAATAAACTACACATACCCAAGTCCTGGTCTCAGGGGCAGCCCAAACAGAGACACATTTATACTCAGGCTGGCATGAGAATATGTGTGCTTCCCACCTCCCAACACCGGTGAAGTGTATGAGAGGGTTACAACCTCTGGGCGCCAATGGAGCTATCACAGTGAGGAGTAAGAAGCTGAAGTGGCCAGGAGCGGCCATAGCATTTGTCTGTCCAGAATGCTTTCCTACTTCCCTTCGGCTGGTTTCTCTGAGGAGCTCCCATTCAGGACATAGTCTTGATGGGGCTGAAACCGTGACAGTGGGCATGTGACCCAGGCTAGCCGATCAGAATATGCCATCCGCCGGGACACTGATTGGCTCAAGCAAGTCCAATCAGCATCCTCCCTGAGGTTGATGTGGGATCCTGGGAGAGACTGCAGAGAAGGTTTCTAAACGTAGATAGTAAAGTGGGAGGGTGCCTCTGGGATTGGGAATGCCTGGGATTTCTGCCCTGTGAATAGGGCTTGTGTGCAGTCAAGAGAGTCTGGGAAATGCCACTCGCAGGGTTCCAGCCCCTTTGACATGGAACAGAGTGCAAAGGACAGAAACTGAACAAGAGCAAATGGGCGGTTCGCCGAGCAAATGGAAGGTGCCGACGGAACGTATGGATAGATGTAAGGAAAGCCTATCTAACAGCTAGAACTGGACAACTGAGAGAAGAGAGAGTGAGAGAGAGAACATAACCTTCCTCTTCTGTGCTGCTTCAGCAATAGTAGAATGGGGGCCTCCGGTGTTATACTTGTCATTGGACAAAATGTCTTACAAGGTCCCTTAAAGACGCAGGAGTCTCCGATTCCAATTACGTACTGTCCACATTCACGATTCCACGTCTGCTGTTGCTTGGTTTTATGTATTTTGCAGGGTGTTGATTATGTGGACATTGACATTAGACATTGATCTCCCTGGGAACTAGGCTCACAGCGAACTTCTCATCCTATTGCCTCCCAGCGTCCGTGCACTGCCTTCATCAATGTTATCTGTAGGCTTGTGGGCTTCTCTGTGTGTGTGTGGGGGGGGGGGGGGGTATTTAAAACTCCTCTCCGCTCTTGAAATGTGCCCAGGGTCTTAAAGGAAAGATCCCTTTCAGAAAATACACAGGCACCAAAATAAATTATCCAGAAAAATAAAACCTCTTTCTCTAGCACAAAAGAAATTTAAGAGCTCATTAGCCTTAGGAATAGAGTATTTTCGAATGCGTGAGGCCACTAGGCAGAACCATGAATATTCATGAGCATGCTCCCTGCCTCTCCATCCTGAAATGAAGGTGTTGGAAACCCATCTTTTTAAGTACTGCCATTTGGAGGAAAGGTATATTAACTATTAGTAGGTTTATTGACCCAAAATGCTCTCAAGATGGGATTTCTGACATTTTCATTAGAGCTTGTACCGTGTTCTGCCACAAGTTATTTCCTGGCGAAGACAATGGAAAAAAAACTAGCTAACCTACCAGTTTCAGATCAAAAGTCTGGGATCAATGAGGATCCTGGCTAGTTTTATAAACTCTACTGGCCCTATCCCCACTTGGCTTCCCACCTTGGCTTTCATGTTGTTTCTATATTCCCCCACCATATGGGCAGCTACATGCAGAAGGTTCCATGGGAACCAAACTAATGGAGGGGGTGGGGGGAGGGTGGAGCAGAGCCTCCTAAAGTCTGATGAAGACCCTCCCAGGACTCATGGACCAAGCCTTGGGCTCTTCTGTGGTTTGCTTTTTTTTTTTTTTCCTTCAGTATTGGATTAAGCCAATGGCTTTCAACCTTGCTGTGCATTAGAACACCTCCAGACTCTTTAAATATGGTCACACCCATTTGTTCCTGGGATGTTCCCACTAGGAGCCCAGCTCCCATGCCAGGAGTAGCCCAAGTCACATTGAGAGATCTAGCGAAGGTGGGGTCAATTCGACAGCTCAGTAGGAATAGCTGAGAAGCCCTGGCTCAAGGGGAGCCATCCACAGGTAGATACTCTTCTGGGGTACCTACTGGCCCCCGGGCATGTCGATACCAGGCACATCCACAGGGCCCAGCTCCATCCACTCTGAGTTCTGCCTCACCCTCACCCCCAGCTATGAGGGTGTTAGAAGCCCAACAGCCTGGGGGGCAGGGCAGCAATGGGAGCAAAGGGGAATCCCTTCTGTCTAGGGAGAAGCTACGATCTGGTGTTCCCCTCCAGTGGAAAGAGGCGTTTGCTCTATTTTCAATGTTTATTAATTTTTGTATAGTGGGCTATAATTCTATAGCCCATAGACTTCCTGGTCCCACCTGGATGCTGGAAGGCATCCACGGTCAACAGTTCATTTTGGAGAAGAGGGACCAGAAAGCTCGGAGAGGTTATGTGAATTTGCCCAGATGCCATAGTTGGTAAGAAGTGGAATTGAAATCAATTCCAATCGAGTCCAAACCAGGGCTTTTTCTTCTGCTATACTCCACTGCCTTTCCATTTTGGGGAAAAAGAAGATTGAAGGGTGTATGAGAAAATGCTATATGCTACTTAATATCTACTCTCACTCTCTGACTTGATAACACAATCCTGACTTTATCCAGAGAAGGGATATATTCAGCTAAACCTACATTTCCCAGTTTCTCTCATAGTGAGGTGTGGACATGTGACTAAGTGGGACGTAAGCCTTAATATTGGTGGGGCTTCCAGGTAACCTGCTTCAAAGGCACCTGTCTCAATTGAGAGAAATACCCCTTTTGCTTTTCCTCCTTCTTCCAGACTGCAGTTCATACAATGGCTGGAGCTCCGGTAGCCATACTGCACCATGAGGACACTCTGAGGGTAGAAACTACTTACTACAAGCAATGGAGCAGAAAGATGTAACAAGTGTGGCTTCTGCCCTGGATTGCCTACCTCTAAACTTCTTAATAAGGCAAAGAATAAATGCCTGGGGATTTAAGTCACTATTTGTCAGGTCTCTATTATAGCCAACAGCAATTTTAAATTCATTAAGTTTACATAATTGACTATCCTGAAATTCTAATTGAAGTTACAATTTGATGGTACAACTACCCATCAGGACACCAAAAGGCTATTTTCCATGCTAGGGGGACAGTGGCTTTAAACTAAGGCTGTGAGTCTAGCAGGCATGTGTATCCCACAGGGAGGGAACGGTGAATCTTCCATAAACAGATGTGTAGTGGAGAGTTGTTGGGCGGATAAAGACTTTTGGAGACACCACTTATACCCATTTCCAGTTACCACACATCTATTCCCTAACATCCTTTTTTTTTAAAAAAAATATTTTATTTATTTATTTGAGAGACAGAGAAAGTGAGAGAGAGAGCATGAGAGGAGAGAAGGTTAGAGGAAGAAGCAGACTCCCCATGGAGCTGGGAGCCCAATGTGGGACTCGATTCCCACAAGGATCATGACCTGAGTCGAAGGCAGTTGCTCAACCAACTGAGCCACCCAGGCACCCCCCGCACCCACAACATCCTTTTAAGGACTTGAGAAATACATCACAAGAGTGACCTTTGTTGGTCTAGGGAGAGCAGAGACTAGACTCCATTTTCCAGGGAAGATCATCCCCAACCCTCAGGCCCCAGGGGCTTTATCTCCTGTCTCCCCTGGTGATCTTCAGTTTACTTCTGCACTTGATGTTATACTAGTGAAGAATTTAAAGATGTTGGCATGATCTGCATTCCTAAGAGTTTCCATACAAGAACCTGTCCAAGGTAATTATTGCCCTTTGGCTTGGGCTCTGGAATGAAGTCAAATAGAGCATCATGAACCCAACCAGAAGTTGGCCCAGCCAAGCCCAGCCAAGCCCACTCAAGATCAGCCAATGACAGCAGACCTACTGCCTCATGAGTATGAAATAAAGAGTTGGTTGCGGGATTGTTTGTTACGTAACATCATCACAAAAGTAACTGACTGATACACCACCCATTCAGATGGCCTTGCTAGAAACTTGAACATCACCCTTCACTCTTGCCTCTTCTTCATGCCTCACATCCAAACCCCAAGCCTCAGATATTTTGTATGTGCATGCCATTCCTTCTCCTGGGGACACTCTCCACCTTGAATCCAACTCAGCTCCAGATCCTGGTATGGAGCTGGTGACATCCCTCCGACACTGTCCTCAATGCCCCACAACCAGCCTCAGTGTCTTGCTGGGCACAGCCCCACCCAGCACCCTTGTCCTGACCCCCAGGTTTTCCTTTAGGACACTGTCAAAATTGCCTGTGTCTTGTCCAGCTCTCCCATAAACTGTGAGCTCCCTGAGGGCAGGGCCTGACTACATTTTCCCAGAGTAAACTCTATATACGTGTCCAGCCCACAGACCTGAGCCGCTGTTCGAAGAGGAGCTGGTCCAACAACCTCTCATGCTGGGGGAGGGGCCAGCTCTCTGAGGCGGGCGGCCCAGCTCATCCAGAAGCAGCGGTCTGACTAGAAAATTCAAGGCGTAGAGGAAAGAATGCCAGGGAGTGAGAAAAAACAGAGGTAGAGGTGGGGGAAAGAAAGAAGGAAGGAAGGAGAGAGGAGGAAAATAGGGAGATGGCAGAGCTGAGGCGAACAGGCCAGAAGGCTGAGGGGCAATGGGAAGGGGGTCCAAAATACAAAGATGGGGGTCATGAGGAGGTTCAGGCAGACAGAAGAGACCAGGCAGGGGAGAGGCCTGCTTCGTGGTCAGTCTCCCTTCCAGCTCTCAACTCCCCCATACAACTGGCTCAGGCCATGTGTGCACTTGGCCCGGGACTCCAGGTCTGGTGCCAAAAACATAAATCGGAGGGCGGGAGAGGCGTGGGGCCCAGCTGAGGTGAGCTCGGCTGCCCAGTGCTCAGGATGCAGGGCCATGTCACTCCCCTAGGCCACCCTGAGGCAGGCCAAGAATTCTAGACAGCCAAGGCCCTGGGGAAGCCTGAGGGGCCCAGACTGGGGTGACATCAGGAAGGCCTGCGGGTAGCAGGAGGAGGAGGCAGGGGAAGGCTGAACTGTGGCAGAAGGGACGATCCTGGCCTTGTGCCTGGGGAAAGGCCGGGCCCGCCAGGAATGTGGCTACAGGGCCCATACCTCTAGCCGCTCCAGACACAAGAGGTTTTGTCCCAGAGGAAGCTCTGAGTAGAGAAGCAAGACGTGTCCTGGGGACTCAGCCCATGGGCTCAGAGAAGCCTACTCCTGGCCGGTGCTTCCAGAACGATCCATCAGCAGAACCATCTGGGGACATCAAGTGGGGCTGGAGTTTCAAAAAATAGAGTCCCAGACCCCATCCTGGAGACTGATTCCATAGGGCTGGAGGAAGGCCCCCCGAGATATATATATATATATATATATATATATATATATATATATATTATATATTTTTAAGTTCCTTAGGGATCCTAAGAGGCAGCACACTTAGAAAAGTCATCAGACTTTTTTTCAGTAAAGTGCCAGACTCTAACTATTACAAACTTCATGGGCCAACCAGTCTCCTTTGTAACGACTCACTTCACGGGCACTGTATCACAAAAGCAGCCACAGATCAGGTGTCTGGGTGGCTCAGGCGGTTGGGCGTCTGACTCTTGATTTCAGCTCAGGTCATGATCTCCGGGTGGTGGAATCGAGCCCCACTCCAGGCTCAGCTGGGAGTCTGCTAGAGATTTTCTCCCTCTCCCTTTGCTCCTCCCCCATGCATGGGCGCCTGCTCTTTCTCTCTCTAATAAATAAATAAATCTTATAAACCTTCATTTATGGACCCTGAAATGTGCATTTCATAGAATTTGTACGTGTCATGAAACATTATCCTCCCTTTGATGCCCCCCTTCCCCTTCCCCAACCATTTAAGACAGAAAAACCATGCTTAGCTCAAATTAAGTGGGGGGGGGCAGGGCTTGACCCAAAGACCATGGTTTGCAGACTCCTGCTCTAGACCAGAGCGACTATGGAGAAATAAGCATAGAAGTGGGGAGTAAGTATTAGAAACTCTCAGGGGACTCAGTCAGGGCTGGGACATCCGAGCACAATGGGAAGTCGAGCCGGCACAGGCTAGGTGGGATTATGGCACAGGCTAGGTGGGATCATAACCTGAGCCAAAGGCAGAGGCTTTGACCCACTGAGCCACCCAAAAAGCCCCTGGAGGGTCCTTTTTTAAATTTTTTTTTTTAATAAGAAGCAGCATTAAAAAGATTCTGAGGAGAGGGGCGCCTGGATGGCTCAATGGGTTAAAGCCTCTGCCTTCAGCTCAAGTCATGATCTCGGGGTCCTGGGATTGAGCCCCGCATTGGGCTCTCTGCTCAGCAGGGAGCCTGCTTCCCCCCCTCTCTCTCTGCCTGCCTCTCTGCCTACTTGTGATCTTTCTCTCTCATCAAATAAATAAATAAAATCTTTAAAAATAAATAAATAAAAATTAAAAAAAAAAAGAAAGAAAAACATTCTCAAGAGAGTAATTTCTGTGTAGAACAACCCTTCCTAGTATCTCATAACCCTTCGGTCAGGAAGTTGTGTTTTTGTTTGTTTGTTTGTTTGTTTTTAATATATTAATTCACTTCTAGAGAATCAGGGAAGAGAAAGAAGAAAATGAAAAGCATGTGCTGTCCCTTGGTTCTGGTCCTTCTTTGTTATTTTTAACATGAGGCTCATGGCGGGGGTGGGGGAGGACCATGGGACAGGGCGGGTCAAGTCTGGAAACGCTGCCATGAGCCACGAGTCCACCACCACGAGCCCCAAGGGACAAGAGTGCTCCTGCATAGACAGTCTCAGCTCTGGGACCTTTCCTGGACTCTCCCCAGCCAGGGTTTGGGTCACACAGGAACTCCGAGGAAGAGTGTGGGACAAAGTTCAAGGCAACACCACCTCTTTCTAGGGAAAAACAAAAAGAAAAGACACCATTCCAAGTGCCCGGGGATCGTGGGCTTCCGGTGGATCTGGGTTCAAATCCTGACTCAGCCACTTTTTTTGCTGTGGAGCTCAGGCGCATTATTTTGCTGAGCTTCCTTTCCTATCCCCCGCCCCCTCCTCCACCAGGATGATGGTGATAAATGCAACCCCTGCCTCCCATCACCACCACCCTGCCCTGGCAGGGCCTCACGAAGAGCGAGCACACAATGAAAGTTTCTGACACAGGCAGACTCTTCCTGCCTGCTCTGGCCACCCCGGTCACGGTCATGATCGCCGGCAAAGGGCCGGGAACGAACGCAACATAGTGATAGCCTTTTCAACTCCTAATGAAGACGTGAGTTGAGAAGAAGCCATCAGATGTGTTCTTTCTGGGCTGCAGCCTTGCGTTCCGGTGCGCATCTTTGCACCTACCCATCCTCCAGCCTCAGCCCCAGCCCAGACACGGCCCCAAAGACTGCCCCGGTTCAGGACCTCCTTTGCTCTAGATCTTCACCGTCCAATCTGGCAGCCACATGTGGCTACATGTAACTATTAAAACTAATTAGATTTTTTTTTTTAAAGATTCCATTCACTTATTTAACAGAGAGAGAACACAAGCAGGCAGAGAGGCAGGCAGAGGCAGAGAGAGAGGAGCAGGCTCCCTGCCGAGCAAGGAGCCCGATGCGGGATTCGATCCCAGGACGCCGGGATCATGACCTGAGCCGAAGACAGCTGCTCAACCAACTGAGCCACCCAGGCGTCCCTAAACTAATTAGATTTAAATGAAATTTAAAATTCAGTTCATCGGTTGCGCTAACCACGCCACATGCGGCTGTTGTAGAGGACAGGGCAGGCTTGAGACCTTGTCATCATCCCAGAAGGTTCTATCAGAGAGCACTGTTCTAGAGGCTCCGGGCGACTCCAACCCGTGGGACTCCAGAGGACAGCCCGGGACAGTGAGGAATTCTGGTGGCCATTTATAGAAGCATCCTCTCATTTCTGCAAGGACACCTTTCCTCCTCAAAAACAAAAATCTACAAAAATACCATCTAGAGCTAGTATCAGGCGTATTTGGGGGCTATACCTATGAGAAAGCAAACCCCTGGGTGGGTGAGGTCTGCTGGGCTCTGCAGGCATCAGACCCTGAGGCTGAAAAGAGGCTTCTGCTCACTGGTCATCTGCTCTTAAAGAAAAATAGCCAATAAAGAAGTGGTACTTCTTGTTTTTTAAAACAGAACTATTTTAGGAAAGTCTGGCTTCAAAATAGCTTGGTGCTATTCACAGGATGGAAAGAGAAAGGAGAGCCCTCAGCAGTGAGAACCTCTGGAGCCCCAGGACAGTTTTGGGGGGTTCCAGACAGACTCAGGACTCCCCAGATCCTCCCTGGGGCTCCACATTCTCTCGCCTCTAGCCCCAAGTTCTCAGCAGTCCCAGGGATGTGCCATGGCTTCCCTGGCTGGCCTGATGACCCGTCTTGGGGGGATGGATCCCGCCCTGCTTCCCCAAGCTTCTCTACACGATCTTTGGGAATCTTGACTCCTACGTGGCCCTGGCTTCCTCCCTCACAAAATGGCTTAAACAACCGATCCTGACCTCAGTTAGGTTTTGTTCTTCCCTCTCAGATGTGCATGTATTGCTGGCGTCCTCAGGCCTTGCCATGTCTCGGACCTCCAGTCAGCTCCAGAGGCTAGTGGAGCCCCCTTCACCCACACACAGGCAGAATCATCCAGAAGTTCACCAAGCAGCATTCAACAGCGTTCAACAGAGACTCCCACTCCCTTGTCCCTTAGGGAGACACTCCAAGTCCCTGTCCCGAAGCCCCAGCATGCCCCTGAACCCCACCCCCTTTGTTCTTCCCACCCCTCCCTGTGTCCTTCCCCATATCCCCGCCGGTATTTCCTAGAATCACCTCCCGAATAAACTATGTACCCTCAAAATGCTTGTTTCAGGGTCTGCTCCTAGGGGAAGCCAACCCAAAATAAAGACTAAAGAAATCCCCATGTGGTTCAAAAGCAGCACAAGAAAATTCTAGGATCAAGTGAGAAATGTGTGATTGAGATAGGGAGGGGACATCTTTCAAAATCCCTGAAGATTGTGAGCAATTTCTCAGTGAAGGAGCCCATCTGCTTCTCTGTGGGGTCTGGAGCCAATTGTCCAGGGGTCCCCATGACTTAAGGGGATCCCCGAGATTCAAATATATACTTCTGGACACTCAGACTGAAAACGGCACCATGGAACCTGCCCAAGCTTCATCTGAATAAAAGTCTGAGGGTTGGGGGCGCCTAGGTGACTCGGTGGGTTAAAGCCTTTGCCTTCAGCTCAGGTCATGATCTCAGGGTGCTGGGATCGAGCCCCGCATCGGGCTCTCTGCTCTGCAGGGAGCTTGCTTTCCCTTCTCTCTCTGCCTGCCTCTCTGCCTACTTGTGATCTCTCTCTCTCTCTGTCAAATAAATAAGATCTTTTTAAAAAAAAAAAAAAAGTCTGAAGGTTGAAGGGAGTGAGAAAGGGGCACATCACTTAAACATTCTGGAAAATCCTTTTCAACGCCCTCATCCACATTGCCCAGATCCCCGGCAGAGACTCAGCCCACAGGAGTCTCGGTCTCAACAGTCACTCAAGATCTCAGTGAGCACCCAGAGCTCACTGGAAACCACAAGGGGTGGGGGCCAGATGAAGACTGTGGGTCTGGGGGGCAGTGGTGTCACGAGGTGGGGGGGACAAAGGCCAAGTCATGCCTCTCATCCTCAGGCAGGAGGGGTCAACAGGCCTCCTTGCCCCAGAGAGAAGCCCCTTGCTGCCTTCTCCCCCTGCCCGGCAGCCTGACGTCCTCCCCAGGCTCAGTCAGAGGCCCCACCTCCCCATTTCCTGCACCCTACGGCACACCAGGTGGGTGACTTGAAGAAAGGCCACCAGTGCCCAGCACATCGACAGCGCCAAGAGCAGTCATCCTTTAATGGAAAAGTAAGAATCT
The DNA here is from genome assembly GCA_028533885.1 of Nasua narica. Lineage (NCBI taxonomy): Eukaryota > Metazoa > Chordata > Mammalia > Carnivora > Procyonidae > Nasua > Nasua narica. Next base: position 84,310,646 of record CM052811.1, on the reverse strand, counting down.
AAAAACACCCTCATTGGCATTTATATCCCATGCACCCTTGAATCAGCAAGCCAAGGGTTTCCTCTTGCAGCAGAACCTAACAGATTCCCCGTGGATGTTTCCAGACGGCCCACACCACTTGTTCCAGGGAGGCCTGCAGGAGACCAGCTAGGTCAACGGCCCCGGCAGCTCACTGTCTAGCTGGCTGTGCCAGCTTCGTTTTTCACATGAAATTTTAAACTAATTTTAGTCTTAGAAAAGTTGCAAAAGTCATACAGAAGTTCCCTTTATATTTATCATCCCGCTTCCCCTCACGTTAACGTCTTATATAACCACAGCACAATTTTCAAGAACAGAAAATGAGCATCGGTGAATCTAAGCTAATATCTGTTAACTATTTCCCCAATTTTGCTCACACTGCCCTTTTTCTGTTGCAGAATTTTATCCATGATCCCACGCTGCATTTAGTGGGTATTTCTTCTTAGTCTCCTCTCTTCTGTGATGGTTCCTTAGTCTTTCCTTGTCTTGTGACCTGGACAGGTTTGAAGAGTACTGGTCAGTGGTTTTGGAGACAGTCCTTCAATCTGGGTTTGTTCCATGTTTTCTCCTATCAGAGTGAGGTTTGCATTGTTGGCAAGGATTCCATTGAAGTTACGTTGACTCGTTTGCATATCAAAGGGTTCGTGATGTCAGGATGCCTTATTAGTGGTGATGTTAACCTTGATCACTTGGCTAACTTGGTGTCTTCCAGGTTTCTCCACTATAAATGGAATTCTAGAATATATACTCTTGGGTTTCTGGTTTTATTCCCCTTCTCCATCAGGTTTTTGGGACTCATCTGTATTATTGCATGTATTATTTGTTCTATTTCATTGCTATAGAGTGCTCCATTGTATGAATACACCACCACCTCTCTCTACCTCCAGGAGAGGTGGGAAACATCAGGTGTCTCCTTCTTTATTGCCTGCAGCAATATTTGTGCTCGGAGCAGTGAGTACAGGACACAACCACTGTTGAGTTGTACAGTGCACAACCTGTGAAACTGGACATGGCAATCTATGATCCAAAGAATCACAATTTAGCATGTCAGATTTCTTTACTCCAAGGTATTTTATTGTAATCTCCTTTGGGAAACTGAGGGTGAAGTTCATATTGTAGCATGGCAGTATGGTTAGTGGGTATGCCCATAAACTTTGAAATCATACTCCAAGTTCAAATCTTATTCTTGCTACTCATGGGCTAAATAACCTGGAGCAAGTTCCTTCCTTACTGTGATTGTCCCATTGGTAAATGGTGTGGTGATGGTAGTGCCTGTCCCATAAAGCTATGCCAAAAATTAAATGACATTTGATTACAAGAAAGCCTTTAGCATGGTGTCTGGCATATAATAAACACATATATTGTTATTGTCAAACAAATATTGTTATTGTTTTTTGGGGTTTTTTTAAAGATTTTATTTATTTATTTGACAGAGAGAGAGAGGTCACAAGTAGGCAGAGAGAGGGGGGGAAGCAAAGTCCCTGCTGAGCAGAGAGCCCTATGTGAGGCTCGATCCCAAGACCCTAAGATCATGACCTGAGTTGAAGGCAGAGGCTTTAACCAACTGAGCCACCCAGGCGCCCCGCAATATTGTTATTGTTAATATATCATCATTGATTTTTACTATTCACTAATTATTTTTTATATGATAACAGTGCTCATTTGCTTTGTAGCCTCTACCTTTGAGGGCTGGGTTTGAGTGAGAATGTATCCCCAGGAGCTTCCAGCAAACAGAATTTCTATGCCTCTTTGTCCCTGAAAGGTCCTGGGGTCATCAATATATAACAATACTGACAGGATGGGTGTGAGAGAATTATTTTAAGGAATTGACTCACATGATTGTACAGGCCGGCAAGACTCAAATCTTCAGGATAGGCCAGTGGGTTGGAGACTCGGACGGATGGATGTTGTAGCTAGAATCCAAAGGTAACTGAAGTGCTGAATTCCCTCTTCCTCGGGGGAGACAGTATTTTTCTCTTATGGCCGTCAACTGATTGGACAAGGCCCACCCACACTGTAGAGGGCAGTTTGCTCTACCCAAAGTCAACTGATTTACTTTTTTAAAGATTTACTTATTTATTTATTTGAGAGAGGGAGAGAGAGCGAATGAGAAGGGGAAGGGGCAGAGGGAGAAGCGGACTCTTTGCTGAGCAGGGAGCCCGATTTGGGGCTTGATCCCAGGTCCCCAGGATCATGGCCTGAGCCAAAGGCAAACGCTTAACCGACTGAGCCACCCAGGCACCCCAAACTCTACCGATTTAAATGTTAAGGTCATCTTAAAAATAACAGTGACATCAAGCTAGTGTTTGACCAAATATCTGGGGTTCCATGGCCTCACCAAGTTGATACATAAAATTAACCATCATAGCAGGCTAGGCCTCTTTGTGGCCTCTGTTCACATATAGAAGTCAAAATGCCCACGGCAGTTTCAAGAAGTCAAAATCCCCACGGCAGCCAGTGCAGTGACATAAGTGATGGGGTTTCTCAGGTGGGGCTCACCTCCAGACCTTGAAGAGCAGTGGGGACTGTGGCTAAGTGGTGAGCTCATGTCTCATTGAAACAGGTGGCCCATGCTTGGCCCCAATCCCCTGGTGCACTGGAACACAGTGTAGCGGGAATGCAGAGACATGCCAGTTTCTTCAAGAAATACTGAAATGTGAATTACTAAGTGAAATATTCTATTTCTTTAATGCTGGCAACTAATTAGATGGTTAAAAATATATGCGGTTCAAACAAATCCGAGAATAACAGGTGCCCCCTGGCAACCCGCTCGACATCTTTGACTCACGGGATCTTGCTGAATCTGTCAGCTCCCTGGTTTTCTTTATTCATGAAGCTTCTAGTAATAAAAGTCGTCGCTTTGTAGAGGAGGCGCGAAGTTCTTTCAAAGCAGGATTGTCTCTGGAAACCCAGAACGCTGCTTCTCGTGCGTTAGCGCGGACCCACGATTACCAGGAGGGCTTACGAAACCACAGGAGCGGAACCCACCTCTAGTTTCTGACCCGGGCAATGCGGAGTGGATGCTCGGAATCTGCATTTCTAACAAGTTCCCAGGTGCCGATGCTGCTGGTCCAGGGACCAGTCTTGGAGAACCGCTGGTCTGGAGGGAAAAAGCCAACATGGGAGTGCAGAAAGTGGACTGGCATGGCCACGAGGCAGGTAGAGACTTTGCAGTGGCTGGTCATCTGAATCGCTGGGTCACACAGGTCCTCGGGGATCGCTGTGGGGTCATTCCCCTTCTCGGCCCTGTCTACCTCCCCTCCTGGGACCCTGTTCCTCACAGCTCCGTAAACAAGCACGAATGATGAAAGGCCATCTGCATGGCAAAGGCATCTCCTGTAAGAAGCTGCAGCCATGGGGGCGCCTGGGTGGCTCAGTGGGTTAAAGCCTCTGCGTTCGGCTCAGGTCATGATCTCAGGGTCCTGGGATCGAGCCCCACAACGGGCTCTCTGCTCAGCGGGGAGCCTGTTCCCCCCTCTATCTCTGCCTGCCTCTCTGCCTACTTGTGATCTCTCTCTCTCTGTCAAATAAATAAATAAAATCTTAAAAAAAAGAAGAAGAAGAAGAAGAAGAAGAAGAAGCTGCACCCATGAACGATGCCTTGTAGCCCAGGGGCCTGGGAATGAGACTTGTGTTTCATCTCTGACGGTTGCACAACAAAGTGAGTGTGCTCAAAGCTGCTTAAAAATGGGTAAGGGGGGCCCTGGCTGGCTCAGTGGGTGGAGCATGCAAGTCTTGATCTCGGGGTCGTGAGTTCTAGCCCCACATTGGGCATGGAGTTTACTTTTAAAAAAATAAAATGGGTAAAAGGGCTTGGTTTCTAGAAACCCTCTGTCGTGGGCTGAATGGAGGTCTCCAGAAAGATGTTCACATCCTAAATCTCTGGACTCTGTGAAGGTGATGTTATTTGGAAAGAAGGTCTTTGCCGTTGTCATTACGTTAAGGATATCAGGATGAGATTGTCCTGGATTTTCCAGGTAGGCCCTAAATCCAGCGACGAGTGTCCTCACGAGAGCCACACAGAGGAGAGACGCAGAAACGAGACGAGGCCAGAGGAACACAGAGGCAGAGAACAGACAGACGCAGCCCAAGACCAAGGAGCCACCAGAAGCTAGAAAAGGCCCAGAAGGGTTCTCCGCTGGAACCTTTCAGAGAGGTCCCTCCCTTGCTAACACCTTGATTTTGAACTTCTGGCCCCCGGAACGGTGAGAAAATGAGTTTCCCTTGCCGTAAGCCGTCCAGTTTGCCGCACTTGTTACAGAAGCCCTAGGTAACAAACACACCCTCCAGAAATGTCAGCTGGAAACGGGAAGGAGGAGGAGCAGGTGATTTGAAGGTGACCGTACTCTAGGAAAAGCTTTGACCTACTATGTCTCGTAGGTCTTGTTGAACCCAAGCCAGTCCCGACATTAGTGATGCAGTTGCCCCTCTAGGATAAGCCATCACTCCAGCCTCCTCCAAGTCACTGGACTTGGCTTTCCTGTGGCTCGTGGAAAACCAGATGGGAGCATGATTCCTACCTCCGTGCAGCTGCCACACTGCCTCCCAGACCCCCGGGAAGCTCAGGCTGCAATTCCGAGGGCCACACGCCCTGGATGGGCTCCGGAGCCCCCACAGGAAAAGGAGCAGCCAAATGCACAGAATTTCTGCGCAATCACCACGGGCTGAAGGTCTAGCTCGGTTGGCCCGTCCAACCCAAATGGAAGCCAAGTGCTATCTTCAAGGGACACCCCAGCTTCCCTGCCGGGAACCAGGCTTGCCCCCGAGTGGCTCTTCCCCAGATGCCTGGCCCTGCCTTTGCTGGTTCGCATCAAACAGAGGCTTCTCTCCAAGGCTGAGAAACAGAAAAGAGATTCTCTCCAGCTGCTGCTCTTCGATGCTGCCAAGAACCGGTCTCCCCTATCATCTGATCTAAGCTCTGCCCTCTCTGGCACCCGGATTAGGGTCACTACAGCTCGGCTGATGTGGAATTGGTGTTCCCCGTGCTTATTCAGACCTCGTTACCACTCCCCCCCAAATTAGGAGGGGCCCCAGCCCCCGTGTCAGATTGAGTCACAGTGACCAGCTACTCAGGAAGAATGAACTCAAAACCTCTGGAGAATGTCGGCAAACACGTGTGCAAGCCACAAGCTCCTCCCCAAACCTCCTGGAAGAGAAGATGTTCTAGCAACTCCACTCCACGAATTCCTTCTCTCCGAGACATGGTTTACCTCATGTGCTCAGAATTTCCTATGAAGAGAGGGAAAAAAAAAAAAAAGATCTAGAGTTCATCTGGGGGGGGGGAGCTGGGGTGTGCGGACATCGTCTCCGGCCAGAGAGAAGCAGCGGTCTGGGAGGAACACAAGACTCATCGCCACGTGGCTCCCCAGAGGCCTGGAAAATGTGGGAGCTCCAAATTCACACCCCCTCCCCGAAAAACGCCTTTTGAAACGAATTTCCCACCTCCAGAATTTGTCTCGCTTTGCTTCTTTCTTTCAATCCATAACCAAGTATCTTTTAAATTTTTTCCTTTGGCCAAGAGACACATGCTTCCCTGACCTGGGCCCAGAAACGCCGACCCCGCTGGCCTGGGCCTCAGCCCGCGCTATCCAGGCCTCCGGGGCCAGTGAGACAGCCCCCCTCCGAAGTGCGGAGGAGGAGCTGCCGCTGGCAGTGGGGGGTATGGTCCTTGGGTGGGACAAGACCAGGACGGGGCTGACACACGGGGGGAGGGGCCCAGCCTCAGCTTCTGGTGAAAGGTCAGGACGGAACCCCGAAGTCACTTCCTTTCCCTCCTAAAAGGTCCTGCCACCTGCTCCTCGAGGCATCCAATTCCCTAAATCCAGCATCCCGGCAATCAGCCCTGCGCCGATTCCCAAGCAGGGAAAGAGTTTAAGATGGCCTGATGCTATCAGCTGCACTCCCAGAAGCACCAGCATTCTGCTTCTCCCCTGAGCACGTCCCTCCCCGCCACCTCTACTCTTCCATGGCCCATCGCTCGGAGGGAGGCCACATGGCAGTCCTGGCTTCGGCCAGCCCTGGGCTCCACCCCGGGCTCGGGCACCGTAAGTTCTGCGGCCGGGCCTGCCGCTCACATCTGCAGGCCTGAGTCCCGGGGCCAGATGAAGACCCGCGTCCCGTGTCTCGGAATATTTAAATGCCATGAATCAAGCAAATGAGCTTTTCGGTGAAATAGGCTCCATACTCCTGCCTTGACGCTCTACTTTCATAAGACCTGGGAGACCGGCTTTGAATTCAGAATTCTAGAGCTCCACAGGGTTCCGTGCCCGAAGGTGGCAGGGTAGGGAGAATGGACCCAGGCCGAGCCCCGGCCCCCTGCCTGGGGCCCCAGGGACTCCCTCTGGGACCCGGAACGCCTCTTGCGCATGCGCACAGCCACCCCACCCCCACCACCCAGTCTAAGTCCCGCCCACACTTCCACAAAGAGCTGCTCTGGGCCCCCCAGCGTCTCCAGGCTCTGGTGGCCGGTTGCCTTTCAGGGGCAACGAGAGAAAGAACCCCATGAGCCCTGCGAGGAGGCCTCCTGCCATTTGGGCAGGAAATCCAGGGTCCCAGTTCCATGAAGTTTGGTCCAGAAAGTTCTCACCCGCTCTGAGTGGAACCATCA
>CM052811.1:84252915-84303921 GCA_028533885.1 Nasua narica | reverse complement strand
CAAAGAAAACACAGCCCTCTCTCAAAGCCTTGATTTCTTTTTCCCCTCTGAGGTCTTTTAAAGAGGCAAACACCAGAGGGGGGGGGGGCATATTCCAAACCCACTACGAACTTTCTGAAAACCCCTTTACTCTCTTGCCCCAAAGTCCCACACCCTGAGGCAGGTGCTCACCCAGCCTTCCTCCACTCGCCCATCAAGCTCTCCTCCACTCCTCCCTGCTCCTGTCCTACACACCCTCTCCAAGAGATTTTCCTTCTTCCATGCAGCTCCAAGTGCTTCTTTTTCAAGTCCCTGGTCTGTAGCATCTTCGGGTTACTGTCCCACCCATGACTTCAATTAACACAACAAAGGGCCAGGTTGGGGAGGTCCTGCCATGTGGGGGTGGGGGAGGGCTGGGAATAAAAATGGGTTTGTCCCTGTCACTTATTTTACCAGGGACTACAGAAAATACATTCCTTAGGGACAGCTGAGGCTACCTGGATATTGTCTCGGCTTGGTCACTCATTATGGGTGAGACCTGGGTAGGTCACTTACCTTTTGGACCTTGACGTAAGGGTGGAAACGGGGTAGAGCGGCTCCTCCCTGAGGGCTAACGGAGGCCATGAACTTTGAGCCTGTAGGTCTGGACAGGAAGAGTGACAGGCACGATCCTAGTTCTGAGAAAAGGCACAGCCTGAATCTCATCAGCTTGGGCAGACCCAACCTGGAGAGCAATTCCTCAAACAACCCGTCTGTGGTCCTCAAAAATGTCAACATCATAGTGGGCAGAGACGGGAAGCTAGAGACATGTGACAAGTGAATGCAGTGTGAGATCTGGGATCCGTCCCACGGTGGGGGGCCATCAGGGATCTCTAGAAGGACATTAGAGGGACAACTGGGGCATGTGTGCACAGATCTGGCATTTGATAATAGCTTTGAGTCATTGTTGTGTCTCTTGAATTTGATCATGTATATGGAGGGAGTGGAAGAAGATGGCCTGAACGTGTGGGGGACGTTCACACTGAAGGAAATCGGGAGCACAGTGGCAGGAGGTCTCCAACTCCTTCGAACGGTTCAGAAGTTAATAACGGGGGCACCTGGCTGGCTCAGTTGAGCGAGTACCTTCGGCTCAGGTCATGATCCCAGGTCAGGGTCCTGGGATCGAGCCCCACATCAGGCTCCCTGCTCAGCGGGGGACCTCCTTCTCCCTCTCCCTCTGCTGCTCCCCCTGCCTGTGCTCTCCTGCTCTCTCTCTGTCAAACAAATAAATAAAATCTTTAAAAAAAGAAAAGTTCATAACAATTGCACGAGTGTATATGTATGTGTGTATATGATGTATGTTACACATATGAAGAGAAAGCAGAGTGTGAAATGTTAGCAACTGGGAAACCCGGATAAGCTTTGATCCTGTTTTTATAAGTTTTCTGTGAAAGTATATCAAAACAAAAATTTTTTTAAAAATGCAATGGGACACAAAAGTGCTGAGGTTATGAATTTCAATCTCTCAAAGAGGCTTGCTACTCAGCTCATTCATACAGTTCCTTGGCCCCCGCTACCTGCCAGATTGTTAGGAGGTGGGATGCAGGGAACAAAGGACCCAGTCTCAAAGGTGGGACCAGGGCCAGGTGTGCTGAGGGCTCCGTACACTCGGTCCCCCACCCCCTGGACACGGGGGCTCTCATGGTCCTAGAGGGGGCTGGAACCTGCTGCCCATGCGTCTTTCCTGGGAATTGCCCTCACTACAAGTTTACACCCATCCTGCATCAAGCTCCTGGGCATCTGGGGATGTGATTCCAGGCCTGGCCCCTTGCCTGGATTCCAAATAACTCTAAAGGCTGTCCCACTTTAGGCCTCTACCAAGGGCAGCTGGAACCGTCCCTGCCCCCCCCCCCCCACTACAACATCGAAGTTCAGCTTCTCCCTTTACCCAAAGCCCTCCTCCAAAACCTCTTTGCACAACCCCCTTCTCCCAGTCTATAGCCAATGAATCTGATCAATAATAGAGGCTCAACAGGAAACAAATACCATGGTCAGATTAAGATCATTCAGGTGGGGACTCCTGAGTGGCTCTGTCGATTAAGCATCTGCCTTCAGCTCGGGTCATTATCCCAGGGTCCCGGGATCAAGCCCCACATTGGGCTCCCTGCTCATTGGGGATCCTGTTTCTCCCTCTCCCTCTGCTTGTATGCACGCTCTCTCTCTTTCAAATAAATAAACAAAAATCTTAAAAAAAAAAAAAAGATCACTCAGGTGGGTGATGGAAGTGATTATTCACAAAAAGTGTAAGGGGTGGGTATGGTGGGATCACAAGGGACAACATAGGGTTAGGAGCAACAAAGCTGTTATCATCCCTGTGCCCTAAGTCCCAAGAGGCAGGTGGTTCCTGGACTCAAAGAGAAAGGTTGTTGGAAGAAGGCCACCCTGAATGGAGCTGATCTTTCTTTTTTTTTTTTAAAGATTTTATTTTTATTTATTTATTTGACAGAGAGAGAGAGAGATCACAAGTAGGCAGAGAGGCAGGCAGAGAGAGTGGGGGAAGCAGGGTGCCTGCTGAGAGATGCGGGGCTTGATCCCAGGACCCTGAGATCACGACCTGAGCCAAAGGCAGAGGCTTTAACCCACTGAGCCACCCAGGTGCCCCTGGAGCTGGTCTTTCAATGAGATACAAATAGACCAAGACGGCCCTGCTAGAAGGGAGCCATGGGAATAAACACCTTTCTTCAGGTTCCTCCTCTTCCCTGACTCCTGCGAGTGCTCCCTACCAGCTGACCCCAGCCCAGAGCCACCTGGGAAAGCGCTGGAGAGGCACATGGTGTTTGGGTCAGCCCCCTGGGGCATAAGGGGTGGGAATGGTGAGGTGGGTCTGGGCAACAGACGGAAGACACCCAGTGTGGGGTCCAAGACTCTGCCCCTTCCAGAATCTGATGGAAGTTCTGAACTTCCCCAGGAAGTGGGACATATTTTGTACCTCATTTTGAGGACCTCATGGTTGTTCCCCCAGGGAGGCACTGTGCCCCAGCTTAAACTATACAGTGCTGTGAAGTGGTCACAGTAGAGCCATGGGCTGCTGGAGGGAGAACAAAGCATACAGAACGGGAAGGGTGCCCATTCCCTCGTCTTACAAAGACAAGAGTCTTTGGGAATGGAGAGATTCCCAAAGCTGGGATTCAGCAACTGCTGTTGGAATAGGAGCTGTTTGGGGGAGGAACCAGAAATAGTAACAGAGAGTCGAAATGCGGGGAGGAGTGAAGTGAACCCTTACCTTAGCCATCATGGCGTGAAGAGCTGGTGTCTGAGACGGTCTGAGGAGCGGAGGTCTAAGTTTGTGATTTGGAGTCTGGAGAAAAACCATCAATGGGAACTGCTGGAAAATGTCACCTGTGGGGATCGATTGGGATTGGGGGCGAGTAGGGGCAAGTAAGATGGGTAAGGTGCAGTTGCTTTCACTGTGGGCTTTTCTGACATATCTGAGTTGTTGCCAGCATGTTATTGCTGTGTACTATTAGTTTGATAAATATAAATATTTAAAGAAACAACCACCTGGCTTTATTGGGATCTGCCCTTCCCTCTATGGCTCCAAGGCCCCAGAAGTGGGTCAGCCCACGAGACTTGCAGTAGCCTGGCCCCCTACCACCTGCAGAGCAGAAACAGCCCTGCTTCAGCCCACCTATTTCCATGTCACAAAACCCCCCAAAACTTGGTGACTCAAAACAACAGATAAATTTCTCATAATTCTGTGGGTTGGCCAGGTGGATTTTCTACATGACGTGGTGTCAGCTGGAACTTGGGAATGGCTGGAAGGGACAGACTGCCTCCCTTACGTGGCGTGGCGGGACTGGCTGCCAGCAGCTCCAACACTCTCTGCGTGGACCTCTCCACTTGGCTACTCGAGTTTCCCCGTGGGAGGTTGGTTAGGCTCCAAGAAGCAGCGGCTCAAGAGGCAAAGGCAGAAGCTGCTCATCTTTGCAGCCTCAAGACTTAATGTAGCCTCACTCGCCCTGCCTTGCATTCCTCTAAACAACTCCAAGTCCAGCCCAGGTTCAAGGGCAGGGCATGGAATTATATCCCACCAAAGAATTGTGATCACTCCAACAGACGGAAACAAAAAAGCTTCATGGCAAAGGCTGAAGACCCCCACAGGACCGCTGCCCCTATTGCCCTAACATGGCACCGACTACACCTTGACCGTCTGCTGGTAACTTCCTCCCTGCTCCTGTGCTTTTGCACACATCTTAGCTCTCTCAGGCATGTCCTTTCAGTCCTATGTGTGGGGCAGGACAACCCATGGGGCCAGACTGATGTGGTCACCGTGGTTCTTGACCCTTATTGCTTTGTTGGCCTTCAGATTTCACACTCCTGGAAGGCACACACTAAGTCAGTTAAAATGCCCTGTACAACTTAGTCCAAGTCACTTTGCTCTCCCTGGAGGGTTGTAGTCGACAAATGCAATCAGTGTTTAAATGATGTGTCCAGGAACATATAATTATATATCCATATTTACAAGGCTCCTGCCTTGTATAAATCCAGGGAGGCCCCATTCACACTGCAGGCTGTGTAAATGGCGTCCCCTGAAGTTATAGGAAATGCAGTTCAAATGTCTGAGCCTGGCCTCCCCAGATATGGATGTTCAGTGATGGTGTATCTTTCACTGGACCTTTCTAGTGCATAGTCCCTTGAGGTCTCAGCTAGGCTTCCAACAGGCTGTACCTTATAATCACCTGGGTAGGCCACACCCCAACCAGTGAGCCCTTCAATCACTTTGGGGTGGAACCCAGGGATCAACTTTTCTAAAGAGTCCTGGGTGAGTCCAATGAACAGCCAAGGTTTAGAAGCAGTGCTCTCAAGGAATGTGTACAGAATGTTTGAAAAGGCTTTCCTCTTTATTTTTGTAAAAGGACATAATAATTGGCATTCCTTGCAGAAAAAATTCACAAGTCACAGAAAAGACTAAAAAACAAAACAAGGCGATCCCCCTCGGTGCACTATTACACTGGCTGAGATTTCTCTTTCTTCTATGAATACATTTCCCTGTGGAGTCTTATGGGGCATTAAAGGGTCTTAGCTGCCATCCGGCTTCTCTCTTCAAAGGCCAAGAGTGGTGGGGGGGAGGAGAGCGGCGTCCTGCTTGTGAGCTTTACTGTTTCCTCTGGCCTCAGGCCCAAGCTTGAAACCTCTTTGCAGAGAATTTTCAGCTCCTCCTTTCCTCTTTCTTCGCCCCCAAGAGAAACCGGAGAACTCAGGGGTCAAAGGTCACGCCGTGTGCCTTCTGCTCCAGACTTTGGAGGGAGGCTTTTATTAACCTTGCTGGGCTTCGTCGGCCTCCTGTAAGGCCTACCGGGTAGAGGTAGGGCCCTGCACGGTCCCTGAGCCTCTAGAACACCCAGCTTCGCCCGAGGCCCGGGCCCTCGGAGCCCCAGGACCTCAGGTCCTCCCACTGCTCACTGGGTCCCTAATTCCAGATCCAACGCCCAGTCGGGTCCCTGGGAACTTGCTTGCTTCTCCCAGGAACTCCTAGCCTCAGGACCGGTAGATAGGGAGCCAGTTACCTGCTGGTCTCCTTGCAGACCACAGTCTACTCCCGGGATGCATGACTCCTTTAGCTTGGCCCTGGGCTGGACCAGCCCTGGAAGCCCTTCCACTCCCGCCCCAAGCCGGGCTCTGATGCCTCCTGCGAGATATGAAAGATTCGCAGTCGCATCCACGCTCCACAATTATTTATTGAAAGCTTGTTATGTGTGAGGCACTTAGCCTGGTGCCCAAATTAGAACGGGTTCCTCCCTTCTCTCTCTCTCTCTCTCTCTCTCTCTCTCTCCTTCTGGAGCAAGGAGAGGGAACAGGGCAGGGCGTCCCTGAGAAGGCCTTACCAAGAGCTTTCAGACTGTCATAAAGCCCTGGATTTAGGGATGGCTTTTTGGAGGAAAGGGCTGCTGGACAAAACATGTAGGGTGACGGGAAACTGGTTAGGTGAAGAGAGGCAGGCATGTTCTAGAGAAAGGGACTAGCACGTGGCAGAAAGGAGGAGTGGAAGGGAAGCCCCTCCAGGCGAGAGTGGAGTGAGGTGGGCTGGGAGGGGCAGGGTCCAGAAAACCGGATCCTGTGGCCATATAAGGTCCTGACAGCCTTCTGGGGACCTTCCACGGTTTCTAGGTAAGCGAGCAACACAATCAGAGACACACACACACACACACACACCCATTGAAACATCCAGTGCAAGGTGTGGGAGCCACCACAAGCCATCTCCCTTGTGTCATCTCTGAAAGAGACACAGCAATTTGGAACATGGTTTGCCTCCCAGAAAGGGAACTGGGTACCTGGGGACAGGTGGAGAGGGACCCTGTGCAGTATGTTCGCTTTCATACCTTCTGGGTTTTATTCACGTCAGTGTATCGGCTCTTCAAAAAGAAAATAAAAATTAATCCCACACCTCTCCCTGTGCTCCAAACCTGAATCTCCTCATGAGGAGCCATCTGTCAAATCTAATGGGGGGGGGGCATTTTGCCAAATGAATGAATGAATAACAGTGTCACAAAAGACAAGGCAGGCTGGAAGAAGGTTCCAGATCAGAAGAAACAGGAGACCCGACACAAGGGGGGTCGGGCCTCGGTTGGGCCCAAGATCAAAGCAAGAAAGGACATAATCAGGATAGCTAGAAAACTTTGAAGACAGACCACAGAGAGAGACAGGATTGGTATCTATACTAAATTCATTGGGTGTGATAATGGTTTTGTTCTTACGAAGGAGAATGTTCACCATCTTAGCAGACACATGCAGAAATATCTGGGTAAAATATCAGGATGCTTATGACGTATTCTCAAATATTTCAGAAAAAAAAAAAAGAAAGGAAGAAAGAAATATTGATACTTGTTTTGGACCAACGTCTGTGTTTCTAGAAAGAGAGAGAAAGCAAATGTGACAAAATGTTAACTGATCAGTGAATCTCATAGCTATTATTCTCGCAGGGTTCTAGGGTTTAAATTTTTTCTAATGAAAAGTCAGGAAAATTAAGGTTAATGTAAAATTAAAAATATATTTGGGGCACCCTGGTGGCTCAGTCGGGTAAGTGTCTGGCTCTTGGTTCCAGATCAGGTCATGATCTCAGGGTCACGAGATCGAGCCCTGCATTGGGCTCTCTGCTCAGCGGGGAGTCTGCTTCCCCCCGCCCCCTGCCTGCCTCCCTGCCTACCTGTGATCTCTCTCTGTCAAATAAATTTATCTATCTGGATAGATAGATGTTTAAATGATCAATTATTTAAAAAAATAAAAGCACGACAGGAGCGCCTGGGTGGCTCAGTCTGAGGTTAAGCATCTGCCTTCGGCTCAGATCATGATCCCAGGGTCCTGAGATCAAGTCCCACGTTGGGCTCCCAGCTCAGCAGGGAGCCTGCTTCTCCCTCTGCCTCTGCTGCTCCCCCTGCTTGTGCTTGCTCTCTCTCTCTCTCTCAAATGAGCAAATAAAATCTTTAACAACAACAACAACACAGAATGGGCTTTGCAGCTTTCATATTTCAATCAAAACACATCCCTCCCCTCTGTGGTGGTGACCGACTGACCTCTCGCCATTCCTCTGGGTGACACCACCAGTTAAAACACTCATGCTTCCAGATCCCCTTTTAGAAACACTGATGCCACAAAATGGTTGAAACTGCTCACCAGGAAGGCACCGAGGATGGTACCCACCGAAAGAATTCTCCGTTCTTTCCAAGCTCATAAACATTTCCAACAGCATAACGGCCTGACCTTTTTCCCGTGCCAAGCCAAAGTCATTTTTCTTTGAATAAGCCCAGATTTAGAAAAAGAAAGCAATTATCCAGGTGGCCTTTAGAGAGTGGGTGTTGTCATGGGAATTCCCAGCACTGGGTGCAGGAGGGCTTGGGGCAGAGGGACCCCAGTGACGCCCCTTACCTTGCATGCAGGCAGTGGTCCTTGTCACCAGTGAGCCCAGACTGGCCACTATTTTGCCTGTATATTCAAAACTGGGGATAGTGATAAATAAAATTCATCACCATCCATCGTCGCCCAGCAGCGAGGGGGCCTGGTTGGTGTGGGTCTCTGGAAAGTCTGGATGGTACCAATGAGAACCCTGGGGAATGGGGTCCTGGTTGGTGGGACCGGGCATGCAGCGGGGAATCCCCAAATGTGCAATGTGCTGTGCAGAACTGGGGATGCCAAAGACAACGCTCTTGAACTTGACCCCGCTCACCCAGACCTCCCTTTGTGCAGCTGGAGCATCTTGGAGGCCCAAGACTTACAGCTTTCTGATCACAGCATCCTAAGTAGCTCAGGCTCCGGAGTGAGACCTGGGTTCAAATCCTGCATCCCCAAGTGGCGTAATCCCTCCAAGTCTCGTCTTCATCCTCCCTAAAATGGCAGTGTGAGAACCCATTGTGGAGCTTGATCTGAGGGCGAAATGAGATGAACCCTCTCAACCCCTCGGGATAGAGGCATATCCAGTGGGAATCCCACAAGGGGTAACCCCCCGGGGCTCTGGTCAGTGTGAATCAGGGTCATGGACTAGGGCGGCAACCCGGAAGCATGGAGAGACGGAACAAACCACATCCCCAGAGGGAGAGCAGCCTGGGGGAGAGCGGGAAGGGGGGACGGAGCAGGGATGGGCATCACGAAGCTACGATCCCAGGAGAGAAGCCTCATGAACTGCAGGCCTTCTGTTTCCCCAAGTGGAATTTGCAAGTTTGGATCCTGAACTGAACTATTCAGTTCAGAGTCTTCTGAGGCTCAGACAGCGCTAGCAGCCGGCCTCCCCTCGGCCTCCCTGCTAAATAGACGCCAAAGAAAAGAGTTTCGTAATTCATACCCGTGGAGGATAGATGGGTCAATTCAAAAGATCCCAGTTCACTGGGACAAATCTCCCTGCCAGGTCCCGCTGAGTCAAGGAATTCCGGGGCACAGACACCTTCTCCGCGGTGCCCGCCAAGTGATCTTCCACTAGACGTGTGGTCAGATTGTCTGCATTCTGGAAACTCACCGTTCCTCTGCCCTAGGTTTTCCCCTCTGGGTCACAGTGAACTGTTCCTCTTGGAAATTTTCAGTCCTTTCCTGGCATAGTTAAGGTGAAAGGAATTTTTCCAGAACTCAGTCAAAGATGCTGACATAGCGGGGTTTGGGAGGGGAGGGTGATCTCAATGAGAAGAACCAGGGGGGCTGCAGCGGCTGGGGTGGTGGCAGGGCCTGTATGAGAGCCCGGGATGTGGGACAGGGCTCCTCCTGACCCGGGCCACCCAAGGGCCCTGAGCCGGGTTTGCCTGCTGACCAGCTTTCATTGATGGTCATGTCATCTGTCAGAAGTCCTTCCCCGCCCCCCAGCGCCATGCAACATAGACCCCCAAAGTCCCCCCCCATAAAGTTGGTGGACAGGAGCTGAGGCCTCTGCAAACTCCCCTCCATTTCTCCCCAGCTGGTCCCCAGCTCTGTCTACCTACACCCGACAGAATGTAGGTAGAACTTTCTGAGGAAGAACTTTCTGGAATCTGACAGATACTCCTACACTCGACAGAATGTAGGTAGAACTTTCTGAGGAAGAACTTTCTGGAATCCGACAGACAATCCTACACCCGACAGAATGTAGGTAGAACTTTCTGAGGAAGAACTTTCTGGAATCCGACAGACAATCCTACACCCGACAGAATGTAGGTAGAACTTTCTGAGGAAGAACTTTCTGGAATCCAGCCTGGCCACAGTTGTTGAGAGAAAACTCTGAGGATGCTGAAGGAACACCCCCAGGGCCGCCGTCCCACCAGGCCTCCAAGGGGCTTCCTGCCTCTTGGGGTCCTCAGAGCCTGGGTCCAGTCTCGGTTCAGACACCCCACCTCAGACCCCGACACAGCATCAGCGACCTTCGTGCTGCCTATTTCCTCCCCTTGCGCGTTGATTTCCTGCCAAACCATTTCCCTCCTGGCTTCCAACTTTTGTCGGGAAAGAAATGAAATCAGCACTTGGAGACCTGGAAGGGGAAAAACAGCTGCTTTTAACAAAACGGGATGGGGGAGGGGAAGCAGAGCCACCGGATCTTGGTGGAAGAGCAAGAGTCTGTTGGGGCCACAAAGCTCGGATCGTGAGGGGCAAACTCTAGTGCCCAGCGGTTGCCACGAGGGAGACTTCACGTGGCACCTCGGGCTGCCTTCTTCAGACACAGACACATCCTGTGTCCACATGAGTCATCCCCAAGTATTTTCCTCCGCTTCAGAGTTGTGAGTACAAAAAATATTTCTCTTTCCTCTTAGCTCTCTTATAAGAAAAATAACAGTACCTATGTTTGGGACACAATAGAGAGCAGTGGGGACTATGGCATCAAGGCCCACCAGGTAAAAATTGCTCAGGTTGGGCAGACTCTATGACATCCACTAATGGCGGCCATGTGGTGACGTGGGCCTCCAATAACGCATCTGACCTAGAGATCTCGATCTCTGTGTAAAAAAATAGCCTGAGATTTACATGTTGCCAATTAATCCAGAAGATGTAAGGCCCTAGAGAGTCAGCGCAGTGTGGGCTGAGCAGAATGAGTCTGGGGGTGGAGGTGAGGCCTCCGGTTTATAGGTGTGGACCCCGGTCTGTGGCAGCTGGCGTGGGCAACATCGGCACTCCACCCAGCCCTCAGATCTCTCTCTATCCAGTTTGTGCCCCTGACCCTTCCCAGCTCTGCTGTGCTTGTGCTTCCCCGAGTGGGTACCTGGGGCTCCTCCTTGGAGGGCTTCCTTCAGCTGTTGGAGTCTCCTTGCCAGACAAGTGGGCCAGAAGTGCCTAGAATGTTACAGTCTCCTCCCGGGCCTGCCGACTGAGGGGGAGGAGTAATGGCAGGGGGAGTATGGGAGTCCAGCCCTCTTGTCCTGGGGGCACCTGGGTGGCTCGGTCAGATAAGCCCGGAGGCTCTTCATATGAACTCAGGTCATGATCGCGGGGTCATGGGTTCGAGCCCCGAGTTACATGGGGCTCTGCGCTCAGTGGGGAGCCTACTTCTCTCCTTCTCCCTCTACCCCCAATAAATTAATCAATATTTTTAAAAAGATAACCCTGAGCATATACATTAGAGCACCCCGAAGGATCAGGCTGAAGCCACTTTCTGTAGGGCCTTGTGTGAGATTGTCCCCAGCTCTAAGGGGGCTCGAACCCCCCTTCCTACCCTGACCTACTTCCTTCACTCCCTTCCCAGTTTCTCCCGGGAGAACCTCCTTAATAAATCACAGGCACCATGAACTCTTGTCCCAGGATCTAATTTTGGGTGACACCCCCTGCCCCTTCCTTAGACACAACCAAGGCCAATGGACCCTCCCTTTGCAGTGCAGAAAGAATACCTTATCCAGGGGCTGATACAACAGTTGGGGGGCCTCTGAGATCTATAAGAAGAGATTGTCTCCTCTGAGAATTCACTTAGGATGCTGGGGCTCCTCCTACAGCCTCTTTGCTCTCCCACCCCACCCCTTCCTTTAGACTTGTGGTTGATCTCTAACACCCCCCTCCCCCACCACAGGGCAACTGCGCAGACATTGTGTGCCTCACCCTGCCCTAGACCCAGAGTGGGACTTAACCAGTGTCAGCCAGTTTGGGTAAATCCTTGTCCCCTTGCCTAGCGGCTGGTACCGGAACCTCAGGCCACCAGTCACCTAGCCGAAGGAATTCCTATGCAAAGTTCTAGAAAGTGGTGCAGAGGTGATCCAGTTGTCTCGCGGCTGGAAATCCTGGAACACAGATACAATCTAGACAACGTGCAGGCCTGGAACACGAAGGAAGGTGCCGAGAATATAGCTGGTCTACAGAAGAAGGCAGAGAAGCAAACTGAAAGGAAGGAAGCCAGAGCCCCAAAGTGATATCTGTTGCTTTGCTTGCAACCAAAAGCCTCCTGGTACTTCCCAGGAGGGGAAGGCAACCCACTGAGGGTGTCTTACCAAGCCAGTTACTGCCGTGGGCACCTAGGTAAGCAGGGTTGGAGATGACCCACAGGAGAGGGTCGCAGCCCTCAGTCCGATCAAGGGGGAGGGAGCTGGGGTATTTATTTACCCATCAGCTCGAGTCAGGAAAGAAGCACTACTCTGGTTCACTGTGTCTCCAACTAGAATCTTCTTCGGGAGTTTTGTATTAAATAGGGATGCCTGGGCCCCACCTGAGTTAAGGAACCTGGCCTGCGGTCTGAGCCCTGGGACTGGTAAGAGCGCCCCAGGGGATGCGCATGCGTGGTATCGCCTGAGAAGCCTCCATCTAGCTGATTTCTCAGATCCCTTTGAGCCTACAAGTCTGGGGCCTCCCTGAACGAGTTCAGCTGAGGATGGAAACCCTGAGAAGGTCACCAGTGCAGCTGGAGATAAATCACTTGTTGGCTGGGGTTGCAGCTGGTGGCGGCTTGAGAAATGAGGTTTTTGGCTTTAACTCTGCTGTTCCTGCTCCCGTGACCAAAACGAAGCCGGACGGGCAGACTTTCTCTTTAGAAAGAAAAAAAAAAGAAAAAAAAGTCAAGCATATTTTCCGAGGCTTAATTTCCTTCCAGTGTCCTGAAGAAACCTTCCTAAAAGCTTAGACCGCCTCAACCCCAGTCTCTGGTAATAACATCAAAGACTTCGAAACTGAGACCCTGGGTGACTTTGCTAAAGTAAACAAAACTCGAGGGAGGAGGGAAATTAAAAACAGCAAGGGTCTAGGGGGAAGCGAAACCTCTTCCAAGAGGGTGAAAGAGGAAAGCTGGTTGGGGGCAGGGGCAGGGGGCAGAAATCTGAGTTTAAAATTCAGGAAAAGAAGGGAAATACATGAGGGTTACCAGATTTAGCAAGTAAAAACCCAGGATGACTAGTTCAATTTGAATTTCAGATGAACAGCGAATAATTTTTTTTACTGTCTAGTGTGTCCTGTGCAATCCTGGGGGCATCCTTACACCCAAAATAGTATTCACTGACTATCTGAAATTCAAATTGCACTGGGTATCCTGGATTGTATCTGGTAACCCCAACATACAAATAGACTGGTCTCGACTGGTTAGAACGCAGCGAACCAGATGTCTGAGTTAAACTGAGTATCTCTGTGCTTAACTAGATGTCTCTGGTCTTACCGGCTGTCCGCATGTCCGGGGCCATGCAGGCGTCTCTGGCCTTCTATCTGTGGCAGTGAAAGAAGTTCCACCTATTAGTAGGTGGAGTGAGAGATTTGGAAAGAGGGGAAAAACGGCGGTAAGAAAGGAGGGCGTCCGTGGGGGTGGGGCATGAGGTTCCCAGCATCCCTCAGCCTTCTCCCCCACCCCCACCCCAGGTTGCCCCCCCCACCCCGCCCCCTCGTGCTGCTCAAGCCTGAGAAGAGCGCCAGTTCCTGTCCAGGGTGAGGATTTTCCTTCCTTCCCTAAGCCAAGAAATGGGGGAACTGCAGCGCCCCAGCCCCGCAGCGACGGGAAAGGGGAACTGAGGTTTAACCAGACCTCCCCCCACCACGCCCCACCAGACAAGGTCACGGCACACTCAGGGCCACCCCATGCCCATCTCCCTACCCCCCCCACACACACACTTTTCCCCCCAGGGCGACCTCCATCCACCTTCCTGTCTCTCCATCCCCCTGCACCCCCAGACCGGGAAGCCGGAGGCCGCGGAGTGGTCAGGCGCGATGGGGTGCGGCGGCTCCCCTCCCCCAGGGGGACCCATCTGCCTGGGGGTTGGAGGGGAAGGAGCCAAGCGCGCAGCTGGAAGCTTCCGCGGCCCCGCCTGCACCGCGGCTGCCAAGGTCAGAGTCCGAGGCCAGCAGCGAGCTGGCGTGGAGTTCCAGCCACGTCAAGGTGTGGAGAGCCCCGCGGGGCTGCCAGGGTGCGCTCCGGAGCTGCCCACGGCCGTCGCGGGGAGGTGACTTGGTAGCGATCGAAGCGCCACATCCTAGCGCCCACTTCCAGCTCCCAGTAGCTACCCTAAAGAAAATAATCCAGACCAAAAAAGAGCGATGGGTCCGGATATATTTACAGCGGCATAGGGAAAGGGTTCCAGAAAAATCTTGGTACATCACCACAATGGATATTTTTTTTCTTTTATTTCTTCTGGCGTTCATTAAGTGCTCCCTCCATGACGGTGACGGGTGCCCTGACAGCTACTGGGTGCGCAGAGATGGGTATAAGTCGGTCTCTTTCCCCCCACCTCCCTATTCTTGGGGTTCGCAGGCAAAATCCTGGCGCTGGCAAGCACAGACTCCAGACCCAGGCAACAGAGTGGGTCTGAGCAATGATCTGCTTCCCCATCTGTGACACCTGGTCGGGAGAGAGAGGATTCCATGAGGCAAAGCCTGGGAGGCGTGTGGCACGGTGCCTGGAGCGTAGTTAAAGCTCTCAACAGTTCCCAGCTGTTGTTGGCCGTTACTGTTACTGTAGAAATGTGAGGGATGCCCTAAAAGGAGGGTGCTCAAACCGTTAACAGGATCACGGAGGAAGCTGTGGCTAAGTGAAGCAGTAAAAGGACACCTAAGGTCTTAGGAGTCCATGGAAGAGGATGTACTAAGTGCCACAAAAGAAGAACGTGGGAATTCTGAGAGCGCAAAGAACATTGTGTTTCATTCCGCCTGGGGGTGTTAGCAGAGGCCAGCGCGGAGCTAGCTTAGCTGGGTCTTGAAGGATGTGTAGGAGTTTACTGGGCGGACCAGAGATGAGAAGGCATTCCGGGTAGAAGCAGACACATGGGCCAAGAGGGGAGGAGAGAAGGGGCAGGGTGAGTTCCAAGAATGGTGCCTTGTAGAGAATCAGAGTGGTGTCCGGGAGTGCTGCTCTTCACTTCCACACACCTGTCCTCAGTCACCAGCCAGCCCACCTGCTGTGACCGTCTGGACCTTGGTTCTGCATGCTCAAGACCCCCCAGGGGCACCCTCCATCCATGGTGAGGCCCACAGCCCTTTGGTGGCCTCTCCAACCCACTCAAGATGCTTGGAGGCCAACATCAAAAGGGAAGTTTCCAGGTCTTTATCCTTTTCTTCCTACGATGATCCTTAACCTCTTATAAATTTGCTCACCCCCTTTCCAGCAACCTTTGAGGTCTTTATATCCAAAGATGCCGGGAGAAATAGGGGTGGGGCCTTGTTATATCCATTGACTCAAATCCAAGTAAAAAACAATCCCAAATTCTTGAAAGCAGGGACCTGGGTGATAATATTAATCATACTAGTTAACAAACATGATCGCTTCCTCTCCCTCAAGCCCTTTGCATACACGATCTCTACAAATTGCTGTTCTTGGTCCCTGGTTTTTAGATAATGCAGCTGCGTGTAAGTGATTTGCTTAGGGCCACCCAGCTAGTAATGGTGAATCTGAGATTCAAACCCAGGCCTGTCTTACTCCAAAACTCATGCTCATACCACTGGGCCATGCTATTTAAGGAGCTAAACCTGGGGGCACCTGAGGGGTGCGGTCACTTAACACCTGACTCTTGGCTCCGGCTCAGGTTGTGGCCTCGGGGTTGTGAGATCGAGCCCATATGGGGTCCACGCTTAGCAGGGAATCTACTTAAGACTCTTTCTCCCTTGCCCTCTGCCCCTCCCCCGCAAAAATAAGTAAATAAATCTTTACCCCTCCCCCCCAAAAAAGGAAACTAAACACGGGGTTTCTGGGTGGCTCAGTCAGTTGAGCGTGCAGCTCTTGATTTCTGCTCAGGTCATAATGTCAGGGTCATGGGACTGAGCCCGTGTGGGGCTCCATGCTGGGCATGGAGTTGGCTTTCGGATTCTCTGTCTCCCTCTCCCCCTGCTCCTCCCTCCACACTCGTGCTCTCTCCCTCTCACTCGCTCTCTATATAAAATAAATAAATCTTTAGAAAAGAAGAAGATAAACAAGCCTAGTGAGGGTTTCGATCAAGAGTGCAGAGAGGGCAGAGCTCCTGACATCGCCCTCTGGGGAAGGGGTTAGCTGGTGAGGCTGTCACAGGCCCGTAAGGGGCCACGGCCACAGACCCGAGTGTCACGTACTGAGCGTCTTCTATGTGCCAGACACCGCCCTGCATGTCATGTCTGTGTCAGTCAGCAGTCCACCCAAAACCAAAACCACACGAGGTCTTTTGACCAAGGGGATTTGATGTAGGGGATCCATTTTGCAGTTCCGACCTGCCAAGGAGGCGAACAGGGTGGCGAGGTGACCCGGAGGTTCGTAACAGCTGGACGTCATTGCTGCCACCACTGGGGCCAGGACAGGAAGGGACACAGGAGAAAGCAGAGTGATGGGAGCCCATGGTTCCAGGCCACCCGGCAGGCACCAGAGCCAGAGCGGAGATGGAGCCGCTGCCGGGGAGACTACCAGGTTTGGAACCCTGCGAACTGCCCCTCAGGTAGTTATTTTTATCCCATTTGAGAGATGAGGAAACAGAACTGCACAGGGTGAGATACGGAAACCAACCAAGATGAAGCCCCTTTGAGGTCAGTGCAGCCCCGGTTCAAACCCAGGTCAATGTGTCTGTCTTCACAGCTGAGGCCAAGCCAGTCACCACAGGGACTTTGCACACCATGCAGAATTCAGCAACAAAAGAAGGCAGTTTAGGAACGTCCAAAGCCTTGATTGCTGTGGGGTCAGGGCTCAAGGGCCCTAGAGTGACAGTGTGTTCATGCTGGCTTTCTCTCCTGCCCACCAAGTCCCAGGTGTAGCCACACAGTAAAGTCAGGTGAAGCCACTTTGACCCTGGTGTGGGGACGAAGGGCGATTTCCATCTTCTTCTTCGTGCTCTTCCGTGTTTTCCAAATTTTCCCCAAGGAACAGGCACATCATCATCAGTGAGAAGGACAGAAAACCTCCAGGCAACACCAAGCTGGTAGCAGGGTAAAGACTTTCCCAGGGGAAAAAAATGGGGGCGAAGGATGCTCACAGGGGGGCAGATGGGCTTGCCTCCATCCTTCAGCCTCCGCCCCTGGAAGGGGACAAAACAGGGAGTCTGCCCCTCACAGACACACACACACACACACACACACACACACACACACACACATCACACATACATGTATGACACACACAAACACACACATTATCTATGCGCAACGTGTGTGCACGCGATACATGTCTTTGCTCACCCATACACACGTGAAATGGACATGTACACACATGCATGCGTACATGGAGGTATGCGGACATACACGAAACTGTAGCCTCTCATGCATCACACATATATGTGCACACATCACACACATGTACACACCACACACGTGCACACGTAGCCATTACACACATCACACACACACAGGCGCATTCTGTTTTGCCTTTAAAATGGGATCAGAGGGGCGCCTGGGTGGCTCAGTTGGTTGAGCAACTGCCTTCGGCTCAGGTCATGATCTCTGAGTTCCGGGATCGAGTCCCACATCGGGCTCCCAGCTCCACGGGGAGTCTGCTTCTTCCTCTAACCTTCTCTCTTCTCATGCTCTCTCTCACTTGCTCTGTCTCTCAAATAAATAAATAAATAGATAGATAGATAGGTAGATAGATAGATAGATAGATAGATAAATAAATAAATAAAAATGGGATCGGAGGGGGCGATGAACCATGAGAGACTGTGCACTCTGAGCAACAAACTGAGGGTTTTGGAGGGGAGAGGGGTGGGAGGTTGGGCGAGCCTGGTGGTGGGTATTGAGGAGGGCACATATTGCATGGAGCACTGGGTGTGGTGCATGAACAATCAATCTTGTAACACTGAAAAAATAAAATAAACATATTTGGGGAAAAAAAATAAAAATAAAATGGAATTTGGCAACATTTTCCCAGCACAACCTTCTCACAAGGCTTTCTCTGGACTCCTCTTAGCTGCGCCTGGTGGAACCTCCTAGAAAGGACAGCACAGCCGAGATCTCAGGGATGGGCTCCAGAGAGCACTTCTCTCTGTGACCATGGCGGGAGGCTCTGCCTGTGCCCTTGATCATGGAGCAGCCCATCTGTGTCCGTCCGTAGCTGGCCTCTCACACCCAGAAGGGCTGCCCAAGACCCGTGTCCTCTGAAGCAGTCCCGCGCTCACTGGAAGGAGTGGCCGAAGTTGGCAGAGTCCACACTTGCCCCCAGGGCAGGGGTTGTGGGGGAGGGAAGCCTATGCAGCCAGACCCACCTGGGCCCACACCAAGGCCCTTCGAGTCAGAATGCTTGGGTGAAGCCCCTGCTCCTCTATGGGCCTCAGTTTCCTCATCTGTAGTGGAAAGGGCCTCTCAGCTCTACGGCCCCACACAGCACATTCCCTGGGTGCTGCATCAAGGGCTTATAGTTCAGTCTCCAGTCCGAGCCTCCTGACTTATAGGCAGCGGGAGAGGGATTTGATTCAGAGGATGAAGCACACCCAAAGGCCTCAGTTTTATGTATTCCTCGGGCTCCCACAGTCTCTGCCACTATAAATATGTATGTAGCTCACTCCACTGGCAAGGCCAGATGGCCTAGGGGCAGGCTGGTGGGGGCCAGTGGGGGGAGGGGGGAATTCCCCCCCCAGCAATGCATTTACTCCAGCGCCCCGAAGGGGAACCACCCCCAAGTGGTTTGCCAAAAACATCTGCCCACATGTTTCCTGGATAAAATATTGAGCAGCAAAGGGCCTGGGACGGAGGGGACAGCTGTGAGGTAAGGGCCTCCCGGGTGGTCTAGAACAGGAAGAGGGTAGCAGGCATCGCACCTGCAGGTGTGGGGGCAGGGTCACATGGGTGAGTCATGGGCCCAGAGCTCTCGAGCTGTTCAGGGCGGGCTAAGATGTCCCTCCGGAGTAAGGTAAGCTTCCAAACGGGATGCCGCAGCAGAGATTGAATTTAGGCGTTCTGGTTCTTTAGACAAAGACCTTGTCCGTCCCATCACAGGATGAATGAGGACAGGAAATCATCTTGAAGTGACCTTGAAATGAACTTAGCATCCCCTAGAAGGGGGAATGAGCCCCCTTTAGTCCAAGGAGTACAAAGTGGACTCTTATGGAGAGCCAGGGTGGCTCTCCGGGGCCACGTTCCTCCCCACAGGGTAAGGAATTGGTGAGGCCAAGAGGACACACCCAGCTGGACGATCTCGCGTACACCCTTCTCAGGGGGCATCCCTAGGCCTGAGGCGTGGAATGTCGGTAAGATGTTTACTATGGTAGCTGCCATAGTCAGGGCCCCATTTGGAAAACAGAGGCCGGACCAAGCGGTTTAATAGTGAGTTAATACAAGAAAGAGTTCCGAAAGTAAGAGAAGAGCTCGAAAACTAAACAGGGAAGGGTAAAGCAACCCAGATTAGAAACAGCAAGAAACTGCTCCTTCCCTAGGGTTGGAGGGACAGAGGAAAGGAGGGGATTATCAGGGCCTGGCACCGGGACAAGCAGGAGCTGGAACCATGCCCAGCAGGAGCTAGGACTGCGGGAGGAAACACAGCCCTTACTGGAGACACCACTTGAAGCAGAGAGGACCGAAGAGAGCCATTCCCCAGCTTCTCCCTTCCTCCCAGCACTGATCTCTCGCCAGGGCCTTCCATTGGCTGAACCTCCAGGAAGCCGGAGTGCAGGGGAGCCTGGGAAATGTAGTCCAGAGGGTCAGGCGCCTGCAACACAGCAGAGCAGGAAAGGATGAGGGACGGATAGGATGGCATGTAGGAAAATGGCAGGCCCCACTGCCTTCATTTTGTGACGGGATGAAAAGGTCTCTTATGCCTACCCAAGGGGAGGAGATCGCCTCAGCTGACATCTTTGAGTTCTCTTCTGATCCATTCAGCAATGGAAGGGGTGAGCAGGGAGGGACCCCCAGGGTTCCCCAGATCCCCATCAGGAAGGAGAGTGGGGAATGACCTTAGGTGGGCACCACAGGTCCCTTGACCTGTGGCCTGGAGAGCTGGGATGTCTGGACTCCTAACACTTGAGGTTTGCAGGAGTGGCTGGCCAGCATTCCCCGGAAGTAAGTATCAGTAGAGGCAGAATCAGCTCTTAGTCTAGGCTAGTCTAGCTTCATGCTTTAAGTGGATTGTTTCATTTAATCCCTTTAACAACCCTCTAAGATAAGCACCAAGAGTGTCTCCATAAAACCCAGAAAAAAAAGTATAGAAAAAAAGAAGATGTATCCCAGGTATCCACAAATAACGGAACAAAGTCCAAGTTCTGAAACTGAAGAATGAGAACATCCCAGAAGGTCTGAGTATGCAGTGTGGCTGCTGAAAGCCGAATGAGACCTTCAGGTCGACATAGTCTTTTATTAAAAGGATAGAGAACGAATTAATTTCTAGGTATGTTCATTCTATGTAATAAAGGATGCATCACTACTACCTATGTTTTCATTGAGGAGTTATTTGATATTGAATGTGATTCAAGTTTCACATGACATCCTATAAAATATGGAGGAAGAAATGGAAGATCAGAGAGGTAGAGTAACCTGCCCAGGGCCACACAGCTTGTCAGTGAGAGACCTGGTGTCACTCAGTGGAGTGACTGCTAATTAACCCTCTACACAGTATTGATGTTTCCCCACCGGTCCAGTCAAGTTCAAAGCTCCTGATCCCGGAGCGGAGGTGGGTGGGGGAGGGCGGTGACGTTGGACATGTTCCGGCAGCGTCCTGAGCCAAGTACAAACTGGGGGTCGTCAGTGTCGTCAGTGTGTCCCTGTCAGCACAGTGAATATGCTGCATGCTAAACAAAGTTGGTATATTCCCCCAGTGGGTCAACGAAGAGTCAGTCAACTATCAGAAGTTTCTCCAGCTCTCCCTGGCTTTTCCCTTGAAACCAATAAAAAAGACCACATCCTAAGGGAACTGTGGAGCTCTCCAGTCTCCCGGTCACACACAGAGGCCCAAAGGGGTTGCGTGACTTGCCCAAGGTCACCCAGCTGGCGAGAGGAAAACCACACAGCACCACCAAAGGCACCTGCAAATCTGTTTCGGGGTCTGCTTCCTCTCTCCTCTTTGCTACTACCTAGTTTCGACGGTTTAAACCTAGAGGGAGGAATGGGTGAGATATGGTTTTTCCCACACTCCTTCACAGGTTCTAAGCCAGATTTTACACTTGAACTGAAAGTTTTAAGTTAAAAAAAATAATAAGTTTTAAGACATAGCTCTCTCCCTCCTTCCCACCCCAAATATGTTAGAATCTTATTTTCCCAGACACCCCCCTCCAGAATATATTTAATCTCTAGGGTCAGAATATATTTTTATTCTATGGCCAGAAAAGACGGATTTGTGAGTTGCCCCATTCCTGGTGAGGGTAAGTCAGAGGGGAGAAGGGCTCACGCATCTCAGCCCGACTCTCGTCCATCTCCCGTCAGGGAGCTGTGGGTCTCCATCCCCCAGGCTCCTCTAGGCTGTGTTTGGAGGGAATTGTGCAGCCACAATTCATGTGCCACGGGGATCAGTGGTGCTGACACTTGGAGTTTTGGCTCATGGCTAATGAGCTGTAGGGGACAGAAGGCGAATTTTACCTCACTCGGAGATGGACAGTCCAGCTGAGAGCTGAGCTACTTCTGAACACAAGCGTGGTGTTTCATCGGTTAGCTTTTGCTGCGTAAGAAACCACCCCAAAGCTCAGTGGTTTAAAACAACAATCATGAGGGGCGCCTGGGTGGCTCAGTCGGTTAAGCATCTGCCTTCGGCTCAGGTCATGATCCCAGGAGCCAAGGATTAAGTCCCACATCGGACTCCTTGCTCAGCAGGGAGCCTGCTTCTCTCTCTTCCTCTGTTTGCTGCTCCCCCTCTTTGTGCTCTCTCCCCCTCTCTCTCTGACAAATAAATAAAATCTTTAGGGGAAAAAAAATGACGACCAACAATCGTGTATTCTGCTCATGAGTCTGTAGGTCAGCCGTCTCGCCTGGGCTCCGCTGAGTGACTCTTTTCCCTCCATCTGAGCCAGGCTCGCTCCTGCACCTCCGGCCAGCTGCTGGGTTTGCCGAGCCTTGCCAGTCGATCAGTTCCTGGGTTTGCTGAGCCTCGACGGTCGAGGATGGCATGGTTGAGATGCCATGTCTCTGCAGCCTGGGCTTTCTACATGCTGGCTGGCGGGATCCCAAGAGCAGAGCAGAGACACTCAAAGTCTCCTGGGGCCCATGCTTAGAATGGTCAAAGTCATTTCACCATATTCCAATGGCTCAGTCATTAGTCACAAGGCTAGACCTCACTTAAGGATTAGGAAACCAGCCTCTGCTCTTGCTGGGAGAACCGGCAAGGTCACATTACAAAAGGGCCAGAAGATAGGGAGGAAAGAAGGATGCTTACTATATTCACAAATGATCTTCCCCAGATGTCCCTTCTAAATTCTTCCTAGATGCTCAGGAAGAAAATATACATACCTATCTGTTGAATAGAATAGTCCCTCCAAGCAAGGATTCGGTGGCCCCAGCCTGGTGGGCACCTACTAAGGGTGAGTCTTGGGTCTCAGCAGCGGGCAGCCCCTCCAGCCGTGGTGAGCTCAAGCCCAGGAATCCTGGTTCACGCTGGCCAACGCTACATCATTAGAACTTTTGTGAGCCCCTTGTGCAACCATCATAGTGGCCGTGGTGGCAGTGTTTCGACCGCACAGTCTCGGGGAAGGACCACAGCTCAGAGCGCTTTGTCTCCCAGAGAGCTGGCAATCCAGGTCTGTCCACTGCCCTTAAGGCAAAGCAAACACGTTCTCTTCTAGTCTCATGAGTAAGGTGGGTGGATGCCCAGCGAAAAGGGCAGTCCAGGAAGGCGAACTCGGAGGCTGGGGACTCGAAGGGAAAGGGTCTTGGAGTCCCCCCAGGGAGATGGGGATTAGGTTGGGCCTCCTGGAGGAGGTGGCTTTTCAACTGGGCCCCGAGGCATAAATAAAAGTTGCCATGGCCAGAGAGCAGGGCGAGGCCACAAGGGTACTGTTTAGAATCCATCTGGCTCCCAGTGACAGAAAACCCCAAGTGGCAGTGACTCAAGCAGGTTAGAAGCCTGATTTTCTCCCCACGGCAATCGTGGGAAGGAAGTGGCCCAGGGACAGGTTGTGCCTCTTGCCCTGCCCTTCAGCCCACCCCATGTTCTAGAATCTCAGAGAGCAGGTGCAGGACCTTCCCCCCCCACCATCTCTTCCCTCCTGGGGAGTAGGGGATCATTTAACGGCCCCAGATTTGATATCCAGCTTCCTCCCTTGCTGGGCAACCTCAGATAAGTTGCTTAACCTTTCTGACTCCCAGATCGCAACTTGGGGAAAATGGAGAGAAAGCAATGCATGGGGACTCAGGGGGTGGCCCCATGCAGAACCTAGCATGGTGGCTAACCCAGGGCGGGCACTCAGGGGAGAGAGGGTGTGAGTGAGAAAGAGACAGAGACACAGAGACAGAGAGA
This sequence comes from Nasua narica, assembly GCA_028533885.1. Lineage (NCBI taxonomy): Eukaryota > Metazoa > Chordata > Mammalia > Carnivora > Procyonidae > Nasua > Nasua narica. The sequence goes on along the minus strand of CM052811.1, from coordinate 84,280,748 downwards.
TTGGGTCTTCTTTCCAGACTTTCACCAACCCTCCCTCTCAGCTTCTCTCTGTCTTGTCTGAGAAGTGAGGCTGCCCTTTTTCCCAGGCGTGGGTGGGTGGGATGACTGCGGTGGGGAGAAGGTCCTAGGGGCCTGACCTTATGGACTTTGGTTCTACGTGGGCAGCTTTGATGAACCTTGGCCACTTCCGTCTAGCCATTTCAAACAAAGGATCCGCGGAGGACGCCTGGCCCCAGCCTCCCTCCTCTCCACCTTCACCTGCAGCCTGTGACCCCGGTGAGAGGACTAGGCCAGCCACACCCATCTGCAAAGGCCTCTTTGGGAAATAGTGCCACCTCCTCCAAGGTCAAGGGGTAAGGCAGTCTGGTTGTGGCAAGGCCCCGGGACAACCAGGAGGCAGGCGAGGGCAGAAGGTCTGCTGGGTCAGTGATCCAAGCAAATATTTGGCAGATCAATACCCAAGGTTGATCTTGACAGTTCATCACCTGGGTCATCAGGAAGTGGCTTCCAGATGCTCTCTCCCACGCTTCCCTTCACCGTGGCCTTCGCCTTCTGGGACAGGCATTTCTGGCTGGGGTCAGCAGTTCACCCGGTCCCCCAGCCCCTAGGCTAGAACTCCTTGCTTTGCCCACCTAACTGGTCCCAGGACAAATTTTCTCCCCCAGAGTGAGCAGCCAGGGGAGGAAAGCACCCGGCCCTGCGCCCTGTCCCTCCCAGTGAAAGGCCAGCCTGCTAGCTCTCCCCTAAACCGCCCAGCCACACAGCCCTGGCCCCCCTCCATCTGGCGAGGACGTCCCTCTCCCAGGCTCTGGAGGGAGAGAGACTTGGAGGGAGCTGGACCCACATCCCGCTGCAGCTGGAGAGGGAGTCCTGTGCTTTCTCAGAAAGCTGCTGAGTGTTGCCCAGAGCCAAAAGCCAAGAGCGCAGCACCGCCTCTCAGGGCGCTTTGTTCCACTTACTGGAGGGCTAAAAATACACTGGCACTGCCAAAGGCAGCCCTCGAGAGCCCAGGGGAGCCTGCAGTGGGGACTCAGTATCCTGGCACCTGGCACAGTTAGAAGGAGAAACACAGTCCCTCCCTCAACACAGAATTCGCCGGCCCCCTGGGTCCGTGCATCCACTTTGTCTCCCAGACTCTCAAGGTTTCTTCTCCTTGAACATGCGGGCTTCCCTGCACCCCTGCTCCCTGCCGCCCCCTGGCTTTCTCCCTCTTTCCCGGGCCTGGACCACCTTCATCCCTGGTGGGAGCCCGGGGCTGCCTCCTTGACTATGCTTTTACACATGTCAAAGCAGCAGCTCTCCTCTAAAATGCCCAGGAAGCTTCGAATTCCTCCAGCAAAGCCACAATTAGCAGCAAGGCTTAAAAGGAAAATCTCCTTAGCAGGCAACGACCCGGGGGCTTAAATTCAAGATCTGTGTGTTGACCCCCCGCTTCAATCGGTCTTAATCCTTCCAGGACCTCAAGCCTCTTCGAGAATCTGCTGGAAGGTATGGACCCAGAAGCAGCCTTCTCCAAGGAGTTTTAAGGGATTTGTGGATAGTGGGAGCCCCGCCTCCCGCAAACCCCAACACACATCTGCAAGCCAGGAACCCTTGGTTGACTGGAAGCCAGGCACCGAGCTGGACCCTGAACTGGAAAGATAGGAGAGGGGACTGACTTGCAGAAATATAGCAGCCAACACTGTGCATTTCCAGAGAGGTAAGAGCCAGGCAGGGGCCTTGGGCTTGGGGAGTGGGGAGGAGGGGCAGGGGGCAACAAGAGTGTGGGGGAGAACGGGGCACATCCGAATGGAGTTTTGAAGGACAAGCAAGAGAGAAAATGCAGGGTGAGAGATTCAGGTACAGAATTCATGTTCTCAGCAGGGAATACAAAGGAAAATGCGTTTGAAAGCCCGGTCGGCCTGAGGACCCAGCTTTCAAACGTGTTTTCCTTGTATCGGTTTTTTGTGGCCGAGTAACCAACTACCACACCCTCGAAGGCTTCAAACAGCACGCACGAATGATCTTACAGGGTCCATGGGTCAGGACTGAGCACAGCTCTGCCGGGGTCTTTGCTCGCTCCCTGCCGAAGGTTTTCAGCAGGGGCTGTGATCCCATCTGAAGCTTAATGAAGGGGAAAATGTGCTTCCTAGTTCATGCAGGCGGGGGGCGGAATTCATCTCCTGGCAAGTCCGGGATGGAGAGCCCCAGCTTCCTCCTGGCCAGAGGCCGGAGGCTGCCCCCTACCTCCTTGAGGCCACCTACGGTTTCCGGAGCACCCCCCGCCCCCCAAGCTCCTCACCTCATGGCCTTCTCCAAAGCGCGCAGAACAGCTACGGGCTTTTTCAAGGTCAGCAGGAGACGTTCTCTTAATAAAATCAGCTAAGACGGGCTCTTCTGTAACATAACCCAGTGAGGGAGTGACATCCCCTCACCTTTGCCGTATCCAATTGCTAACAGCAAGTCACAGGTTGAAGGCATTTAAGGGGAGAAGATTATACAGGCGGTAACAAAAAGAGTGATGACAAGGACTTCTCAGAATTCGGCCTCCCACAGGAAGACTTAGCTGGAAAGAGGGTGATTGCGCAATGGCGAAGTTCTTTGTAGACCGGAGTGTGGGGGAGAACGGGGTAAGAACTTTATTCCACGAGACGTCAGAAACCACCAGAAAGGGTGGAGAAGGAAGGATAAGAGCAGAGGCGAAGAAGCCAGTGCCCTTTGGGAAGGCGATTGCCCTGATTCGGGGCAGAGAATGAGGATGTGTGGCCACGGGGATGGCACTCAGTGATGGATAGCTCAAGGTGGGAAGGAGACACTGAGTTTAACTTTGGTCTAGTGGTTCTCAGCTGGTTGTGGACCAGCCGCGTAGGGGTATCTGGTGGGAAGTTGGAAATGTGAGACTTAGAGCTCGCGAGATAAGGAGGAAACAAGAGAGGAGATCCCCTCGTTGGTGCCAACAGGGGGTGGATGAAGTAACGGGGCAAAACGAGAGAGAACCAAGGAGGCACCCTCAAAGGAAGAAGGGGCCAGGCTGAGAGGTAGGAGAAGACGTGGGGGCACTGCGGGAAGAGTTCTTGGAACTCTTGTGCAAAGCTGCAGGGAGGCTGAGCAAACAGCAGGAGAGCTGCCAGGCTGTGCTGAGGACCATGTGAGGGCAATCTCGGGGGGCGGGGGCCAGAGTTTCCAGGTCAGCGAGAGGCTGAAGAGGATCAACCACTCCTTCGAGAAGGAACACGGGGGTAATTCTGAGAGCACGTTTGAGGGTGAGGAAAGGAGGAGGAAGAGGAGGAGAAGGGGATGGAGACGGAGTGGATAGAGGAGATTCTGAGATGGACACAAGTTGCTGGCCTAAAACCTCAGACTCCATGAATTCACCCTGAATGTTCCCTTCCTCCCTGTTCCAACCCTCCCATCAGTGGGACAGCGGGCAGGCCGAGACAAGCCGAAGAAGGAAGCGACTTGGGAATAGAACACAGCTGGGACCCTTGAACCTTGCCCTTGGGCTGGTCCTAGCTGTTGAGAGAAGCTTAAAAGGAAAGACTCAGTGGGACTCAGGCAGCTGTGAGGGCTTCCGGATTGCACACGGAGCATCCTGCCCTCACCTTTTCTCCGGGAGGTGGAACTCAGTGCAGCCCTGGGGCAGATGGCATGTCCCCAAAACAGCCACAGCAGTACGTCCCACCACATGTGCTCATTTGCAATGTGGCCTCGACGATTTCTCATCAAGAGGTGGGGTCTGTGTCCGTTCACCTTGAACCTGGTGGGACCTCTGGGACCACTGCCGCTGGTAGAGTCTGGCCAAAAACGAGGTCGGGCGACCTCATCCTCGTGGTTGGACCTCCCAGCTGGACAGGCCATGCAGCTCCCATGGGTGTCTCTCTCCAGGTGTCCTAAAGTCACCACAAAGAGAGACACCCCCCCACCCCAGCCCAGCCTCAGCTGAGCTCCCAGGCCGCACCTCTCACAATGACTCTTCATCCTGGTCTGCCTTGTTCTCCAGGGGGAATCATGACACCCTGCCTTGTTGCCCCTGCTATGTACTCCCTGGGAAGGCCAGCTGTAGCCCGCCATGTACGCCCTGCCCAAGCCCCCGGAGTAAGTCAGAAGCAAGCAGGCCCCCGGATGGGTGACCTGCTCCTGGTGGGCACAGGTCAACTGCCCGGCTCCCAGATCCCCACCCACTCCACTCCAGGAAACATGGAAAATCCAGAGACCATCCCAGGCCCAGCTGCACTCCAGGAAGAAACTGGGCAGGCGGCCCAGAATTACACAAAATGGACTTTGGGCTGATTGCCCAAGCTGGACTAACACCCCCCACCTTCTTAGAAAGGGCACTCTTTCTGGAACCAAGGCCACAGCTTGTCACGAAAGCCAGATGTTGGCAGAGCAGGACTGATGGGGCAGGAGGGGTCCCCTTGGGGTAGAGGAAGCCCATCCCCGATGCCTCCCCCAGCCTGCCAATCGGGGGAGGGGGCGGAGACCCCGCACAGAACACAGATCATCCGAATTGCTACAGGCGGCCCAGCTGCTCCCAAGAATGGACTCGAAGGCACTGGGACTCATCTCCCTCGTCCCGGCCGTCAGCAGTGAGATAGCTTGGAAGCATAGCGAGGTGGTGCTCCTTACAGCTAAACCCGTAAGGAAGAACCAGGAAAAAATTACTTCATATCCTGGATTTGTGTTAGGATATAACCTATACCCCTGGGGCATCTCAGCTAGGGTCTGACTGATGACTTAAATCGCTTTATTCTGTTATCCATTTTTTTCAACAAATATTCAGTGAGCGTCTACTATGTGCCAAGAACCGTAAGAAAAAGACACAGTTTCGTAAACAAATAGGTGTGGGGCTATGCAAAGGACACCCCTGGAACAGTGGTCCTCAACCCGGGCCCCTGAGGACATTAGTCAATGTCTGTGGACATTTTTGACATGTAGTGGGTCGCGGCCAGGGATGCGGCCGAATATCCCGCAGTGCACAGGACAGCCCCCCACCACGAAGAATCATGTGGCCTCAAATCTCATTAGTGCTGAGAGGGAGAAACCTGATCTAGAAGGAGGCACAAAAAAACAGGTAACCTGTGGTTCCCTGGTGGGGGAGGGGAACGGGGCGACCAGGATGCACCCATGATCAGTTTGAACCACGTGCCCTTTTGAGCCATTTTGTACCGAGCTTCTCACTGAATGCAGGTATTATTATTTTTTTTTTTTTAAAGAATAACCATGGGACCCTTGGGTGACTCAGTCTGTTAAGTGTCTTGCTTGAGGCTCAGGTCATGATCTCAGGGTCCTGGGATTGAGTCCTGCATCGGGCTCCCTGCTCAGCAGGGAGGGGCCTGCTTCTCCCTCTGCCTGCTTGCGCTCTTTCTCTCTTGATCTCTCTCTCTCTCTCTCTCTGATAAATAAATAAATAAATAAATAAATAAATAAATAAATAAAATCTTTTTAAAAAAATGGGGGCACCTGAGTGGATCTCTCTCTCTCTGATAAATAAATAAATAAATAGATAGATAGATAAAATCTTTTTAAAAAATGGGGCACCTTCCTCTACCCTAAGGGGACAGTCGGTTAAGCATCTGCCTTTGGCTCAGGTCGTGGTCCTGGGGTCCTGGGATCAAGCTCTGCATCAGGCTCCCTGCTCAGCAAGAGAGACTGCTTCTCCCTCTCCCACTGCCTGCCGCTCCCCCTGCTTGTGCTCAAACAAATAAATCTTTTTAAAAAATAGATAAGTAGATAAATATAATATATATTTAAATAAATATAAATATATTTATATTTTTAAATATATATAAATAAATATAGATATAAATATCTATTATAAATATAAAGAAATATAAATATAATATAAATAAATATATATAAATATAAATTTATTTATTTATTTAATAAATAAATAACCATAAAAGAATAAAAGGGACTGGAGTTAGCTGGAATTATTTGCTGGTCTTCACCTGACTGTAGAGAGAAAGAAATTTGAAGAGGAGGGAAAACCAAGGACTGCACAACGCCTGCTACCGATAGCCTGTGAACCCATCCGGCCTCCTCGAAACCGGGGTTTCTCAACAGCAGGACCCCTGACGCTAGAGACCAGATCGTTTCTTCTTGTGGGAGCGGCCCCGCACGCGGTAGGATGTCCGGCAGCGTCGAGCCTGGCTTCTGCCCTCTAGATTGTCAGTGGTACCTGGCCCCCAGTCGCAGCAAATAAAAATATTTCCAGATATTTCCAAATGCCCCTTGCAGGGGGGTGGGGGGGTGAAAATCACCCCCGCTCGGGAATCGCTGTGCTGGGCCCACTCTGGGCAAATCCAAACATGAGGAAGTTTCCGTTCACTGACCTCTCGAACTCACAGTGCACTTGCTCGGCCGCTGGACACATAACCGCGCAAACGGGCCCCAGGACGTAGAGAGAGAGCAGCCGGGACGCAGAGCAAAGGGCTGGGGGTGGGGTGCAAGCTGCCTGGGGGAAGCGTTGCTCACCATCTCTGCGTGTAGAAAGGGGCCCCCAGGCTCCTCGGAGCCATCCGTCCATTCCACAGATGAGGGAAGAGGGCCCCCGGGGGTGTGGCCAAAATCACACGGTGAATGATGGTCAGGTGAGGCTGGGAAGACGCTATTCCCTGTAGCACCTCAAGATGTCCCTTGGAGATTTTCCTGGTTCTTCGTCCACTCCCTGGCTCCATGGGTACCCTGGGGTCTCCTGGTGCACACCTCTTGCAAGTGATCACCTCCGACGGCACATGACTAGCCCCGTGTATTTTCAGCATTCACCTGGTCTTCGTAGATAAGCAATCTCTCAGCTGTTCCCTAGCACAGCAGCGGGCTCCTGCAGGAACCAGCTTGTTTGTGGACACAGGGCTGTCGCCTAGAGGCTGGAGGGTCACGCCAGCGGCTGGCTGCCACAGACCCGGATGTGGAAATGTCCTCCATCCCTGCGCCTGTGGCGCCTTCTGCAGCCACAGGCAGCTGAGACCTGGGGAAACCCAGTTGACCAAACTCTCTGACTTCTCCAAAGAAGAGAGCAGCAGGGAGGAGTGGCAGGAAAATAAAAACCCACCTTGTTTCAACTCTTGGGAAAGGGAGGGCAGGGGGAGAGCCTTATCCCGGGGCAACGAAGCCACGTTAGTCCCTTCCTTCCTTCTGGCGTGAAAAGCTGGGTTGCCCTTCCCATAGTTAAAAACCCTGGGTTGAAGCCAGACTGCTTGGGCTTGTAGCCCCATCCTCCTACTTCCTGGCTGTGTGATCTCAGGTAAATTACTTAACCTCTCTGAGCCTGAGTAATGGCATCAGTAAAATAGACATGATAACAGTGACTTCTTCATAGTATCATTAAAGTCCGCTGAGACAAAATATGTGACGTTGTTAGCGCAGTGACCATCACGTGGTAACTTAAAATTACATGATATCTGCTGCTATTATTGTATTACTGATGATAAATACAATAATATATACTTTACTGTGGCTTGTGAGCTGGTAAGTGGAGCCTGATACTAATTTTCACAAATGAATTCCATTCCGGGGTTAAAGAGTTGAAAAACTAATGAGAAATTTCTGGCCATTTGTATAACATCCCCCCCCCACACCCACATTCCATATTGGAAAACAAAAGGATCTGTTAAAAACACATTTGAGGGGTGCCTGGGTGGCTCAGGTCATGATCCCAGGGTCCTGGGATCTAGCCCCATATCACACTCTCTCTTAGTGAGAAGCCTGCTTCTCCCTCTCTCACTCCCCCTGCTTGTGTTCCCTCTCTCGCTGTGTCTCTCTCTGTCAAATAAATAAATAAAATCTTCAAAAAATAAAATAAAAACCCATTTGGATGGTGTTATAGCTCATCGGGACAGCTAAGACATTATGGCCCTGGCTCTTTTCCAGCTGTGGTGTTTTTCTCATTGATCAGAGAGAAATCCCTAAGGTCTGGCAAAGGAAGCTTTTAATTGCTCTGGATGGACGATTTTTGGCATAGCTGCTCAAGCGTATAATTGAGTAAGAGAGAGAGAGAGAATGAATCACTTTGGGATTGCTTTGAGATAAATATGTAGTCAGATTTCCCTCTTTCTGACCAGTCCTAAAAGATACCCATGGCCCCGCTCCCGCTCCCACAAGCCCTGGGGAACAAGAGCACAAAGCAGGAATTTTCCTGATCTTTATCAAAATAACAATGGGCGATAGTAACAGCGGCTACCCTGTCATTTGAGGTTGCAGTAGGTTGCATTTCCCCAGGAGCAGACCCTGAGACAGGCGTTCCGGCCAATCTGGTTTATTTGGAGGGAATCTTGGAAGCACCAGGAAGGGAATGGGAAAGTGACACAGAGAATGCAAGTCAGCAAATAAAGGACGAGTTATGGAGCAGGTTACCACCCAGGCTCCTAGAGCTTAATTCCCCTGAGAACTGTGGGGGCCAATGAGGAACACACACTTCGGCATCATCTCCTTGGAGGGATGAGGGAGCTGCGGAATTTATACCCCAAGCCCCATGGGTCATTGGGCAAGGTCTGCTCCTGGAAGGTACCTATCTTAGCCATCTCTAGGGCAGGCAGCCAGAAGCAGCCCCGGGGCAAAGCGTCACAAGGAATATCAGAGTCTTCTGGAAAGGGGATGTGGCGGGGGAGGGCGCCAACAGTAACCCCCCAAAAATAAGACAATCCCCAATTATAATGATTCCCCCATTCCCCACTCACAAAATCCAAAGGATTTATGATGTAACTGAATATATAATCTCTTTTAAAGTAGATGGAATAATTAAATATGTTTCTAATTATTTATTTATTATTTACCATACACGCCTACAATCGCATATGTGATCATCTCTTCATCGACAAGAGTTGCGTTCTTCACCCTTCTTCTCTGACTCCCATTTCTCGCCGGCTCCTCCAACTCCATCTTGGTGGTCAGGCTCTTCATCATCATCGAAGGCTACCTCCTGAGTCATCTGGGTTTCTGAACACATCTTCTTCCGTCCCCTCTCGGTTCCTGGCGATACAGTGTCTTGGGCATTTGGAGGACGCTTTCGGTGGAATTTTTATCCCAAGCCCGGAGCACCTCTTTGCATCCCGTTAGGGCAGCTGGTTTTTCTGTTCATCCCCGGGGGTGTCAATGCGCCATCTTCATAACAGAACCATGAGGGGCGCCATTTTCATAAGGGAACCATGATGGCATGGCTTTCTTAAATGTCCTTGAAAGGCTTGTTTATACTCCCGTTGCAAAGCCAAGATGCCACACCTTTGGGAACTGGTTCCAAGTCCGGGTTAAACTTCTTAGCCTCCTTCTATCGACTTCTTCAGACGACCTTAGGAAGCGGCCAGAGCGACCCCCAAGGGAGGTTGCAGGTTACCTGTCTCACCCAAACACCACCTAGCTGTTCAACATAAACTGAGAGCACCCCACAACAAGAAAGATTATTGAAAATAAAGAGCTCCTTATCCCAGGGATTATCTAAGAATCGGGGAACTTCAAGGTGGACCCAAAATAGTGGTCCTGATGGTCGTATGCATGAACTCATCTAATCTTTACGACCACCCACGAGGTGGGTTCCCTTACCATTCTCATGTAGCAGATGGAGAAACTGAGGCTCTGAGGGGCTCAGCCAGTTGTGGAGTGACTCCAGCATGAGCTCGCCCTCCCTGTCCCCGCACTGCTAACACTGCTACGGGGCTAGGGGAGCATAGCTATCCCCATTCGCATAACTGGTAGACTCCCTCCCCCATCAAGAAACCCTAGGGTGGGGACAGGGGAGCCCCAGCTGACCCAGCAGTGTGGCGGGGTCCTCTCTCTACCCTCCCTAGTCTTCCTGAGCTAGGGAAGCAAGAGGCAACCTCCACTGCTCCAGCTGCAAAGTTCCATGATGCAAGGATAGTTTTCTGGCCACAGGGATCTGGGTCTCCTTCCAAAAATAAGGCCCAAGAACATTTCCAAGATGCGCAGGCAAACGACTACAAAGGTTTTCAAAACAAGATAAAATATGGGGCACCTGGGTGGCTCAGTAGGTTGAGCATTTGCCTTCAGCTCAGGTCACCACCCCAGGGTTCTGGGATCGAGCCCCATGTCAGGCTCTCTGCTCAGCGGGGAGCCTGCTTCTCCCTCTCCCTCTGCCCCTTCCCAGCCCCCGCTTGTGCGCTCTCTGTCTCTCTCTCCCAAATAAATAAATAAAATCTTTAAAAGGAAAAAAAAAAGACAAAACAGAAAAACCTCGACTTCCCCTTTCCTTTCTCTCTTGAGGGTCAGCCAGTCACACGTGGTACGTTTGCTGATTGACGGCAGCACTGGGAAGGATTATAAGGGGGAGGGGAAATTCAGCATGGTGTCGTAGGAAGACTGTGGGCCTTGGAGCCCCACAGGGCTGAGCTCACCACCTTGTGCCACACTAAGCCTCGGTTTCACCATCTGTAAAGTGGGTACTAATCGCTACCTCAGAGACCGTGATGGAAGATTAAGTAGAAGGCAGCAGCAGACACTGGTCCAAGCTCAGGGATGGTGAGGGCCACCCATGGGCTGCATGGCCCAGACCAGGTCCCCTGAGTTGGGGGTTGGGGAAAGTGCCTGGATGGAGAGAAGAACAGCGGTAGTGGGAAGCCAGACAGCTAGCTTCTTGCCCTCTCCCAGGCAGGGGCATCTCTTCCAAACCTCGAGAGCCTCCCTTGGGTGGCAGAGGACGAGCCTGTCTGCTAGAACTCATCCCCCTCACCCCACTAGAAAGCAGTCCAGTCCAGGCTGGGTGCCAACAACCAGGTCACGTGGGGGAGTGCCCCGGGGGTCGAGGATGCCCAGTGGACTCAATTGCACCACCGGGTCCCAGGTAGAGCCTCCCGGATTCTGGAAACCAAGATGTACAATGAGGTGAGAGGAAGAAACGAGAGAAGGAGAACAGAGCCCCAGTAAAGAGAGGACAGGGAGCCGTTCTCCCCCCAAAGGGTCCGCGAGAGGGGACACCTTGGAGCCACAGGTGGCCGCTGAGTTCCCACAAACAGCTATGGGCGTCCCATGGGATGCGGAGGTCTCACGGGAAGGCTGCCCTTGGCCTTGCTCTCATATCTCTTCACAGCTGTGATGTGCAGAGGGTTCTCAAGGGCAGGGTTTCAATTTTGCAAATGGATCCTCGGAAAACTGTGCCTCCCAGCTCCCTGCGGCCAGCCACGTCAGCAAAACACGGCCCCGAAGAGCAGTCTGCTGTCAGCAAAGCTGGGCGGCGGCCCAGAGGCCAAAGGCGACTCGGGGTGGGGGGTGGGGGGCTCTGTTTTAAATTAGCCAACGGCCGTGCCCTCCCAGTGGTGACAATAGCCAGACTGGGGGGATACGCGGGAATCCCCTGCGTTATGAACAACTGAAGCCTACCGTGAGACCTGGACCACCTTATAGGCCACCGAGACCTTCTAGCTCCTGCAGCTCGGTGTCCTGAAGAGGAAAATGAGAGGATCGTGCGAGGTGGCTTCTGGGACCCTGCTCAGTTCAGACATTCTCTAATTCCAGCATTTCCCTCGGCCTTCTTTGTAGGGTCTCCTCGGGGTTCTGCTAGGCTGGGCCCCTCCAGATCCCCTCGCTCTGTACACAAAGGCATATGTGTCCTCTGTGGTAAATGGAGCTTATGGGACTTACAATTTGGTTTCAAGTCAACGGCTGTCATCGGCTGGGGGGGGGGGGGGCAGGCTCTTCCTGTTTGGGGGAGAGGGACCCTCCCCCATCGTGCAGATCTGGAAGGAGGAGGTGGTCCCCGCCTCCAATTCCAGCAGGCCAGGGCAAAGGCCTAGGTTTCTGTCCAGACACTTGGCTAGCCCTGGCCAGGCCTTCCCCAAATGTCGAGCTAGAGAGGAAAACACTCAGGAGCCATTCGGGGTTCATTCCGTGGTGGCGGCGGCATGCGGCCGAGGTCATGGCCAGTGGCCACCAGCAGTGACGTCCAGCAGTGGCGGCATCCAGAGATGGTCTCCAAGCCAGCCCATCCCGTGCCTTTGCCCGCAGTCCCGCCACCAAACTTGCCACCAAACCACCCTCCGCTCCAGTCCGTCTTCCACGCCCACAACTTTGGTTCCCTGTAAATGCCATCAGCCACCCACTAACCTCCAGTATGTTCTTTTTCTTTACTTTTTGCTTCAAGGTAGCTACTATTGAGTTCTGTGGTTTGCCCCCTTCCGAAGCCTGACGGATACAGTGTGCCAAACCATTCTTTTTTAGTTTGAGTTAAATAATGTCAAGGAATAATTTGATGGGGGCTGGGGGGGGTGCCTGGGTGGCTCAGTCGGTTAAGAGTCCGACTTTTCTATGGAAAGAACCCAAATGTCCATCAACAGATGAATGGATAAAGAAGATGTGGTATATATATTCAATGGAATACTATGCAGCCATCAAGAGAAATGAAATCTTGCCATTTGCAACGACGTGGATGGAACTACAGGGTATTATGCTAAGCGAAATAAGTCAGTCAGAAAAAGACAATTATCACATGATCGCTCTGATATGAAGAATTTGAGAGGCCGGTCAGGGGGTTATGGGGAGGGTGGGGAAGAGAAATGAAACAAGATGGGATGGGGAGGGAGACAAACCATAAGAGACTCCCAAACTCATGAAACAAACTGAGGGTTGCTGGGAGGTAGGGGGGTAGGGATATGGACATGGGGGAGGGTATGTGCTATGGCAAATGCTGTGAAATGTGTAAGCCTGATGATTCACAGACATGTACCCTGGGGTAAATAATACATTATATGTTAATAAAAAAATTTAAAAAAAAAGAATCCGACTCTTGATTTGGCTCAGCTCATGATCTCAGAGTCCTGGGATCCAGCCCTGCATCGGGCTCCTTACTTGGATTCTCTCTCTCCCTCTGCCCCTCCCCCTGCTTGTGCTCTCTTGCACCTTCTCTCGCAAAATAAATAAATAAATAAATAAATAAATAAATAAATACATCTTTTAAAAAACCAATAATTTGGAGGGAAGAGGATAAAATTATGACTCTCATAAAAATATAAAGATTTTATTTAACTCATTCATTAATGAGGGATTGCGTTGAGGTGTTCTAACAGGTACGAAGGAGATTTCTAAGACCCACACACATACGGATAATCAGAATGCTGACACAACTTTACAACTAGCTGCAGATGGCTGTTCACAGGGCGATAATCAGTCGAGTTCCACTGGACGCAATTCCTGTGTATTCCTATGAGCACAAATCCTTGGCATCGTTATTCATTTCCTCGGACCAACAGAGTTGTAAAACTAGTTTTTCGAAGACAAGAAAAGGCAGAGCTAACCTGGAAGGGTGGGTGCCCTAGACAAGGCACCCAGTGATCTTTGTGTTTCCCTCTTGTCCATCTAAAGCCTTTCACTGGCTTTATACCCTGACAATGGGACAGGAGATGACCACGTGGATGGAAGAGACCATGAAGGTTATGCTCAGAGGGTCCCAACTACTTCAGGCTGGAATCGTACGGAAAATTCTTGGAGGAGACGGAAACGGAACTGGGTCCTCGAGGCTGACCAGGAGCGGAGGGGAAGGGCATTCTGGGCCAGTGTGAGCGCAAGTTTGGAGGCAATAAGGAGCCAGGCATGGTCCGTTGGCAGAGTGCACCCATCCCACCCCACCCTTGAAGAGCTGCTTTGTGAAGAAACTGGCAGGTGACAGGTTTGGAAATATAAACTGGGACATCCTTGGGGCTTATTGTTGTGGTTCCCAGACCTTATTCACAGTCTTAGGGTAAGAGAAATAAGATGATAGAATTAAAATAGTGTAGAAATAATCATCTGAAAGGGATGCTTGGAGGTACCCTTCCCCTTAGTCTGCTCATAGTACACAATTTTAGGGTGCTTTCCTGGTGACTGTCTTTTTTAGGACTTTTTTAGGACTGTCCCCCTTCCTTGCTGAGGATGAAGACAACTGGTTTGAAACAGATGACCCTCCAAGGGGTGTAGAATGTATCCTGCCCCTGGAATGGTAAGAATATATAAAATTGGGGTTCCAATTGTTACCATGGCAACCCAGAGTCTGTCGCACGCTGAGTTGGGGGGAGCAGAAGCACAGAACCCTGAGGATACAGTCAGTCTGCAGGGAAATGGGAGCGGGTGGGTGGGGAATCGACCACAGCCCCAAGTTGCCTGGCAGCCCCTGGTCCCGAGACAGCGCGCGTCCTCCTACAATCCCGGTGCCTACAGGAGACCCTTTCTCCCTGTTCACCTGAATGGCTCTGTGCTCTTTGCCCCCAAGCCGCCTTCCAGGAGTATGCCAAACCTGGAGCCGTTGCTTCCCCAGTGTCCTCGCTCCCCGCTTGCTGGGCAAAGCGCGCAGGAGCATTGTTGAAGGAAGACTGACTGAGTGAATGGATCGTGAATGGTACAAAATTCCATCATGTCCCTTCTTGCAGGAAGACACGGGACATTCCACTTCACCTTCCTTGTTTGCTAATGAAACATCCACGGCTCCCTCGCACCGGGTGCTCACTGCGGGCAGGCACTATGCTCAGCTCTGTGTGTTTCAGCAGCCGCAAGTAATGACAGGTTCAGAGCTGGGCTCTGAGAAAGCCTGGTTCTGCCTCTTACCAACTGTGTGACCTTGAGAAAGTTACTTAACCTCTCTGGGTGTCGGCTCCCTCCCTCATAGAATGGGACCAATAACTTACCTGCCCCGGGGTGTTGCGGGGATTTGGTGAGTGAAAAATAGGCAGAGAGCACTTACAAGGACACCTGACACAAAGTAAATATTAAGACGTAATCTTCAAAACACCCTGCCCACATAAATACTCTTATGACCCCCATTTCCTTGAAAGAAAAATCAAGTTTGGAGAAGTTAACTCTTCTCCTGAGCGCTGAGCGGTCGGGGAGTTGAGGTTCCAACCGTGGCCGATTCCAGAACCTGTTTGCCGAGCAACGATGTTATGTAGCTTCAGTGTAGAGGATCGCACGTCTGCGAGGTACACAACGCAAGATGCTGGGGATACAGATGCCCCCCAGACACATCCAGTCCCAGCCCTCATGGAGCCCGCCGCCCCAGCCCCCAACACCCTCATTGGAGCTGCAGCTGATCCTTGCGAGCAGGCTTTGCTGGAGCCCTGTGAACTCTGGCTCTCTCAGTGTGCACCCAACCCAGCCCCCTTCGAGGACTCAGGCGTGTGCGCTGGACCGTGGACACGCCAGGGAAGGAAGGGCAAACCCATGGCGGGGGGGACACCCTCTGTGGGTGGCCCATGTCTCCGTGAGCCCATTGCCTCATCACCGAAGCCAGCAGATGTTTAGATCTTTTCGTAAAATACAGTCCTCCCTGGAGTCAGACTGGAGGGGATCCTGCAGTCCGGCTGCTCGGCCGTTGCCTGGCTCCCCGCTGGTGGGTAGGAAAATCTCAGGGCCAGCGACGGGACTTGCTGAGGACGCCACGTAGCACAGCCAGCCTCCCGGGCTCCGGCCCGTCCCACTCCTCAATCTGTTTCTCATTAGCTTCCAAAGCAAAGCCCGGCTCCCTTCAGGGCTGGGAGGGAGGACTTGGCTTGGCTATTCACCACCACCGACAGATACCACCCCACCCCCCCACCCCCCCCCCGCCCCGGGGCCTCCCTGGGCTGCGTTCTCTGCACCTAGCCCGATCCAGCAGCTCAGCTGACCACTTCGGGGCTCCTCTCGCTCACAGGCAGGAAAAGGACTAACTAGAATTTAGAGCATTCATTTTCCCAAGGAGGGCCCCGTTCTTAGGGTTTCGTTTTAGAATAGCGCAAGGGAGGAGGAGGCTGGAGGGGCCTCTCTCTATATCCTAGATACTTCAAAGGCTATCAAATTCCACGGTCTCCCTGTGTTCATTGAGCATTTACTGAGCTCCATCCCTGTGCCAGGCACCGTTCGGAGGACCCGCAGCCTCCCGCAGATCCAGGATCTCTCAGACTCCAAAGGCCAAAAGAAACGTAAAAATAAATAGTCACCAAGCAACAGATTGCTGAAGGCAATATGGAGGAGTATAGCAAGTGCTACAGAAAGGGGAGAGGAAACATTTACGGGGAGGGCGGTGAGGTGGGGGGGGCAGTTAGGAAACCTTCCTGGGGTGACAGGGAGGTGGGTCTGAGAGGAGGACCCCCATAGGGACCGAAGGTACCCCTCTTCCTGAGCTCTGGGATGGATGATAGGTCCCATTTGCTCTGCAAAGGAAGCAGGTGGACTCCCTTGGCCCCATTTGGCTGATGGAAAAGTAGAGGCACCAAGAATAAGTGACCTCTTCCCCAAGAGCAGACTTGGAGGAAAGGGATCTTCTCTCCAATCCCCAGTCACCAGCTCTTTCCGCTTCCAAACCAGACAGAAGTTTGCCGGGAAGGCAAAGAAGGCGACGGGAAGAGCCAGGCTAGGAGGAGCAGCCAGAGCCGGCTGGCCACGGTCCTGGCACGTGTTCCGAACTCTGTCCCACGCGGCTGCAGGGAGCCCGTTTGGAGGTGGCCACACACATAGTTTAAAACCCTGTCATTTTAAAAGGAGCCTGCTCAGGGAGAGAAGGGGCGTTCGCCGGTGTGGCCCTTAGCTGTGCCAACAGAGGAAGCTGGCACCAAGAGAACCGAAGGGGCACTATCATTTATGGGACACCGAGCAAGCCAGGCCCTCTGCTGGGACTTTCACAAAGCTTGCCCTCTCTACCCTTAAAGACCCCCAGGGCAAGCGTCATCGACACTGAGCAGAGTGGAAACATCCATGTCAGAGCGGCATGGAATGAGGGCAGCTCAGAAGCCCAGCTCTGGCTGAGCTGTGCAGATATCTCAGGGAGTGGTGGACGATCTTACCCCATGCCCCCTGCTCAATACTGCAGGATGGCAATGTGGGGAGGGCAGGCCAGGGAAGCAGGGGGCGGGGTTCGGGTAGCAGAGCAGGGGCCTTTCTGGTAGGGATGACATCAGATGGACCGGGAGCACCTGACCAGCTGCGGGGCAGGCAGACTGAGCAAATAAAGGTAGCGGATACCCAGTTACGTTCGAATTTCACGTTCACTGGAAAAAATGTGTAGCATAAGATGTCCCACAGTCTAGGACTGTGGCAACAGGGAGGAAAAGAAAAGGCAAATACTAAGATCTGATTTGGAGGTAGGCTCTATGGAGACTGGCGGTGCGGGCTCTGTTTCTGCTGGTGTTGATTGTAAGGTGTCTGCCCGAGCCCTCGGTGGAGGCTGCAGGGGTTAGGGGAAGGCCTGGCCGGGGAGCTACCAGCCCGCCGATGGCATTCAAAGCCAAGGTTCTGGATGTGAGGGCCTGGGCAGCAAGAACTGAGACGTCAGAGACATGGGCCAGACCAAGGCCTTGAAGACCGTCACTTGCTGAGGAGCACAGCCATGGAAACTGAGTCAGAGCAGCCAGGGAGGCAGGAGGTGGGTAAGAGGGCAACAGAGGGAGATTCTAGAAGGCAGGGGTTAACCGTGGCGGGGGCTGCAGGCAGGCCTGCTAGGGCAGGGCAGTGGAAAACAGCGTGCAGGGGACTGAAGAAAGAATTTGGGCTTTGCCTGTAGGGGCAGCAAATGAGCCCAGGTCCATCAGGAAATCCTGCGGGGCAACGGGGCTGAGGGTGGGGTCGGCGCCGGTTTCCATCTGTGACCCTCAGGGGCACTTTCCCCGCCTGGAGCCATGGAGATGACTCTTGACTCTCTAACCAGGAGTTATCGAGTCAATGGAAACTGTAAACAAGGCCCTTTTAAAAAGTGTGTCTGGGGCGCCTGGGTGGCTCTGTCGATTAAGCGTCTGACCCTTGATCTCAGCTCAGGTCTTGATCTCAGCGTCGTGAGTTCAAGTCCCACGTTGGGCTCTATGCTGGGCGTGGAATTTACTTTTAAAAAAGTGGTGGGGGGAGTATATCAAGTGACACAGAAGGATGTGAGGGACCAACACACCGCGGTACCCACACACAATGCTCCTGATTCGCACATCAGCATGGATGGATTTTAAAACCATTACGGGAAGTGAAAGGAACCGTCTCAAAAGAGCATCTGTGGTATGAGTCCATTTCTAAGAAGTTCTAGAAAGCAAAACTAACCAAGGTTGAAATAAAGATCAGAAGAGGAGCTGGCTCTAGGGGCAGGGTGGAGGTGGATGGGCTGGGCAGGGGTGTGAGGGAAACTTCTGGGAGATGGCAGCAGTCTGTATCTCGATAGGGGTTGGAGTCACACAGGTGTGTGCATTTGTCAGAACTCAGTGAACGGTACGCTCAAGATGTGAACATTTCATTGCATGTGGATTCTACCCGAAACAAAGGAACTGTATTTATTCAACTCTATTTAATGATATACACATTGAGGGGTTTAGGGGCGAGGAGTGCTGAAGTTTGCGACTCCTCTTTATTTTTTTATTTTTTATTATTTTTTTAAATATTTTATTTATTTATTTGTCAGAGAGGAGAGAAATCACAAGTAGGCAGAGAGGCAGGCAGAGGGAGAGGGAGAAGCAGGCTCCCTGCTGAGCAGAGAGCCCGACGCAGGACTCGATCCCAGAACCCTGAGATCATGACCTGAGCTGAAGGCAGAGGCTTTAACCCACCGAGCCAGCCAGGTGCCCCGCAATTCCTCTTTAAACTTCTTTTTATTTTAAAGAAAAATAAGATGGAGGGGCTCCTGGGTGACTCAGTCGGTTTAGCATCTGCCTTTGACTCAGGTCGTGATCCCAGGGTCCTGGGATGGAGCCCCACATGGGGCTCCCTGCTCAGCGGGAAGCCTGCTTCTCCCGCTTCCTCTGCCCCTCCCCCACTCGTGCATGTATGCACACATGCTCTCTCTTTCTCTCTCTCTCTCTCTCTCAAATTAATAAATAAATTTTAAAAAAAGAAAAAGAAAAGGATAATAAGACGGATTCATGGGTACACAGAGAGACAGATAAATGATGAAGGAAACAGAGTAAAACATTATCCAGGTGTGAGTATAGAGGGATGCTCACTCAACTTTTTTCAAAATTCACTCAACTTTTCTGTATACTCGAGATTTTTCGTATCCCCCCCAAAATGTTGGGGGGAAGTAGAGAAAAAGAATGTGAGAATACCTGTCATCCAACCCAAAAATATACGTTGACAGACGGAGGCGGGTTTGGGGATGAGGGAAATGGAGGAAGGGGGTCAAAAAGTACCAACTTCTAGTTATAAAATACGTAAGTCCTGGGGATTTTGGGTACAGCACGGCGGCATTCACAGCACTGCACTGCGTATCTGAAAGTTGCTAAGAGAATAAAACTTCTCACAAGAAACAAATGTTAACCGTGCGTGGTGTTGGATGTTAACTGGACTTACTGGGGTGATCCTTTTGCAATATATACGAACATTGAGTCGTTGTGTCGTACGCCTAAAACTCGTATAATGGTATATATCAATCGCATCTCCATTTAAAAACCAACAGACAAGGAATCACGTTGAGCACACACTGTAGGTCGGGTCCTGCAGAGAGGGGAGTAGTGCTGAGGCGGGGACCCAGAGCCCGAGGTGCCCCCCTGAGTGACGGCCCGCTGAACGGACTCCTCAGACCAGAGAACCGTCACTGTCCCTTCTTACAGGGGCGACACAGGGCCAGAGGCTCAGGAGTGAGATTAGGACAAAGGAGAAAAGCACATGCAGGTCTGCCAGGAATGGATTTAAAGAGGTAAGTCTCTGGAGCCTGTGGGAAGAACGTAGAGCTAGTGGGGGGCTGGCCCCCGGGATCTGGGATTGGGGTATTCCATACATCCTAGAAAGTTAATGCGCTCAGGCCCGGGAACAACCATTCCAACCCCGTGGTGGAGATACGCCTCCGTCTGATTTGCCCCCTGGTTGGGGGTTTTGAAGAACATTCCAGCCCCTCTGTCTATACAACAGAAGAGTAGGAACCCCAGAATCTCCACCCCACCCCCCACGAGGATGTAGCCTTAGAAACATTTGTCACAGAGCTGTTGTAAGAGTGAAAGTTTGCCAACGGCCGAGGTGTGCATGGGGGGGGCCTCCGCTTAAGCCCTCTACGATGGTTTATAAATGCAGCGGGATTCTATAGAGCTACTTAAAATGAGTGAGGTAGATCTATATGTCTTCAACTTTGAATGGACCAAAGTTTAACATACATATATTTTATTTCATTATTTTCTTTTTTTAAAGATTTTTTATTTATTTATTTGACAGAGAGGGAACACAAACAGGGGGAGAGGGAGAGGGAGAAACAGGATTCCTGCTGAGCAGGAAGCCCGATTTAGGGCTCGATCCTAGGACCCTGAGATCATGACCTGAACCGAAGGCAGACACTTAACGACTGAGCCACCCAGGTGCCCCCTGAATCTTAATATAGAGTAAAAACAGAAATATATATTATAGGGGCGCCTAGGTGGCTCAGTGGGTTAAAGCCTCTGCCTTCAGCTCAGGTCATGATCTCAGGGCCCTGGGATCGAGCCCCACATCAGGCTCTCTGCTCAGCAGGGAGCCTGCTTCCCCCTCTCTGTCTGCCTGCCTCTCTGCCTACTTGTGATCTCTCTGTCAAAATAAATAAATAAAATCTTTAAATTAAATTACATATATGTATTTTGTATATATTATATATACATATATTATATAATTTAAAGATTTTATATATTTATTTGAGAGAGAGAGAGCACAAGCAGGGTGGGGGAGGGGTGGACAGATGGAGAGAGAGAAGTCCCCACTGAGCAGGGAGCCCAACGGGGGACACCATCTCAGGACCCCGGTATCAGGACCCAAGCTGAAATCAGATGCTTAACCAACTGAGCCACGCAGGCATCTCTACATATTACACATTTTATATATATATATAACATTTTGTGGGGCCCAAATGAAAGTATAAGGCCCTTTCTTAAAAAAAAATCATTAAAAATTTCAAGATGGCGGCAACAAACCAAACCAGATGGAGCCAAGCGGGAGGCCTGTGTGACTGCACGGGTTGCAGGCCTGTGAGGCCAGCCCTGCCTGGCGAGAACCTCTGAGCGATTACAGAGTATTTGCTGGCGGAGAAACAGCCAGAGAGGAAGCCAGGAAAAATGGTCAAGGAGTTGCTGGTCAGGGCCTCGAGATACTGTGGCTGAAGTGGGAAAGGGATTCACAGGGATGCTTCAACTCACCAAGAACTTTGCCAGAGCTAGCACGGTGAATATTCACGGTGTGCATTTGGAACCCTGGCCTTTCGAGATGAGTAAGCCTCCCTAGCAGGAGCCACGGGCCCTGGGTGCCAAGTAGGTTTAATTAGTAAGGGGGCAAGTTGTGAGGGCCTTCAAGGCAGGCGAGACATGGCACAGCCGCCACCCTGTGGGGTTCCCCTGCTGGCCCAAGGGAACCTTCTCCTGGGACCTCCCACCCCTCCCCTGGGAGCGAAATGGGCTTCGTCCCACCCTGTCTCTGTGGGGCCTCAACCCTGCCCACCGCATCAGAGCTGCTCCACGGGAAACCTGTGTCGGAGCCTCCCGGCCCCTTCCCCACCCCCGTGCCCCAGCTCCCGGGTCCCACAAAGAGAGCCTGTGTTGGGGCCGGCGGCGCTGAGCGAGCAGACAGCCCACACCTCCCCTGAGACACTTAGCACAAAGACGGGTCTGTGCGCCCCGCCCGGAGGGCCCACCGCCTCCCTTCCTCTGCCAGGCACTGGGACACAGCCATGGGAGTCTCCCGGGAGCCTCGGCTCAGAGTCTGCGATGGCCCAGGCGGCCCGGGAGACGAGCCACACTCAGGTGAGGCACCTCAGATGGCCTGGGCTTTCAGAAAGCGGCAGCTGGTTCCAGGCTTGCTGGCAGAATGTGGGCAGCCCCCAGCCTCTCGGAAGCCCCTTGCCCTCTCCAGGTTCAGTCCTACTGGCTGCTGAAGCCTTCTAGCGAGCTGCCTCCTAATTGGGGTTCCCGCCAGCAGCCTCCCCACGCTCCCCCCAACCCACCCTAAATAAGACAGCAGTGATGGATACAAAGACCACAGACCCCCACTGTCTGCAGACAAAAGCCAACACATCCCCTGGACACTCAAAGTCCTCATCTCCAGGCCCACTCACTGTCTCTTCTCGCCCCCTGCTCCGCCCCGGTGGCCCCAGTCCCACTGGACTTCGAGCCCCTGAGATACCCAAGGGGCACCAGGAACACCCTTCCTGTTAAAGTCCTTCCCGACCGCGTCAACCATTCAAACCCCTCCCCGTCTTGTCAATTCCCTCCACCGTGAGGAACGGCCTCGCCATCAACCTTTATTGAGCGCCTACTGTGAGCCCAGCATGGTCTCCCCTATGAGGTCCCAGAGTGCTTTGCGCTTCGGCCTTAGCGCCCCTAAGGGTGGATGTTAATTCATTGGGTGCCTTGTCCCCTTCACCTTTGTGCCCGCAGCACGTGCTTGTAGGTGGGGCCTCCATTAAAGATATTGTTTCTCCTCCGTGGAACCCTCGGCAACCATCGGGCCCCCCCACACACACACCCCTCAGCCCTCCTGTGAGGGCCCCCGCACTTAAGAAGACGGTTCCCAAGGAAGGGCACTGCTCTCACCTCCAGCACCGGCATGGCTGTCCTTCTCCGGCTAAAGTCTTTCTCAGGGGCTCAGCCTGAGCTCAGAACAGCATAGAGGCCGGGGATTTAATGCTGCCAGGAGCCAGTCACTGCCCACCAGGGTCAGGAGTTGGAAGATAAATCCTGCAGCTTCCCCTTCCCAGGCAGACAATCCTAAGGTATATCCTACCTGGGTCCTCGGGTGATCCCAACAGCGTGGAGTCCCAGGTGCCCAGGCTCGTAACTGCCCATGAACCCATCCGCCATCGGCCTCCCCCTTCCTGTCTCCCTTTCCTCGTGTTTCTGGAATATTCCAGAGTCTTCCAGCAAATATGCTGCCTGGACCCAGGTCAGTGCTGGGAGTGTGTTTTGCTGTAGCATAGCATTCTAGGCCTTCCCCAGGCCTCCAGGCTCACGGCCTGCCTGGATCACACGGATCAGAAACATTTGTTCCTTTCCTGTTATGTAGCGGGCCTCAGTGATTTTGGGCAAAGAGAACATTCAGCGTGCCCCCTGCCCCCCTTTTCCCTAGCTCTCATTGTGAGGGAAGGGGAAGGACAAAGAACGCAGAATCTAGGAGGAGGCGCAGGAGAAGGGGCAAGGGGAGGTGGGGAGACAGGGGCCACTCGGTGGGGTACCACTTCCTGGGGGACACGTGGGAGGACGCCACCCCCCGGAGATGAGCCGCTGGGTCCTGGCTCGCAGGCACCCTGGCTGGCTTCCCTGGAAAACCCCTCTGTCCTCGCTTGCACTCTGCTTCCCAGCTCACTGCCTGCCCTGCCCGCACCCTGGAAAGCTGAGCCTGGGGATCGCATTGCCCGGGCATCTAGTTCTCTTGCTGTTGGATCTAGCCTGCAGGACACTCGGGCAGGAGACGGGGGTGGGGGGGGCGCGAGGGGGGCCGGAGTATGCAGGGTGTTTATGCTACCGCCTCGGTATTCTCAGTGTGGCAGATGACAGACCCACGGGGCACAAGAAGCGGGAATTATGGGAAGGCACTGGGGACCCCGACAGGAAGGAGGAACTAGACACGGGTACTCATCGCTGGTTTTTTTTGTCTGTCCGCATCCACACGGCTCTCCTGGTTTCCCTTCCACTACACCGCACATGGGGCCAAATACGGTTTTTCCTCAACTCAGGAGTTCGTGTATTCTAAATAAATATAGGCTGAACTCCACCAAAATGGGCTCACACTTGCCTGTTGTACCGCAATCTGCTTTTATTTGCTTAGCACGAGGAAGCACAGCCCCACATTCGGCAGCGCCCCCCGCCTTCCTGCAGATGCTGGACCAGGATTTACTCCACGGACCTGTCCCCTAGCCTAGCACGTGAGCTAGTTTTCACGGCAACCATCACTGGTGTCCCGAACACACATCCCTTCCCCAGAGCCATCACCCAGGATCCCTTTTAAAGTGGGGGACCGACTTACTCTCCATCTCAATCCCCCCTCCCAGCCCAGCCCCTCATCTGGCTTTCGTCGGAAGCCCACCACTCTCTCTCCTGTCCTGCTTTGACTTACTCCAAGTTTCTGAAGACATCGCCCTTGGGGATGAACCCGTCTTCAGTCTGGCCCATGTTCCCTGGCAGCGGTGACGTTCAAAACGCAGTTGATTCTTGCACTGAAGGTAGGCACAAAGCTACTCTTCTCTCCTCCTCCAAACGGTGGCTCTGCTTTTTAAGTTCAAACAATAGCGATTCGATTGAACACACACATCCACTTCTCTCCCGAGGCTTTCGAGAGGGGAAGAGGAGACCGCAGAACTTTCTTAAAACATTGCACAAAGTAAAATTTTGAGTATCACATTAGCCACAGTCCCCGGGGACCCAGATGGCGGCACTCGAACTGGGCGATTTGAGGGGAGTCTGATAAAGACACCATTTACAAAGATTCGGGTGGGATTTAGGAAACCAAGCCAGGGTCGTGTGGAAGACTGGGACCAGCAACATCAAGGAACCATTCCCAAGGGTGAGGGACTGATTACTGGCACCCAGCGAGAATGACAGTGTGGAGGGGGTCCTGCACAGGACCTGGGGACCTCAGGGGACAGATGCACCTAACCTTGGGGACCCAGAAAGGAAGCTAGAGGCTAGGGCCTGGAGAGATAGTGCAAATACCCAGACGTCACTTTCCTCTTGCCCTCCAGATAGCCTCCCCTTGGGTGGACCCAACTGGAAGCTAGATGTCATGGCTGCCATTGATACAAGCTACGTGTCTAGCATCCCAGGACACAAGTCACAGTAGACAGGAATCAGGGAGGGCTGGGAGGAGAGCAGGAAGGGAGAACAACGGAAGGTGATTTTCCACAAAGGCTTCTGAAAGTACGCAATCTGATTAGAAATTATGAATTTAGTGACCAGAAACTAGAGAGTGATTATTTGCACAAGTAAATCATCTTTTTTTTTTTTTTTGGCTTTCAAACATTTTCAACTAGTTGCCCTTAAATAATAAATATCCCCTGCCATTAAAATATGGTTCCACTTACGGCAAATTCAGCTTCCTCGGAGCTGTCCAGGACCCCCGACGTTCAGGTACAGACAAGAGTGGCACAAACTCGGGTTGGCTTTAAGTTAAGGACGCCTCTTGTAAATGTCGCCTCCAGCAACCTCCTTAACAGCATCCAAGTTGTGGGGGGCAGATAGTTCCAGAGAAGGGCACGCTGAAAGGGGGAGGGGCAAACTCTGGGAGGCCACAGAATGCCAGCCACCATTCCACGCAGGCACGAATTAACCTGCAAAGGTCCCTCTACTGTAAATGCCTAAGCCCTGATGGAAATCGCCAGCCTTTCTCCCCAGGGGCTCTCACAGATATTCCGGGCGACCTTCCACCCCGAACTGTGGTCTTTAAGCACCCAATCAGCAGGGTCTTTCCCAAAGATGTTCTGTCTTGATCAGGAACACCCGCAACTGCCATATGCACCCACCCCCTGCCTTGAGTGAACCGGCAGCTGGCCAGCCTTTTCCAAGGAAAGTCCTTCTAAGGGGATTTCTCTCTGTTCCCAGAGTCGCAGCTATGACACAACCCTGCAAAGCTGTGCCTCACTGATAACTGAGCATATGACACCCATAGAGATAGACCCCTCATCCAGCTGAGGGTTGCGCTCCAGTCCAAGACCCGAGACGCCCACAGAGCCCGGGGCCAGCAGACACGTGGCTGAGCCCAGCACCCCGAACCCCGCCCAGGACAGTATGTCAGTTTGCACTGTGCTGGACGTGATCTCAAGGACAGAAGTCAGGAAGCAGACGAATCCCAGTGTGCCTGTAAGACCGCTTTAAACCCATCGTGCTCAGACCCTCTCCTTCTGGTTTAATCCCTTCCCTCCTTGTGCTAATTAATGGAGAATGATGGCTTCCCCAACTTGGAAAATGGATCCAAAAAGCACCAGCCTCAGGGCGCCTGGGTGGTTCAATGGGTTCAGCCTCTGCCTTTAGCTCAGGCCACGATCTCAGGGTCCTGGGATCGAGCCCCACATCGGGCTCTCTGCTCAGCAGGGAACCAGCTTCCCCCTCTCTCTCTGCCTACTTGTGATCTCTCTCTCTCTGTCAAATAAATAAATAAGATCTTAAAAAGCCTCAACTAGGGGCTCCTGGGTGGCTCAGTGGGTTAAAGCCTCTGCCTTCGGTTCAGGTCATGATCTCAGGGTCCTGGGATTGAGCCCTGCATCGGGCTTTCAGCTCAACGGGGAGCCTGCTTCCCCCTCTCTCTCTGCCTGCCTCTTTGCCTACTTGTGATCTCTCTCTGTCAAATAAAAAAATAATAATAAAATAAAATTTAAAAATAAAAAATAAAAAGCCTCAACCAAGCAAGGAAAAACTGCCACCAAGGTCAGAAGATGCTGCGTGTTTTAAAAAGCTGTTTTGAAGCACTGACCTTTTCAGGCAAATCCCAGCAAAATGTCTCCCTTGACACAATCTGAGACGGCAGGTTGGGGGGCGGGGATGCGGGGCACGGAGGCTTACTGAGAGCCCTTTCGGCGACACCTCCAGTGCCCTCTTGAAACGCCCATTGTTCCCTGGCGTGCTGGCCGTGGACCGGCCGGTCCGTTATGTCATATTTCCTCAATGGAGGCCATTGTCTCCGGCCAGCAGCACGTGGCTCTTGTCTTCACAACGCTCTGCCCTCCCCCGGAGCCCAGCTCCGTGGGCCTCGTAATGGGATCCTGGCCGGGCTCAAAGGAGGCCTTCAGTCCCTCCCAGCACGTGCAAGCGTCCCACTGGCGGGACCAAGGAGGGCAGCTCGCTGTCCCCGAACCAGGGTCGGAATCTGGCTTACCTGAGCGAGGGCAGATTCCATCCCCCCCTCCCCCCGCCCGACTCCGGTCGTTCCTGATTTTCTCCTGACCGCCTCACACCCCCACCCACTGTTCCTGAGATAGCAGGCTTCCAGATGGACCCCACCTCCGTGCCATCCGGCCCTCAAGCGGCCACCTCCCACGTCACATAGGGCCGGCCTGCGCGTCGGGCTGTGGAAACACCAGCGTGGGACGAGGCCACGGGGGCCACAGCGGCTCCCACCTTGCTGTCCCTGGGGTCACTTCCTCTGGGGAGGGCCAGCTGCCGGGCTGTCAGGACACTCAGGCGGCCCTGTGGAGAGGTCCACAGGGTGGAGAACGGATGCCTCCCCTCATGGCAGGCAGGAAGCTGCCATCCATGGGAGAGAGCCATTTTGGAAGCCCATCCCCTGGCTCCAGTCAAGCCTTTGGATGAGGGGGAGAGGGAGAAGCCGGCTCCCCGCTGAGCAGGTAGCCTGACGCGGGGCTCGATCCCAGGACCCCGGGATTATGACCTGAGCCTAAGGCAGATGCTTAACCGACTGAGCCACCCAGGCCTGGCCGAGTGCTTCTTAATGTCAACCTCATGAGAAACTCGGAGCCAGGCCCACCCTGTGAAGCCCGCCTGGACTCTGGACCCACAGAAACCGAGACATTAAATGATTATTGTTGTTTCAGGCCCCTTGGCTTGTTACACAGGGTGATTTCTTTCGCAGCATTGGCGAGCTTAATACTCTGGGTGGTAAAGTCCGAAGAGGCTCAGAGCAGAGTGAAGATGGGCAGAGAACAGACCTGGAGGGAAAAACTCATTCAGCACGCTTGGCTTCCTGGTCCTTTATCATGGGCCTCTTATTTGAAATGGAAGGAGATGTTAAAAGTGGAACGGAGTTGTCCAATGGGCTCCAACCAGCAGCAAGCACGTAGGACTCTCCCCTTCTGTGAGCTGGACGCTACCCTCCCCACAGAGTGCTCCGAGTCATGTCCTTATAAAAAGCCACACCCCGGGCGCCTGGGTGGCTCAGTTGGTTGAGCGACTGCCTTTGGCTCAGGTCATGATCCCGGAGTCCCGGGATCGAGTCCCATATCGGACTCCCGGCTCTGCGGGAAGTCTGCTTCTCCCTCTGACCTTCTCCCCTCTCATTCTCAGTCTCTCTCTCTCTCTAATAAATAAATAAAAAATCTTAAAAAAAAA
>CM052811.1:84163902-84252415 GCA_028533885.1 Nasua narica | reverse complement strand
AAAAAAAAATTTAAAAAAATGACCTTTAAAAAAAAAAAAAAGCCACACCCCACCACTCACCGCTAAAACCCCGAGTTCCTTTTCCCATAAACTACGGCCCAGCCAGACCCCCCGCAACAAGCTCTGTGTTTGGACAAAGCCTTTTTCTTTTAAAATCTAGCTTCCTCCCTCTTGAGCTTCATCTCAACTTTATTCTAAAGGTTCGGTCTATCCAAATAACTTTCATCTCAATGCAGCTGTCACAGTCGCCCTTCCCTCCCACACTGGGTCACCTGCACATTTGGGGCCAGAGGTCCTTGCTCTCTGCCTCCGGAAAGTTGACTGAGGGGCGCCTGGGTGGTTCAATGGGTTAAACAGCCGACTCTTGATGTCAGCTCAGGTCATGATCGCGGGGTCGGGAGACTGAGCCTCACATCAGACTCTACGCTCTGCGGGGAGTCTGCTCGGGCTTCTCTCTCTCCCTCTCCCTCTGCCCCTCACCCCCCCCCCCTCAAAAACAAAGTTGACTGACAGAGTGACCTGAACAGAGCTAACCCCAGAGCCCCTTGGCACTCCCGTTTGGACTCCCCCACTGCCCAGGTACCAGAGAACCCTGATGACGTGCACTTTGTACAGAGTTGTATGACCTGCCATAAATCCCCTGGAAACATCATGAATACGTTTGCCCAGCCTTTATTGCAATAGGTTTGCTGGGACACCCGGATGGCTCAGTCAGTTAAGTGTCTGCCTTCGGCTCAGGTCATGATCTCGGGGTCCTGGGATCAAGCCCCACATCGGGCTCCCTGCTCAGCTCAGGCAGCTCCCTCTGCCTGCCGCTCCCCCCTGCTTGTCCTCGGTCACTCTCCCAAATAAATAAAAATCTTTTTTTCAAAAAGTTTTTTAAAATAAATAAATTAAAAATAAAACGGGTTTGCTCCCTCCATCCACCAGCACCGTCTACAGAGGAAGTTGCCTTGGCTTGTGTATTAGTTTCCTCCAGTTGCTATAACAAATTAGCACAAGCTGGCTTGGTGGCTTAATACCATAGACATCCATCCCATCGAAATTCTGGGGGCCAGACGTCTGAAACCAAAGCATCTACAGGGCTGTGCCCCCTCTGGAGGGTCTGGGGAAGAACCAGTTCCCGCCTCTCCCATCTTCTAGGGGCCACTGGCATCGGCTGGCTTGTGGCTGCAAGGCCAGTCTTCAAGTCTCACGCCTTCCAATCTTTCTCTGCTCTGTCTTCACATCACTTTCTCCTCCGCTGAGTGTCAGTCCCCCTCTGCCTGTTTCTTAAAAAAGATATTTGCGATGGCATTCAGGGCCCATCCAGGTAATCCAGGATAATCTGCCTACGTCAAGACCCTTAGTCACATCACCTTAGACCCTTTCTACCCTGTGACATTTGCAGGATCTGGGGATTTGGCCCTGATGCCTTGGGGAGGGTCATTACTCAGCCCACCACAGCTTGGCAGGACCACCCCCTCCACCAAGCTTTCCCACATGGCCATGGCGTTCTTTTCGAACCGTTACAGATAAACTATGTCATGCTCTGTTCTACCTTCTTCCAAAAGTCAACATAGACATCACCTGTCTCTACTTTCTGGAATCCACTTAAGATCTGTACTTCCCTGGGGCACGTCAATCTAGACATAAAAATGGAATCGAAATTAGCAAAAACAAGCTTTTCTCAAATCTGCCATTTTTGCTGGCTCTCCAGCCTCCTAGAAATGTCAGGCACCCCGGGGGGGAGAGGGCACCTGGCTGGCTCAGTGGGCCGAGCGCGCAACTCTTGATCTCGGGCTTGTGAATTCGAGCCCTGCATTGGGTTTAGAGATGACTTAAAAATAAAATAAAATATAAAATAAAACTTTAGAAATGTCAGGATCCCCTAAAGCGTATCTTGTAAGAGGGGGCAGCCGAGAAATTGAGGTCACAGCTTCTCAACTCAGACTGGCCCTGTCACCACGGCCAGCTGTATTTTCCAAGGATGGCCACAAAACTATCTCCCATGCTACTCGTTCTTCTGCATCAAGCAGTGGAGCCCATTTCCCCACCCCCTTGAATCTGGGTGAGCCTCTACAGGCTTTCTCCAACAGAATATGATGCATTTGACCCAGCCATGCCCATAGAATATGATGCATGACACTGGACCATTTCCAGGCAAAGCTTCTAACTGGACTCGCATTTTCTTTTTTCTTTTTTTTTTTTTTTTAAGATTTTATTTATTTATTTGTCAGAGAGAGAGAGAGAGAGCACAAGTAGGCAGAGTGGCAGGCAGAGGCGGAGAGAGAAGCAGGCTCTCCACTGAGCAAGGAGCCAGATGTGGGACTCGATCCCAGGACCCTAGGATCATGACCCGAGCCGAAGGCAGCTGCTTAACCAACTGAGCCACCCAGGCGTCCCTGCACTCGCATTTTCTTACTCCTGCTTTTCAGAGTGTTCATTCTTGGGATGCTGCTCTCTGAAGCCAGCCAGCATGCTGTGGGGAAGCCCTCGCCACACAGAGAGACCACTTAAAGCTCTCTGGTTGATGCCCCCGTCAAGATTCCAGCGTGGGAGCTAGCCATTGTGGATGTCCAGTCCAGGGGAGACTTAGGATCCCTCCAGCCCACCTCCAACATCTAAATGGAACCACACAGACCCTAAGCAAAAACAACTCGGCTGAGCTCAGCTGATCCACAGAATGATGAGTGATAATAGATTGCTGTCTTCAGCCATTGAGCTTTGCGGTGGTTTATTATATAGTAATTGACACTCAGACGAGCCACTTAGGAACTGCGTGACTAAAGCATGTGATGGGCGTTAGTTAAGAAGCGGACCCGGCAACAAAGCCTTGGTGTGTGTGGTTTATCTGCATGGTGGTTCCAGGAACTACAGGTGGGAGAGTAGGGGGGGTGGTGATGAGAACAGAAAGGAGGAGGCAGGAAATAGAAGAACACTTACAAGCAGGTGACCACTATGACCAGTCCTTCTGGGGACCCTCTGAGAGAGTCCAAAACTCATCTCACAATTGTCTCATCAAGAAAACGGTGCAGCCACTGTGGAAAACAGTACGAAGTTTCCTCAAGCACTTAAAAATAAAACTACCATACAATCCAGCAATCACACGTCTGGGTATACGTCCAAAATAATGGAAAATGGGATCTCAAAGAGATATTTGCACATCCATGTTCACTGTGGCGTTATTTCCTAAGAGCCAAGAGCCAAGTGTCCATCAATGGATGAATGGATAAATAAGATATGGACTATAGCTGCCATGGAATATTCTTCAGCCTGAAACATAAAGACGTTCTGTCCCATGTTACCACCTAGATGCACGTTGAGGACATCATGCTAAGTGAAATAAGCCCATCGCGGAAGGATAGATACTGCCCAGTTCCACTTAGATGCTCTATGTAAAGTAGTCAAATTCATAGAAACAGAAAGTAGCATGGTGGTTGTCGGGGGCTGGGAGGGAGGGGGGAAAGGAGAATTGTTCAATGGACGTGGGGTTTCAGTTTTACAAGATGAAAAGGTCTCGAGCAACAGATGTAGTTCATACTACATACTGTAAACTTAAAAATAGTTATATGATGGTAAATCTTACCTAATGAGGTTTTTTGACCCAATAAAAAAAATTGTCTTATCAAGGAGCAAACAAGTTGGGGTATTTGCCATCCATTCCCTGGTTAAGGGCTGCTCTTGGGATATTAACTCCCGATGCTCCCAAGGCCAGAGAATGTCCCTGAAAAGAGATGCAGGAAGCCTTGAGCACAAATGGGGGCCTCTGGGGTGACCTCCAGGTGACCGAGGACATCGGGTGGGGCACTGACGGGATCCACCACACCACCTACCTCGGAGTCTCGCTTTCCTTGTCTGTAAAACAGAAATGAGAAATACCCACCTGGACAGACAGTTGTCAAGGCTATTTGGGGTGACATACGCTCCCTGTCTGCCCCGCCCCCATACACCCCCCCCCCGCCCCCGTCCGGCCCCGCCCCGCCCCCAGTCTGAATCAGGCTTGCTTGTCTCCAGTTGTGACACCCCCACAGCCACATGCTGTGCCTTCACCCTCACTTCTATTTTTCCAAATCAATAAAATATTGCCCAGCTCCAAACTTTTGGAACCAGCCTCGGAATTTTGCAGCAAAGATCGGGGTAGTGGTTCTGGGCTCTCCAACCCAGTCCCAGACATCCTCCCTGAGCTAAGTTCTCTCCTTCTCGGCTTACAGATGTTGCCGAGTGAAGGGGACACACAGGCAGCCCTAGCTCCCTGGCCTGTGCGAGCATGACATCACCTTCCCCAGGGGAGAAGACAGCTCTTCCTTATTTTGATTCATGCTGCAAGCACAGCTCTAAAAGCCATTCTGGAGGCTGCCAAAATATTAGCAGGGATTACAGCTGGCTGTAGGGCTCGGGGAGTAGGTATTTTCTTCTTTCTGCTTTTTTGTGTTTTCCACAATAGACACGTTCTATTTTTTATTGACAGAAAAACACATTAGTGTTTTTTAAGCAAGCAATTTAAAAGCCCGTGCGGTAGCCTTTGGGAGGTTTCACAGCCTCCGCTTACTCTAGGCGTCAGCTTTGCTGACATTACTCTCTCCAGTTTTTTCCCTCTCTGCCTTGAATCCTTGGCTTCTGCCCCTTTGCTCCTGTCTTTTGAAAATCTGAGCTAAGGGGCACCTGGGTGGCTCAGTGGATTAAAGCTTCTGCCTTTGGCTCAGGTCACGATCTCAGGGTCCTGGGATTGAGCCCCTAATCGGGCTTTCTGCTCGGCAGGGAGCCTGCTTCCGCCCTTCTCTCTGCCTGCCTCTCTGCCTACTTGCGATCTTTCTTTCTGTCAAATAAATAAATAAAATCTTTTTTTAAAAAGGAAAGAAAAAAAAAATCTGAGCTAAATTGCCGTTGCTCATGCTAACCACACCAGCCTCCCTAGATCTTTTTTGATTTTCCTTCTCATTGGGAATATTTATTAACCAAATTTGTCTTAAAATTTCCCCAAACAAGAAATTGACCGCATTCTCCCAATACAATGCACCGAGAAGAACGCAACACCCCTGTCCTCGTATTCTTGCCAAAATGGACACCGGGAGTGGACTCGTGAGGGAATGTCAGACAGACCCAACGTGAGGGGCGTTCTCCAGAATCACTCTTCAAAATACCAATGTGGTGAAAGACAAAGAAAGTCTGAGGACCAGTTCCAGCACAGAGGAAAGAGTGGACAGCAAATTGCAACATATGATTAGGGAGATTGTTTAGCTGTAAAGAACATTATTGGGACCCTCGGTGAAATCCGAGCCTGGATAAGGTTTCTAGATAATTGCATTGAATTGATATGTTTCCTGAGTTGGGCAATTACATTGTGGTTACATACGAGAACGTCCTCTGTATTTTTAGGAATTATACAATTGGAGGATTGCGGGGTAAAGGGTATCATGTCTACAAATCATTCTCGTATGATTCAGAAAAAGAAATTACACACACAAATTGTATCTGGGTGAGGAGTAAAAAAATTCTTTGTTCTATTCTTGCAGTTTTCCTAGAAGCCTGAAACAATGTGAAAATAAAAGAAGTCGAAAGATAAAAAAAAAAAAAAACAATCCAGCAAATCTCGGGCACCAGAGGCATTTCACCCCTGGGGACTGTCCTCTCTTCATTTGTGTGGTGAGCTCCATGACAAAGACATCTCTGTCCTGTCTGGGGGCTCGTCCTTCTCTTACCCACTACTCCAATTCCTCGATGACCCTTCAGAATTTCCACCCAGACTAAGAATCCCTTTCTCTAGTGAAGACAAAAGGGCCTTTCCCATCCAGCTCCAAAGCAGGAATCCCCTGCTGCGGACCCCCATCAGGTCAGTTGAAACAATGCTTCTCAAACTCTGAAAGTGTTTAAAACTCCAAAGCTTGGCAATCTCCCTAGATCAAAATCTCTGAGTGTGGGACCCAAGCACCAGGGCCTTTTAAAGCCCTCCAGGTGATTCGATTGAATAGGCAAGACTTTAACAAATTGACAGAGCCTCCCATCCAGGAAGACAGGAAAATGTCATGCCTGGGCAACGTTTCCAGACCAATCAAACCAGAAGCTCTAAGGTTAGGACCCAAGCAAGAGATCTTTTTAATTCCCCAGGAAATTATACCTCCCTGATGCTGTTTTTTGACAACAAACTAACAGGGACGCCCGGGTGGCTCAGTTGGTTAAGCATCTGACTCTTAAGCATCAGCTCAGGTCTCCATCTCAGGGTCATGAGTTTGAGCCCCGTGTTGGGCTCCACGCTGGGTGTGGATTGAGATAATCTTGCTGCTTAAAGTGTGGCACTGAGACCAGCCACATCAGTCTTACCAGAGAGCATGCTAGAAATGCAGACTCTCAGCACCCCCCGGACCTCCGGAGCCAGAATCTGCATGTTAATGAGATTTGCAGGGGATTTGTGTCCGCAGGAAAATTGGAGGAACGCTGCTTTAAAGGAAACCCAGAGCAACTCACACATATTATGTGTGTTAGAGCCTCAAGTGCTGAGGACCCTGGAGGAGATGGGTGTGGGTGGGGAGGACCCCCAGTAATATGACCCCTCCAAAAAAACCCAAAGAGGTGACGGGTGGAAGCAGCAGGACCCAGAATGGGGAGTTCCAGCTGGTCTGTGTTTGTTGGCCCTGATCATGGTCAGGACACTGATAGGGAAGAAGAGGGTAGAAGCCTGGGGTTAACTATCTAGACAGCTTAGGTGGGAGTGAAGACCTTGCCCCATTGCAAGACAGCTCAGCCCCCTGGCATGCCCCTTGGTTTTGACCTCTGGATGAATGAAGCTGACATAGCAGCCGGACTCCTAGGTGACCCCTAGCTCATACATTTGTTTGGTGTTCTTGACCTTGGATTGTGTCCTTAGCCTTTGCCAAAATGACGGAAACAAAGATGATTCCAAAACTGGGCCCCCTGATACTGTGACCACTGGACACATGTGCCTATTTAAATTTAAATTAAATTAAATTTAAATTTCAGTTTCTCCGTCCCACTGGCCATATTTCAAGCGCTCAATGGTTACACACGGCTAGGGGCGACTGACATTGGACAACTCAGACTGTAGAACAAATTACCCAGAGTTCTATGGGACAGCTCTAGTCCCCAAAATGTTACGTATCCTTCACTACCAGAGGCCACGCTCCATTCAGAGTTAACTTTTTTTAAAATAATACTTCAAATCCACCAAGTTTACTTTTACACTTTTCTCGTAGGTCACAGGGAAACCAACACGTGCCGCAGTAGGAGAATCAGGTATTAGAAGGGAGGCACCTACTGACAGCACGTGGGATTACAACCTAGCACAAGCAGACGCTGGAAACTGGCCAGAGACTGGGGTCCAACAGCCATTAGCGGGATACAAGAGGATCCACCCCATGCCATCCACGAAAGGATCAAAGATGAAGTGCTGGGAGGAGAAACTGAGTCAGAAAATGCATGAAATGCAGAAAATGCACCAGACTAAAATCTGCTGTACTCTATCCCTTATGGCAGGCACCAAAGGACATACATAATAAATATCAGTTACTTAATAATTGATTGGGTGGTTGATTGATTGATTTTGAGGATTCCAGAACTGAACAATTGAGCATTTTACCCACGATATTTTTTTTCCCCAACTGGACACATCTCTTACATTATGAAGTCAACACAGAGATAGGATTTGTTAGGGGTGCCTGTTGTGCAACCAACTCTTGATTTCGACTCAGATCATGATCTCAGGGTTGTGGGACTGAGCTGTGTGGGGCTCCATGTTGGGCGTGGAGACTGCTTAAGATTCTCTCTCCTTCTCCCTCTGTTCCCCAACCGCCCCCCCCCCCCCACACACACACACTCTCTGTGTAGGTAATTTCTAAGAAAGAAAGAGAGGGAGGAAGGGAGGAAGGAAGAAGGAAGGAAGGAAGGATAAGGAAGAAAGAAAGAAAGAAGGAGGAAGGGAGGAAGGAAGGGAGGAAGGAAGGAAGGAAGGAAGGAGAAAGAAAGAAAGAAAGGAAGGAAGGAAGGAAGGGAATTTACTGTTTTAAACTTAGCTGATACAAAAATGCTCAATCATTAAGGGAGATTAGGATGTCAGGAAATCATCAAGAAAAAGAAGATGTCAAAGTGTTTGAGTTTCTAGCAGAACATGAGAAGATGGTCCTGTTTTTTCCTTTGGCCCAAGGTGGCACTAATGAGAGACAGCTTTCTTGATTGGGAGATGAACCAGACCCCAAATCAGTCATTTATCCATTCCGTTCACAAATCCCCATCTGTGAGCTTGGGACCCAAGAGTAAAGCTGCTTATCTGAGTCCCAAACACACGAATGAACATAATGCATCCAAAGTTAATCACCAGTCTGGAAATCACCCCAGGCAGAGTCTAGGTTGAACAAAGGCTTGGGCTGGGGAGGGCAGCCTGTGGTCCCTAAGGAGTTCATCTGGGGATCCAGGCTTCTAGATGCCAGGAGGCCTGCACTATGGGAGGCAAATCTTGACCCCGAAGAGATTGGAGGGTAGATAGTGATACAATCCCAGCGGATGTGGAGAACCCCCCTCAGTGGGGAGGTTTTTCATGGGACCCAAGCAGGCTGATCAACAAGCCTGAGTCAGGCTGTATTAGAAAGCTGGCAGCCTGGGGCTACTTATGGGCCAGTTGTCCAAAACTGGAGGGGACCCAGGGTCCAGCCCAGCTTCAGAGGATGGTAAGAGTAAAGCATGGAGAACATCACTCACTGTAAGATCTCCAACAACCCAACCGCCAAACATACAAACACACACACACACACACACACACACACACACCCATACAGGATAGTCCCCCTACTTGATGCACTTTAACTTGTTTCCAGTCTTGTGCCGCCTGCTGTTTTAGGTGCTGGGGAGACAGAGACTGATAAGCTTCAGGGGGCTGGGGGCAGATTCACTAAGAAGGGCCCTTCTCTCTCTCATCCTCCTCTTCACCAGCCCACTTGAGCCCCCTCCCAATTCCTGGCATAAGTAAAGCACCATTTCACGACACTTCTGCCCTTTACCAAAAGGTCTCAGAGACTCA
This sequence comes from Nasua narica, assembly GCA_028533885.1. Lineage (NCBI taxonomy): Eukaryota > Metazoa > Chordata > Mammalia > Carnivora > Procyonidae > Nasua > Nasua narica. Next base: position 84,243,408 of record CM052811.1, on the reverse strand, counting down.
ACTCAAAAACAAACAAACAAACAAACAAACAAACAAAAAAACCTTGGCAAATGACTTGGACCGGCACTTCACACAACAGGAATACCCAAATGGCCAGGAAACACGTGACAAGATGATCCCCATCAGTGATTACAGGGAAATGCTCGTTAGAATGACAAGGGCAGGGACTGCACTCACTAGAAGGGCTGAAATCAAACCTCTGAAGAGCGACCAGAACACTCATGGACTTTTGGTGGGAGTATAAATAGGTAACAAGCACTTCAGGGAACTGTGTGGGCAATTCCTTCTAAAGTTAAACATACACTGAGGCTCCTGGGTGGCATAGTCGGTTAGGCATTGACTCTTGATCTTGGCCCAGGTCTTGATCTCAGGGTCCTGAGTTCAAGGCCCGCTTTGGGCTCCAGGCTGGGCATGGAACCTACTAGAGAGGAAAAGGGAAGGGAATGGGAAGGGAAAAGGGAAAGGAAAGGGAAGGGAAAAGGGAAAGGGAAGGGAAGGGAAGAGAAAGGAAGAGAAGGGAAAGGGAAGGGAAGGAAAAGGAAAAGGGAAAGGGAAGGAAAAGGAAAAGGGAAAGGAAAGGGAAGGAAAGGAAAGGAAAAGGGAAAGAAAAAGAAAAGGGAAAGAAAAAGAAAAGGAAAGGAAAGAAAAGGAAAAGAAAAGAAGAAGGAAAGGATATTATATATACACTTAACCCATGATCAGGCAGTTCCACTCCTGGGTATACACTCAAAAGAAATGAGCGTGTTTCTGCATACCAAAGGACATGTGCAGAAACATACATCACAGCTGAATTGGTAATAACCCAAACCCACCAACTGACGAAGGATATACTGTGTATAGCACAGAAGAAAAATGAGTGAACTGCTTGTACACACAATAATAGGGATGAATCTCAAAAACAGTGTTAAGGAAAAGAAACCAAATACAAAAGAGGCTTAACTTAGTATTTAATTTGCAGAAAAACTTGCACACATATGAAACCATACATGTACATAGTTATTTATTGTCTCACTTTTTATAACACTGCTTGGCCAGAAACAACACAAATGCCCCTTAGTGGGGTCATCAAAAATATTAATATTGATTAAATTATTTATATTGAATATTATTTAATAATATTTTTAAAGTATGGAACATACCAACAATGAATACTAATCTGATACCATAAAGTAATGAAGATGTTCTCTATGTACAGACACTGAAAGTTTTCAAGATATATATATATATTTTTTAAAGATTTTATTTATTTATTTGAGGGAGAGAGAGAAAGAGAGCAAGAGCAGAGGGAGAAGGAAAAGCAGATTCCTGAGCCACCCAGGCACCCCTACTAAGATATATTTTTAAGTGAAAAAAAAAAAGCAAGATGCATAACAGTCATACCGTATAAAACCACTCATGTCTAAAAAATAAATAAAAGGTGTACAAGTCAGATTCAGAAGGTTATATTTGTTTATGAATCCCCACAAAAAGTCTTGGTAAGAGTCCTCTAGCCTCGGGGTGCCTGGGTGGTTCAGTGGGTTAAAGCCTCTGCCTTCGGCCCAGGTCATGATCTCAGGGTCCTGGGATCGAGCCCCGCATCAGGCTCTCTGCTCAGCGGGGAGTCTGCTTCCCCCCCTCTCTCTCTCTGCCTGCCTCTCTGCCTACTTGTGATCTCTTCCTCTCTGTCAAATAAATAAATAAAATCTTTAAAAAAAAAAAAAAGAGTCCTCTAGCCTCTTAGATTTAGCTCATGGGGGCCTCCAGATTAAAACAGATTAAAAGGACAGGAAACAGATCACCAAGAGAAAAGACAGCTTATTAACATATGCAACACACACGTTCATTATTCATTTCTCATGTTCATTGTTGAGCCTTATGTATACTTCTATACCTAACTTTGTAGGAAAAAAGGGACGGAGAGAATAAAGGCTTCTATGAGAAGAGCAAATAGGTTTCTTTAGGAAAGACAAATGGGTGTAGAGAACAAACTGCAGATCAGAAAGTTTGTGATAATGCTTGTTTATGCAGGTGCAGGGGATCTTTCCCTGTTCTTCACGGCCATAAAACTCCCCTGGAGAGGGAACTTATGGCCGGTTTACTCTTGGTCTCTCCTGGAAGTAGAAATTGTGCCCAAAAGAGGATTTATGGCAGTCCTCTTTTCTTAGAAGTTTCTACTTTTAGTCAGATAAGGGAAACTCCAAAGGGTTCCTTCTGTATCTGTTGAATCTCAAATGTCTTCAGCTTAAAATAATCTTTCTACCAATTCTGGGGCTGGAGTGGGTCCTCACACAAAGATCCATCAGAAACGGATAATGGGGGCTCCTGGGTGGCTCAGACGGTTAAGCATCTGCCTTCGGCTCAGGTCATGAACCCAGGGTCTTGGGATTGAGCCCCACATCGGGCTCCCTGCTCAGGGGGGAGCTTGCTTCTCCCTCTGTCCCTGCCCCGCTCTTGCTGTCTCTCACTGTCTCTTTCTCAAATAAATAAATAAAATCTTTTTAAAAATAAATAAATAAACGGATAATGGTGGTAATGAGTTCATAGGGCAGGGCGGGGCATGGAGGTGGAGAGGAGGGGACAGTGGTGTGGAGATTTTTGGGGTATACTTTTCTATCTTTTATTAAATTTTAGCAAAATGTGAATGTGTTGCCTATTCAAAAAAAATATGTTCTAGTATGTTTCTAATCTATTTAAGGAGTGGTTTCCCACACATACTCTCTTTAGAAAAAGATAGATTTTTGCCTCATTGGCAAGGCCTAATGGGATCCAGCCCTGAGGGACGTGCAAAGATTTTATCATCATTGGCTGCAATTTCTACCTGGAAATGTTATAAAACAGAGCACCCTTTTTACTCCTCTGGGAGAGACTTATAAGCTGAGTCCCAGGACCCTCTCGCGCTCCCCCACTCCAGTCCCTAGGAACGCAAAGGCCCCTGTAGAAGGTGGCGGGTGGGCTGGGGTAGAGCCAAGACCCTGTGGACAATGGAAACTGCCCCCTTCAAACAGATGTCAGGATTATTATTGGGGCTTTGCATGTGGTGGAAGATAAAAGGACCCCGACTAACGCCTGCATCTTGTCCTTACATCCTGACTCATTGCCCATAAAAGAATCAAAGTGCTTCTAGCCCAGAGAGAGAGAGAGACATTCCTGATCTGATGATTCCAAAATAGGAACTCAAGGTCAATTGCAGCTTTTTCAGATAGAATTGATGAGCAGATCTGAAGTGACCTAAAATTCCAAAAAACAAGGCAAAGAGAGAAGGGATCAAGATTCTGTTCTGGGGACACATCTCAGTTTCGGAATGTGCCAAGCACACTTCCACCTGAGGGCATCTAAACCAGCTGTCCCCAGTGTCCACAATAGCCAAACCGTGGAAGGAGCCGAGATGCCCTTCAACAGATGAATGGATAAAGAAGATGTGGTCCATATATAGCATGGAATATTACTCAGCCTTCGGAAAGGATGAATACCCACCATTTATATCGACGCAGTTGGAACTGGAGGGCATTATGCTAAGTGAAATAAGTCAAGCAGAGAAAGACAATTACCATATGGTTTCACTTATATGTGGAACATAAAGAATAGTGCAGAGGATCATAGGGGAAGGGAGGGAAAACTGAATGGGAAGAAATCAGAGAGGGAGACAAACCATGAGAGACTCTTGACTCCAGGAAACAAACTGAGGGTTGTGGAAAGGGAGGTGGGTGGGGGGATGGGGTAACTGGGTGAGGGGCATTAAGGAGGGCATGTGATGAGATGAGCGCTAGGTGTTATACGCCAGTAATGAATCACTGAACGCTTCATCAGAAACTAATGATGTACTCTATGTTGGCTAATTGAATTTATTTTTTTCTTAAAGATTTTTTTTTTTTTTTTTTTTTTATTAGAGAGCGAGAGACTGAGAATGAGAGGGGAGAAGGTCAAAGGGAGAAGCAGACTTCCCGCAGAGCCGGAAGTCCGATATGGGACTCGATCCCGGGACTCCGGATCATGACCTGAGCCAAAGGCAGTTGCTTAACCAACTGCGCCACCCAGGCGCCCGGCTAATTGAATTTAAATTAAAAAATAAAATAAATATAAAAATAAAAACCAGGAAAAATAAAATAAAATAAAATAAACCAGATGTCCCCTCCACCTAGAATCCTCATCTCAATCTTTTCACCCTGGCCCCAGCTTCTCATCCTGATCTCACTTTGCACTCCCCCTTCTCAAAGAGGCCTTCTATGATCACCCAAAATGTAAGTCCACCAAACCCTCTTGAACACACACATCCCCATTTTCATTTATTCTCTTCATAAGCCTTACTACCATCAAATTCTGTATCCGCTTTTCGTCTGTTTCTCCTAGGGAGAATGTCCTCCAATGGTACAGCCATCGCTGGCCCATTCTCCCCACATCCCCAGTATTTACAACAGTTCCCTAGGACATAGTGGTTGCTCAATCAATATTCTTTCGATTAATGAAAAAATGAGTAAAAGTTAAACTTGAGATGTCCGTGAAATATCCCAGAAGGGATGTGACGTAAGGGAGTTGTTGAGTGGTCAGCATGGGGAAGGTCCACGCTGGAGGCTCATATTTGGACGTCATTAGAACAAATTCAGTTTTCCAATTCATAGAAATTGAGGAACTCACCCAAGGAGGGATTTAAAGGTAAAAGAGCCTGAGCTCCAAGGAAGCGAAAACTGAGAGGTTGAAGAGAAAAGGGAGCAAGCAAAGAAGAGCAAGAAGAGACCAGCGAGATAGAAGGAAAATGAGCAGCAGGAGCCCTGAGGCTGAGTGTAGGGCTGAGACAAGGAGGCAGCCATCTGTGTGGAATGCTGCTCTCACAGCTGCTAGCATGGAGGCCATCAGGACAAGGATGAGAGAGACCAGTTTTAGTGTGGTGGTGGGACAGAAGCCTGCCAGGAACAGACTGAAGGATGACTGGTACATGAGGTAGAAGTTTGGCTGAGTTGGATGGCAAATATACTTGATGTAGTAAGAGGCAGGTAAATACGGATCAAGGGAAGATTCTTGTTTGCTCAACTTTTTATTTTGAAAATTCTCAGGCCTGCAGAACAGTTGAAAGAAGAGTACCATACACACCTTTTCACTCTTTACCTTAAGGCATCATTTGTTAAGACTTTGCCACATTTACTTTCTACACACGCCCATATATATTCATTTTAGGATGACTCATTGGAAATAAAGCGGCAGATACCTCTAAGTAGTTCAACGTGCTTCTCCTAAGAAAAAGGCCATTCTCCTATGTGACCTCAATGTCACATCCTACTTGAAGAAATTTAGTATTGAATCAATAATATCATCTAATAGGAGCGCCTGGGTGACTCAGTAGGTTAAAGCCTCTGCCTTTGGCTCGGGTCGTGATCTCAGGGTCCTGGGATCGAGCCCCACATTGGACTCTCTGCTCAGCAGGAACCTGCTTCCCCCTCTCTCTCTGCCTGCCTCTCTGCCTACTTGTGATCTCTCTCCTCTCTGTCAAATAAATAAATAAAAATCTTAAAAAAATTAAAAATAATATCATCTAATAAACAGACCATAGTCACATCTCCCTGACAGTCCAGAAATGTCCTTTTTAGCTGCTTTCTTTTTTCCCCTGGCCTATGATCCAGTCAAGTTTCATGCATTCCATTTGGTTGCCACATCTCTCCAGTCTCCTTTAATCTAAAGCAGTCCCCAGTCTTTTTTTATTTTTGTCTTCCATGGCACTGATGTACTTGATTGAAGAGTTCGGGCCAGTTGTCACGTAGCATGTCCCACAGCCTGGATTTGTCTGATTGTTTCCTCATGATTGGATTCAGGTTAAACATTTTTGGCAAGAATACCACATAGATGCTGTGAACTTCTCAAGAGAGAGGTTTTTTTTTAAGATGGGAAATAGTCAACCTACTTAAACGCTGGTGGAAATAATGTAGATCAGGGATGGATGATGGGAAAGGAAATCAGAAATATTAATGAAGTAATGAAGTCTTTGAATTGGCAGGAGGAGGGTGCCTAGGTGGCTCAATTGGGTAAGCGTCCAACTCTTGATTTCAGCTCGGGTCATGATCTCGGGGTTGTGAGATTGAGCCCCATGTTGGGTTCCACACTAGATGTGGAGCCTGCCTAGGGTTCTCTCTCTCTCTCTCTGCCACTCCTCCCCCACCCCCTTAAAAAATGAATTGGCAGAAGGGTAGTAAGTGGAATTAGATGGAAGGGATTTGTCCAGATTGCCAGATGACATGTTTCTGGGGTTGTAGCAAACAGGAAGAAGGAGAAGATGGTGTAAATGAATAAATGTGGTCAGACCCAGGGACCTGTGTGTTTGGATCTGATGACTTCTAATCTCTCGGTGAAGTGAAGCAAAATCAGCTGCTGAATCTAGAAGGAAGAACGAGCAAGGGGAGGAGGAAGCTTTGAGGAAGGAAGATACAGTCTGACACAGTCATTGGTGAAAGTGGAAAAGCAGGCTTTCCTAGAGAAATATCAGAAGTTGGGCAGCACTGTTGTGACATGGGGAAATCCAACAGGACATATCAATATGTACGGCCAAATCAGTATGGACATAGTTGGACCAAAAGCACCACCTATCAAGTGGATATCATGGACATCCTTAGACTGATTCATTGAACAACAGCACAATAAACATTTTTCTTACGCTCACAAGGAATATTCACCAAAATAAACCACATTCTGGGTCATAAGATACACTTAACAAATTTAAGAGAATTGAAATCATACTGTGTCTGTTCCCAGACCACGGTGGAATTACACTAGAAATCAATAACAGAAAGATAACTGGAAAATCCCCAGATACGTGGAGATTAAACAATACATTCATGCATAACAATGGGTCAAAGAGGAAATCCCACAGCAAACTTAAAAATATTTTGACAATGAAAACACAACTTACTAAAATTTGTGGGATACAATGAAAGCAGTACTCATAGGGAAATTTATAGAATTGAATGCATATATTGAAAAATAAGTAAGATCTTAAATCAACAATCTAAGTTTCGGGGTACCTGAGTGCCTCAGTCATGTAAGCATCTGCCTTCAGCTTGGGTCGCAATCCCAGGGTCCTGGGATCAGGCCTGCATTGGGCTCCCTGCTCAGGGGCGAGTTTGTTTCTCTCTCTCCCGCTGCCCCTTCCCACAACTTTTGCTCTTGCTCTCTCTCTCTCTCTCAAATAAATTTTTAAAAATTTTTTTTAAAAAAGGAAAAAAAGATCAGTAAGATCAATAAAATAAAATCTAGCCAGACTAAAGAAAAAAGGGAAAAGACACAAACATCTAATATCAGAAATGGAAGAGAGAACACCATTACAGATTCCATGAACACTAAAAGGACAATAAAGGAACACTAGGAACAACTTTATGCCCCCAAATTTGACAACCTAGATGAAATGGACCAATTTCTTGGGGGCACCTGGGTGGCTCAGTTGGTTGGGCCTCTGTCTTTGGCTCAGGTCATGATCCCAAGGTCCCAAGAATGAGCCCCAAGTCGGGCTCCCTGCTTGGCAGGAAGCCTGTTTCTTCCTCTCCCACTCTCCCTGCTTGTATCCTGTCTCTCTCTGTCAAATAAATAAATCAAGAAAGAAAGAAAGAAAGAAAGAAAGAAAGAAAGAAAGAAAGAAAGAAAGAAAGAAAGAAAGAAAGAAAGAAATCCACACCAAAACACACCATAATCACACTTTTGAAAACTAAAAACGAAAAAAATCTTGGGGGTGCCTGGGTAGCTCAGTTGTTTAAGTGTCTGCCTTTGGCGCAGGTCATGATCCCAGGGCCCTGGTATCAAGCCCCATGTTAGGCTCTCAGCTCACTAGGGAGCCTGCTTCTCCCTCTCCCTCTGCTTGCCATTCTCCCTGCTCGTGCTTTCTCTCTGAATCTGTCAAATAAATAAATAAAATCTTTCAAAAAAAATCTTGACAGCAGTGAGAGAAATGACATGTTATCTATAAGGGAAAATTTGAATGTTACATATATATAATGCAATAACCACCAAAAAGAGCTACTTAAACTGATACACTCAAAAATACTATAAATAAGTCAAAATATGATTCAAAAAATGTTCAAGGCACCAACAGAAAGGCAAAGGAAAGAAAACAGAGAAACAAAAAACAAAGACAACAACAGAAAATAAAAATAAGACGGCAGATTCAACCCCTAGCATATCAATAACTACATTAAATGTAAATGGTCTAAATATATCAATTAAAAGACAAAAATTGGTAGAGTGGCTCAAGAAACATGACCCAACTATATGCCCTCTCCCAAAAACTCATTTCAAATATGATATAGGCAGAATGTAAAATGGGAACGGATCTATCAAAAGCTTCTCCTCACCCCTCAAAGTTACATTGGAAATGGTTAAAGAAATGGTAGTACATCCACACCATGGAATACTACCAAGTAGGAACTATTGGTGCAATCAATAACCAGGGTGAATCCCCATTGTGTGATTCCATTTATGATTCCATTGTTGAAATGACAAACTTACAAAAATGGGTTAAGACAGGAATGGCTGCAAGGGGCAAGTGGATGTGCCTCCAGCAGTGCTACTAGAGAGATCCTCATGGTGACAGAAGCATTCTGTTTCTTAACTATAACAATGTCAATGTCCTGTCTGTGATGTCCTTCTAGTTTGCAAAGCTTGACCAACAGGGAGAGGGATAAAGGGCACACAAGATCTATCTGTATTATTTCTTACAACTACATGTGCAGTTAATTGAAAAAAAAAATCGAATAGAAGCATTAGAGGATGAAGGTGATGACATTTTCCAAAATTAGAACAGCAACAAAAAAATGATAACCTGGAAACCGGGAAAGAAAACGTAAGAAAAATACAGCATTAATCCAGATGGTCTGACACCCAGCTCAGAGTTCCAGAAAAAGAACAGAGAAAAGAGTGGGGGGAGGAGATTATACAATGAAACTACCAGAATGGAAGGAAGTGATTTTTCCATATTGAAAGATTCATGTAAAGGTAAATCATCACAAAATGTCACAGCTCAAAGAACCCAGAGAAGAGAATATAAAAGAGCCTTTAGAGGGTTCTGTGGTGTAAGTCATGGAACTTTCCACTTCCCCACTGCCTCCTGTCTGCTAAGCCCATCAACAACTCCTCCATTAGCCTTCCAGTTCCAGTCTCTCCTTTGTTGAACATTTTTGAATTTTCCCTCTCTTTGTTGATTTTTTTTCTCCCTTTACTGTCATTTGAACCAAGATTCAGGAGGTAGCCAAGACTGAATACCTGTGCTCAATCCACCCTCAGCTCGGAAGTCAGAGGCTAGAGTTTCACTTTATGTTTGAATCTAAAATCCAAATTCTTTCTTCTACCTCTGGTCAACTCACAGGGGGCTCATATGCAACCAACCAATCAGTCCCTGTCCCAACCTCTCAGGCTACAACTGGGGCCAGGGTGCCATCGTTTTTATGTGAGTTTGCCCTTGATACTTACTATTCAATCCATATTGTACCTGCAGAGCAGAGCGGGTGGTATGTTCCTCTCTCAGGAGGTAGGGAAGAGTTCAGAACATTTGGTTTCCAGTGCAACTTTGAGGGGTGGGGAGGGGGTTTTGCTTGCCTTAGATTAACCTTGCCTAGATGTTAAATTTGTTTTACTTATGCAAGTAATATTTAAATGCATTATTTCCATAAAAATTAAAACATTACAGGGGTGCCTGGATGGCTCAGTTGTTAAGCATCTGTCTTCAGCTCGGGTCGTGATCCCAGGGTCCTGGGATCAAGCCCTGTGTCGGGCTCTCTGCTCAGCGGGGAGCCTGCTTCCCCCTCTCCCACTCCCCCTGCTTGTGCTCCTTCTCTCACTGTTTCTCTCTCTGTCAAATAAATAAATAAAACCTTTTTTTAAAAATTAAAGCATTTCAAAAGATTCCTCCTGTATGCACCATTCCCAATACCAGAGCCATGCATTTCCAGTCCTTTTCTATAAATTTTTATTCATATTTATAAACCTATGGAAAATACAGAGTCTTGTTGTCTTTTCTCACTCAGTAATGTGTGTCAGCTACCTTTCCACATCAGGTCTCATGTCTTCATATTTTACTGTTACACGGATTTTATAGTGTGGGCATCAAATGGTTATGCATTGATAAATATTTAGGTTCTTTCCGATTTTGTCTGTTTTGCAAGCAACATGGCAGAGCAGCCCTACCCAAAGACTGTGGTCCCACACCTGGTGCTGGCCCATGAGTTGTTTACTAGAAGTCTCTGATGGGATATGAATAGAAACTAGGGGTAAGCCCTGAGAAACTTTTTTTTTTTAAGATTTTATTTATTTAATTGACAGAGAGAAAGAGATCACAAGTAGGCAAAGAGGCAGGCAGGCGGTGGGCACCGAGCAGAGAGCCCGATGTGAGGCTTGATCCCAGGACCCTGAGATCACGACCCAAGCTGAAGGCAGAGGCTTAACCCACTGAGCCACCCAGGCACCCTGAGAAACTATTTTTTTTTTAAGATTTTATTTATTTATTTGACACAGAGAGAGAAAGAGCACACAAGCAGGGGAAGCTGCAGAGGGAGAGAGAGAAGCAGACTCCAACTGAGCAGGGAGCCTGATGTGGGACTCAATCCCAGGACCCCAGGATCACGACCTGAACCAACGGTAGATGCTTAACTGACTGAGCCACGTAGGTGTCCCAAACACCAAGAAATTTTTATTTCAGAGTGATATTATGTTGACTCCCACAATAAAAATCGCAGGCATGGGGTGCCTGGGTGGCTCAGTGGGTTGAGCCTCTGCCTTCGGCTCAGGTCATGATCTCAGGGTCCTGGGATGGAGCCTCAAATCGGGCTCTCTGCTCAGTGGGGAGCCTGGTTATCCCTCTTTCTCTGCCTGCCTCTCTGCCTACTTGTGATCTCTTTCTCTTTGTCAAATAAATAAATAAACTCTAAAAAATAAATAAAATTAAAAATCTTCCCAAAAAATCGCAGGCTTGTATCTTATAAATCTCGAATTTTAGAATTTCACCCTCTAGGAATTCATTCTTGTTGTAAAATAAAAAATGCACATGTTTGCAACTGATTGGAAATAAAAAGCCTACAGATGGTTGAGAAGTGCTGCTTTGGTGAACAGCCCCACACGTACCTACTTCCTTATGCTTGTGTGCAAGGGTCTCACTGTCGTAAATTTGAAGAAATGACTCTCTGGGTTTTGGATATGAACATGTTTTATCATACGGGCATACCTCGTGGGTATTACTGGTTCAGTTCCAGATCCCTGCAGTGGAGTGAGTCAAATGAATTTTTTGGTTTCCCAATATATATAAAAGTTATGTTTACAATATTCTGTAGTCTCTGAGGTGTGCAATAGCATTATGTCTAAAAAAAAAATGTACCCGCTTAATTTAAAACTATTTCATTGTTGGGGCACCTGGGTGGCTCGGTGGGTTAAAGCCCCTGCCTTCGGCTCGGGTCATGATCTCAGGGTCCTGGAATGGAGTCCCGCATCGGGCTCTCTGCTCAGCAAGGAGCCTGCTTCCCCCTCTCTCTCTGCCTGTCTCTCTGCCTACTTGTGATCTCTCTCTGTTAAATAAATAAATAAAATCTTTAAAAAAACCCTATTTCATTGCTAAAAACGCTAACCATCGGGGAGTTGGGAGGGGGTGCGTGGGTAAAATAGGCGATGGGGATTAAGCAGTCCATTTGTCATGATGAGCGTATTATACACCTATAACGAACATAACACTGTATGTTAACTCTACTGGAATTTAAAATGAAATTTTTTAAAAATGTCAACACTTGGGATGCCTGGGTGGCTCAGTTGGTTAAGCATCTGCCTTCGGCTCAGATCATGATCCCAAGGTCCTGGGATTGAATCCCATGTCGGGCTCCCTGTTCAGTGGGGAGCCTGCCACTCCCCTTACTTATGCTTGCTCTCTCCTTCTCTCCCTCCCTCTGTGTCAAATAAATAGGCAAAAGTCTTTAAAAAAATTTTTTTAATTAAAATAAAATAAAAAATGTTGGGGTGCCTGGGTGGCTCAGTGGATTAAGGCCTCTGCCTTTGGCTCAGGTCATGATCTCAGAGTCCTGGGATAGAGCCCCGAATTGGGCTCTCTGCTCAGCGGGGAGCCTGCTTCCCCCACTCTCTCTGCCTGCCTCTCTGCCTACTTGTGATCTCTCTCTCTGTCAAATAAATAAAATAAAATAGTAATAAAAAAATGAAAAAGTTTAAAATACGGCTAGAATTACCCAATGTAATACAGAGACACCAAGTGAGCAAATGCTGTTAGAAAATGGTTCCAACAGACTCACTTGATTCAGGGTTGCCACAAACCTTACATTGGTTAAAAAAGAAAAAGAAAAGAAAAGAAAAACACTATCTCCGAAGTGTCATAAAGCAAAGCACAATAAAACGAAATAAGCCTGTCATACCTAGTATCAGCTTGCTAGCTAGACACCCTCCCCGCACCCCTAGCATCTTGTTTTAATTCACACGTTCTTGAATAGCCGTGAGGTGGAGCTTCTTTTTATAAGCTTACGGTCTGTTTATAGGTCTCTTGAAGCCTCAAGCCCAGGAAGTCAGCTGAGCCCTGGGTGCTAACAATCCCTTGTAACCTCATCAGCTTTGATGTCCCAGGCATTCCTAGAAGGTGGGCTGGGAAGGGTAATTTCCCCTTCAACACAGCGATTCCTCCCTCGGGAAATGGAGGCTGGGGCCTCACACGTATATCTGTTAGCAGAGCCCAGGTCCCCTGGCCCAGACGTCCCTCTCCGGACTCCTGAGGATGGCCTGGGTGCAAAAGTTCACCAGGAGAACAGGCTGGGAATAAACAGAGGGTCAGGGAGTCAGAATAAGGACCAAGAAGTAGATCTGGGAGGTGGGGGTAGGAGGAGGTCGGGGGGGTTGGTGAACAGTGAGAAACTGGGACACACCCCAGTGAGCGCAGTGCTGGGAAAGTGCAGCTCCTGGAGGTGTCAGAGGAACCTGGGATTAGAAATTAAATGGGCTCTCTGTCTGCCCAGCGGTCTAAGCAAACAAGAAGCCAGGAGTTTCTTCCATCTATTTGCCTAATCTTTTCACACAGCCTCTTGGTGGGTTGACATAACTTAAGCTTCCTGAAATAGTGCAGGAGCGTGTCCCCATCCAAGTCAAACAACGAATGTACAATTACCAAGACATTAGGTCGATCCGTCACTCATTCTGATGGGAAGTGACGTTGTGCAAATATGCACCCATTTCCAAACCAGTCCACCTTGTGCAAGTGAGCAGGTGGCGGAGGAGGAAGTTGCCATGAGAAGCAGAGGCAAAGAAGGAAGATTTCAGGGTCAGATGGAGACTTAGAACCATTTAACGCAATCCTTACCCGAATCATAGCACTCAGTACCATTTCTGTGAACCTGTTTCTTCATCTGTAAAATAGGGATATGCCTGTAGTGGGCGCTATTGGTGCCTCACCTGTGTCCTGTAGAAGATCTTTATCATCTCCAAGCACAACTTTTTTTTTTTTTTTTTAAGATTATTTGACAGAGAGAGCACAAGTAGGGGGAGCAGCAGGCAGAGGGAGAAGCAGGCTCCCTGATGATCGACGTGGGACTCGATCCCAGGACCCTGGGATCATGACCTGAGCCGAAGGCAGAAGCTCAACAGACTGAACCACCCAGGAAGCCTCCAAGCACAACTTTGAGGAGGACTTTCTCTAGTAGCAAGAGCCCGCACTTGCCTACATGCTTAAAAGTGCTAGAGAATCAACTCACCCAGGAGGAACCCTAGATCAAGGACTAAACAGGAGTTGGTACATAAGTACCCCAGCTCATGAGGGACAGGAAAACTCTTACATACGTGTTCTGTGTTGTCTCCCTCGAGGTTATCCAGCAGGACTGAGCTCCAGGGACACAGAGCGATAACGTGCTTGATAAAAAATGATGGCCGCCCTCCACTCCTGTCTCACTTCCCCACTCCCCACTGAGATCACGTCCCAAAGCGAATACTTGCACTTGAATCCTTGTAACAAGGTCAGCTTCTGGGAGAACCCAAACTAAGAAACTTGCCAGCTTTCTCAGTTGGTAAGATCAGGTGACACTCTTGGACAAGGGTCAAGGTTATCATCATGAAATCTTGGCGCTATTCAGTAGGCCAGACAAAGGGAGCTAAGGTCAGTATGAGCTGGGTATTCTGGGGCTTTTGAACTCTAGGTTTTCACTGAACAGACACTAAGATAGAAGGAATATAGGTTGTAGAAGACAGTAGACGTGGAACCTACTGGGTCCTGCCTGGTGTTATCAGCTTCCAACACAACAATCACAACATCCAAACTCCAAATGGTGGGAATTTCTTCCAAAGAGCCAGGCGCCAACACATCGGCCAACTAAGGAGTAGATTTTGAATACAATCCGGCCCATAATTGATATCAAACAGAAGATGCACTCTGGGACCATGTAGACAACCTATGCAGAAAACAAAGAACGGTACCTAACACAGGCACCAGGATGGCGCCGTCGGTTAAGCATCAGACTCTTGGTTTCGGCTCTGGTCGTGATCTCAGGGTTGTGAGATCGAGCCCCAAGCAGGGCTCCACACTCCATGCTGAAGGTTGTCAGGGACCACTTGACCGCAGATCTAGGCCATCAGTGTGGATTCTCTCTCCCTCTCCTTCCGCCCCTCCCCCCACCCCGCACTCGCTCTCAGAGAAATCAATAAGGCTTTAAAAAAAAAAGAAGGGTATCTAACAGTTAGCTGCGTGAGGCCAGCAGCAATTCTGGAACTTCATGTGAACCCATAAAAAGGGGACCTGTTGAAAGAACACAGGAGCTCTGAGCAGCCCGGGTTAGAATCCTCTGAATGATAAAAGAAATAATGATGGGCTACACTGACATAAATAACTACTTGATTAAATACATCGATGGAGCAGAAGTGACAGGCCTTTCTTGCAATGGAAATTCAGTGAATAAATGTGGAAGGAAGGAAAGAGAGAAGGGGAAAATCAGCACTGGGCAGACAGACGCCTGCTACGGACCAGATCTGCGGAGAAATGCCAGAATCTGTGGAAGGTTTAAGAAGAAAAGGGATTTGCACAGCCTCAAGGCATCTCTCCCAGTTTCTTAACTAGTCAGAGAGCAGCCAGTAGGTAGAATCCTCCCAAAGAAAAGCCCCTGGGGGACCCCATGACCACAGATCCAGGCCTTTGGTGCGGAAGAAGCCGCATTAAGGTCATGACCCCGCGTCAAGGTCATGACCCCGTGTCAAGGTCATGACTCCGCGTCAATGCCATGACCCCACGGCATGGTGCCTGGAGCTGCACACTGCCCTTGCCTGCGATGCACAACCTCCACCCAACCCTGAGAAGCCCCAGACAGGCCTGCACTGAGGGGCTGTCAGCAAAGTAACTGCTTAGTAACTCCCTGTGGGATCAGGTCCTGAAAGCCGAGGATGATCCTTGCAGGTGACAGCACACCAGAGAGAAAAAAATCAAGTAAATGTCAACATGGGGTCCTGAAGGTTTTCCTGGAGCAAAAGGACATTAGCGCAAAATCATGGGAGGTTCTTACCGGGGCTTTAGTTTGATTAAGATGTTAATATCGGGGTCAACGTCTGGGTTTTAATTACTATGCTGTGGTTTTGTAAGATTGGGGAGGTTGTGGGAAGGACAGAGGGAAACTTGGATTTTTTTTTTTTCTAAGATTTTATTTATTTGAAAGAGACAGAGGGAGAGATAGTGAGAGAGAGCATGATTGGGGGAAGGGGAGGAGCAGGGAACCCGATGCGGGACTCGATCCCAGGACCCCGGGATCATGACCTGAGCTAAAGGCAGATGCTTAACCGACTGAGCCACCCAGGTGCCCCGGAAACTTGGATTTTTGTCAATAAATACAGTACAGGACTATAAATGTATTTTCTCTTCCCTATGATTTTCTTAATAACACTGTCTTTGTTCTAGCTTACTTTATTGCAAGAATACAATATATAGGGACACCTGGGTGGCTCAGTTGGTTAAGTGTCTGCCTTGGGCTCAGGTCATGGTCCCAGGATCCTGGGATCGAGCCCCGCATCAGGCTCCCTGCTCTGCGGCGGGAAGCCTGCTTCTCCCTCTCCCACTCCCCCTGCTTGTGTTCCCTCTCTTGCTGTCAAATAAATAAATAAAATCTTAAAAAAAAAAAAAAAAAAAAGATCTCATCCAAACAGATCTGGAAAAAATAAACATCCCGTGAGTCTCAGCCAATTCCGGGAACTGATTTCACAGAAAATAATGCTAATATCTGTCTCAAACCGCACTGCCTTTCACTCCAGCGACCTCCCTGGGGCCTGTTCGGACTCGGATCTGGAGCCGCGCTGCCGCCAGGAGATCTGGGGAACATTGAGAATGTTCTGAGTTCTAGGCCCATTGTGCAGACACGACGCGTGTGGAGCCAGAGGACAGGTTCTGGGAGGTCTCCGAGGGGAAGGAGAGTCAAGGGTGATGTGAGAAAGCTCTCCTCAGGCCTTGAGCCCTGTGCCGGAGCCAGGGGTGAGCGGGACGTGCTGAGGACCAGGCAGCCCGCACAGAAACACCAGGAAGAAACACACGGTGCAAGGTTGGCCTCGTCTGTTCCCGCCCTTTAAGCAAATGCCAGGCTGTTGGAGGCTGCGGAAGAAATCAATATTGACAAAGGTGAGGAGGAGCACGAGGCTGCAGAGAGAAGATGGCCTAGAGAGGGTCCCCGGGGGGAAAGCTTCCAGAAACTTCCTAGGCCTCTGAGCTCCCCTTCCCCCTCTTCCTGAGGTCCTTGATGCCTTTCAGCTGATGCTCCAGGACCCTGGCAGACTCGGAATCAGGCCTCCAGGATGGGGAGCTGTGCCAGGGGCTCAGCGGCTTGTGTTTGGCAGAGGTGTAGCCCAAGGGGCCTCCTGTAGTCTCTGATGAGCGCCAGGGCTGGAAGTTCCTGGATAAACAGGGTTCGTGCTGCAGCAGGGAGCTTGCGCTTGGTGGACCCCAGGTCCAAAGGGCCAGCTGACAACCTTGGTGAGTCGGGTGGAGCTTCTCAAAGTGTGGGGCCTCTGCAGGGCTCTCATAAGAGGCCTCTGGGGTGCTAGGTAAGCAGGCACATTCTTGGGCCGCTCCGACCCCACATCCGTCCCTTGACACACTCAAGGAGGAAGCCCAGGAACATGCATTGTTAGCGCCTTCCCTGGTGATTCTGGTGTCCATTAAGACCCACTCGACAGAAGAGTAAGCCAAGGCCTACGGAGGGGGTGCAACTTTCTTTGGCCACACAAGGAGTGAGGGGCAGGGAGGGAGGAGAGACCCAGGGTCCTGGCCTCTGCTTCCTGTCTCCACAGCCTCGCAGAATGAAGCAGTCAGACCTGCTTTTGTTACTTTGGCTCAGGTCATGATCCCATGGTCCTGGGATCGAGTCCCGAAGTGGGCCCTTTGCTCAGCAAGGAGCCTGCTTCTCCCTCTCCCTCTGCCTGCTGCTTCCCCTGCTTGGGATCTCTCTCTCTCTCTCTCTCTGTCAAATAAATAAAATCTTTAAAAAAAAACTTTTAATGAAAAAAAAAAAATTGTCCAGATAACCACTCCAAGCCATAGAAGTCCCGCAGGAAGACTTCCCTAACCCTCCAGCCCCTGGGCTTGCCTCTGGTCTGGTACCGGCCACACTGGCGTGCAACAAGCCACCGACCCTTGGCTACCCCATAGCAGCACGGTATCTGGCACATGGACACAGGGGCAGGGGCGAGGTCATCGAGGTCTCTCTGCAGCGGCCCACAGGAAAATCTGGGGTGAGCAGGTTTACTCGGGGTGCGAGGCACATCACCCGAAAGAGAGATGGCAGCTGGTAGCCAAAGCCCAGCACACATCCACATCTAGCCCCACCTCCCCACATCCCCTCCCCCCACCTCCCCTCCCCCGCTGCCAACCAGGGGGCTCACCCATCCCGAGGGCTGTGCTGGTGATCCAAACTCTTCAGGATGGCGTCCAGTCCTGTCTCCCTGTCTCTCTTACACCTGCTTCTGCCTTTTATTTTTTTTTTTTTGCTTCTGCCTTTTTAGGGCTGCCCAGCACAACCATTCCCTTTGTTGGCCTGATGGCCCTCTAAGGGTTTGCTGGCAGCCCTCGTGCCCTCCACCAGCCACCCCAACGGCGCTCCCCTCACATGGGTGAACCCCTGCCTCTGCATTCCCATTGCCTCTGTCCAAAATTCCAGATCCTTCCCACACCAGCCCCTGCCCAATCTTGGACACCTGCGGTTGGTCACACACGGACCACTCCCCTCTCCAACCCTCAGTGGCAGCCCATCCCTGCCATTGCAGCCCTCCCTCTAAGATCCATCTAATCCGGCCCCCGAAACAGAACTGGCAGTTAGTCATTATCCCGTGAGCCTGTTCTGATATTTGTAATTAAAAAGGTGTATATCCCCAAATCCTCTGACCCTCCTGGAGACTGGACCCACGCATGCGCCCTCTTCTCTTGGGCAAGCTCCCAGGAGAGCAGGTGGAAACTCCTGGCCCGGCTGCCGAGAGCACGAGCCCGGTCTGGCCTGCCAGGGCTCAGGAGATCACGATGGAGCAGAGGCGAGCGATCCCAGCGGGGGCCATGACCTCAGACAACCGAGGGAGCCCAGTCCAGCCCAGAACTGCCCAGCCGTGTGTTCAAATACCCAGGGCTATTTTAAGCACTCGGACAGTTTGTTATGTAGCAATAGCTAACTGAGAGCACACTGGAAATGTGTGCTCACCCTTGCTCTTTCCCCCGCCTGGAATGCTCTGCTCCCGAATATCCGTGGGGTGGTCTACGTCGCGGCCCCGAGGTCTCTGCTCAGTGAGGTCATCCTGGCAGGTCCCTGTCGGCCCCGCCCATTCACTCTCCCCGCTCGACACCTCGTGATAGAACGCGTCCCTTCGCCTGTTACATTGGCCTGTTTATCGTCTATCCTGCCCCATTGTTCACAGTAGGGTCGAAGCTCCGTGAGAGGAAAGAAATTTCGTTTCTTACTACGGCCTGGTGCCCAGCATGTAGTATTGGCTCAGCAGCTCGTGGAATGAATGAAGTCATTCATCTCACACCCTGGTGATTCCTACGGGGCTGGGCACGGACCACCACTCTGGGCCTCCCTGCACCTGCTCGCCTTGCTCTGGGCCCTCAGCTCCCCTGAATCCCGGCGGCCCTTGCATTTGAATAAGCCCCTTAGCATGTAAAAGATCCCTCCTTTCCCTCAGTTCTGCCAGTGGGGGACGCTCTCACCCCTACTTCTGGGATGAGAAGACAGACGCTGAGCGGCTTGCGCAAGGAATATTCTGAGGCCCAGCTTGCCTGGAGCTCCCTGAGATCACCAGACGGAGGTAACTCCTGCTACCTCCTGGGGCTCCCCCAGACCCCCGGTCAGGAGACCCTGCTCTGAGCCTCTTTCTTCCTGCCAGCCTGTGCTTGGGGGGTAGCCCCAGGAAGCCCTGGCCGGGGGTGAGGGACTGTGAGAATTTAGCTCCAATTCATCCCACAGACGGGTGGGGCGAGGACCCACCAGCTCCTGCTTCTGCCAGGTGAAGGTCACTGCTGGGCCCTGCAGGTAGGCGAGCCCTGGGACAGAGAGTTGGGACCTGATGTAGGGCCGGTCTGCCTGTGCAGGGACAGCTGAGGTGGCCTCAGTGACCAGGGCCCCAGAGGTGGGGGGAAGACTGATAACCTCTTGGATGAATGGCTCTCTAGGGTCTTTCTGCAGGGAAGGCCAAGGCTTGGCCAGCAGGGCTCCGGCAGGTGACTCGCCACTTTCAGCCTGGGTAGCAGCGCATTGTCCAAGCTCGCCGGGGCCACAAAGGCACCAGCGGAAAAGCAGAGCAGGGGCCCGGCTACTGCAGGAGCTGCCCACCCAGCCATAGGAAGTCCTGACCTGTTGCCTCCAAGTTATCCTCCGGGAACTCTTCTGGGCAGAGATGGAATTCCTAGAATCAGCCCCCAGGTAAAGGGCTCAGAATCAATGGAATCAACAGCACTGACTCGGTCTATCTGAGCACAATCTGCACAGTCCGCAGCCCGGAGAGGGGCAGGAACCAATCCTATGACAGCAGTCATATTTATTAAGCACTGACTGTGTGCCAAACCCTGTGCTTAGAAGGCTTTGCGTGGACCCCCACCCACTTTTGGCCCCTCAAAGTGGTCTGAATTCTTATCTTCATCACAGAGGGGACCGATATTCCAAACGCCTCTTAAGTACCGGCGAGGGGGCCAAAAACTTCACCAAAGAGACCCTCTTCTTGTGCTCAGAGTAAAGATCCCCCGCTTTAGGAGTGCCGAAAGCAGTGCGCCCACCGTCACCGATGGGTGATTCCAAAATGCCACAAAACCCTTTCCCCCTCGGGAGCTCTGATTTGGTGGGGAAAACAAGACCCAGGGGAGAGCAAGAGAAGCTAAACCCCAGCACAAAGCCGGCACACTGGAGAGAGTACAACCTGGAGCAGGACGGTGGGCGCCCAGGTGTCCCAGCCGCCTCTTCCCTGGTGGGGGGGCCCCTGCTCTCCTTACACATTCTGTGAAGTTTCTATAAAGGTGTCTGAAAGCCGACTCCAAGCGGCACTTGGTGTTGCCCTCTACTCTGAAACATTTGCCAGGGGATTGTGCCACATACCCACACACCTCCCCCCCAGGGCTCTAGAGCTGCTGTCCCCTCCCCACCCCGGCCCTGCCCCCAGGACAGGCAGCTAGCTGCAGGAAAGCAGCCCCTTTCATTAAGCCAGGGTGGGGCCTCCCGCTGGAAACAGAGCCCCCAGGTCCTGGGAAACTGCTGAGGAGGCAATAAAATTAGAGGGAAGGGCGGAGAGCAAATTACAGAGGGGGGAGTGGGCGGGGCCAGACAGCCTCTCATTAGCTGCGGGTGAGGGCCCGGATGGAGGGAGGATGGGCCCTGGGGGAGGCGGTTATCGGCCTCCTGTGGGATAGAGGGCCCCTTCAAAATCCTTGGGACCCGACCCCCAGGCCTCTGCTTTCTGGTCAGACCCTGTCCCCTCACTGTAGCGGGAGGACCCAGGGAATTCCAGATGCACCCTTTCTCACCCTTTACCTCTGGGTACGTGGCAGAGCCTGAGCCTCATTGTCCTCATCTGTAAAATGGGGCTGCCTCACAGGCAATAACCAGGATTTGTGCAAACAAGTGGCTCTATTTTTCTTTTTTTTTAAGTAGGCTCCACCTCCATGGTGGGCTTGAACTCATGACCCTGAGATCAAGACCAGAGTTGAGATCGAGTCAGATTCTTAACGGACTGAGCCACCCAGGCACCCCTAAACAAGTGGTTCTAATTCTTCCTGTACCTCAGAACCACCAGGGAAATTTTGTAAACTGCCAACATTTAAGCTGGAAATCGGAAACTATGAAGGCGGGCAGGCCTAGACACCAGCATTTTAAAAAATGTTCGGTGGTGAGAGGCTGAGAGACCATGCCTGGGGAAGTGGCTATGAGGCCTGCGTTCATGTCACCAACACCAAGTTAAACGGCGATTTGAGGGTCACCCTTCCAGAACCTCACCCTCTTACAGGAGAGACTACATGAGGACAGGACTGTCACCTGTCATGGGCACCTCCGTAGCCCCAGGTCTTGGGACGGTATCTGGCGTGGAGTGTTTGTTGAATGAATACTGTTAACAGGGAATCTAGGGACAGTGAATATCTATTGAGTACCCACTGTGTGAAGGGCACTTTTCTCGGGATCTGGGGTACATGAGAAAACAGGAAGGGTAAAGAGGCCTGCCTACCCTCCTTTATCTTTTTTTTTTTTTTAAGATTTTATTTATTTATTCATGAGAAATGAAGAGAGAGGCAGAGGGAGAAGCAGACGCCCTGCCAAGCAGGGAACCCAAAGGGGGGCTCGATCCCAGGACCCTGGAATCATGACCTGATTCCAAGGCAGACATCTAATGACTGAGCCACCCAGGCGCCCCTACCCTCCTTGATCTTATGGTTTTTAACACAAATAGATGGAAAATAAGCTGTATGTATAGAGCCAAGATGGAGAGGTTTGTGAACATTTTTTATACAGAGTGAGGTAAAGTGAACTAGGAACCAAACAGGGTATTCAGGGAAACCAAACCACCACGTCACTGCTTGAAATAATCACCCTGTCATGCTTTAAGCCAGGATTTAGTGGTTACACGAAGTCTGGGGCTTCAGCTGGGGAGACACCACTGTCTTGGGGTGACAGGAGTGACTGGATCTGGAATTCTCTCGAGGGCTCTGTTCAGTGCAGTAGCCACTAGGCACATGTAGCAAATCAAATTAAAATTTAAGTGAAAACAAAATGTCAAAATCACTTCCTCAGGGGCCCTAGCCACATTCCAGGTGCCAGACTTAGCCAATAAACATGCAGGATGCTCAGAAAATTTGGATTTCAGATACACAATGAATGATTATTCTTAATGTAAGTATATCCCAAATAGTGCGTGGGACATACTTATACTACAGAAGTATTTAGTGTTTAACTCAAACTGAACAGGGTTTTCTGTGTGTTCTCCTCAGCTTAGCTAACATGTGGCTAACAGCCACTGTATTGGACAGCACAGATATAGAACATTTCCATCACATATGAAATTCTATGGGACACCGCTGATCTAGAGACTTCTAGAGACTTGTCTGGTTTCTGGGCTGGGATGACTGGAAGGCTGGGCTTAGCTGGGACACAGGGCCTCTCCCAAACGAGGCTTGGCTTCTCCCAGTATAGCAGCTGGATTGGAGAGAGAGACAGAGAAAGGCCCTGGGGGAACAAGGGTCATCTAGAAAATCGAGCCTTCTTCCTCTGGTCTATATTGGGAAGGTACCTCCCCACATCACTTCCATCCCATTCTGTGGCTTACACATGTCACTAAAGCCAGCTCAGATTCAAAGGGGCAGGGAGAAGAGATTCACTTCCTGTGACAGGGAAGCCGCAAGGTCACATTACACAACACATGGGATTGGAACTACCTATCAGCTTTGATGGCTTTGGAAAACACCTCCACAGGGCAAGGGCAGCAAATGAGGCAGGGCCTTGGGCTTTTTTTGTTACATCAAATGGAGAGTCATGGAAGTAGAGAAGGGTCATAATCAGACTTAGGTTTTAAAATAAAGCATAAGGAGTGAAGGTAGGAGAGGGGGCTTACCTGGGATGGAGCTAGGATGCCCATCCCAGACCCGCAACCCCCCCCCCCCGGACCCCCTCCTTGCAAGGACCCTTGCAGCCCACCCCAGGGCGTCTCTACGTCCTGTCCCCAACTCTGAGGCAAGTCACATCTGGCCAGCTCCATGTCCCCTGCTCCTCCCAGTGGGAGGAGCACTTTAACAGTGCAAGAGGGGTCCAAAGCGCTGCAGACACAAACCAGACTTTAGAAAAACACTCCGTGCAAGCCCCGTGGGGACCCAGTGGGCGTTCCCAGCGTTTCCCTTGCGACTGCCCAGACGGGATTTCCTGTCTTCTGGGGCATTTGCTGAGCAGGCCAAGATCAGCTTCACGGAAGGAAGGAAGGGCTTTATCCATCCCCTATCTACACAGGCTCCAAGACTCCTTCTCCTCTGCTCCCCTGGGGATCCTTTCCCTGTATCCTTCCTCTTCCTCCTGCCCCTTTTTCAGCTCCCAAACACAGGCTCAGCCACCTGCCTCCCAGCAAGACTGAATTACGGGCTCATGTGATACAATCAGCAGCTCCGAGGAGCAGAGGCTCTGGGAGCCACAGCTGGAGCCAGCTGGAATCAGGCTGCCTCTGGCTCGAAGTTTCCACACTGAGCAAACTGCTTTGCAGAAACCTCCCTTATGCTGACAGGACAGGGTAATGGGGAGTTGCAGCTTCCAACTATGCCAAGAATGACTGTGTGTATCAGGCTGGAATCAAGGTCATTGGTACTAGCCTAACGTCCCCAGCAGCAGTTTCTATTCGTTATTCTGGAATCTTGCCTTGTCTTGGGTTCAGCATCCAAAGCAAGGAAAGTTCCTTCTGTGGCTTTGCGGTGTGGAGGGGACATGGCAAAGAAAGGAGAAACAATCTCCATTTCATCTGCAAACAACTCTAAAGTTACAGGAGAGATCTGCGACGTGGCAGCTAAAAAAATAAGACCAGTAACAGACGCTTCCTGAAACAGGAGAGGCCACCAGCCCCCACCCCCACCCCTGCCACGTAATCCCAGAGGCAAAGTTCAGCAGGAACCCCATGCCCAGAGGGCCCAGATCCCTCCCCTCTGATTTAGGCTAAAAATCCCTCGGTCGCTGAGGGTGCACCCAATGAATTAATGCAAGGGTTGGAAGGCAACCGTTAGAAAAACAGCTGGGGGCTGGGATGATGGGTCTCCTTTTCCTGAATGTTTTGAATATTACAGGTCCCACAGTTTAACAAGCTTTAAAGGAGTTTTGTAAAACGTAAAAGACCCAATTAAAATTAAAGCCCTCCTAGAATGACCACAGAGTTCAGTTTAATGAAACTTTTGCAGGAAAGGGGATGTCCCCTGACAGAGGGCTGGGGGGATGGGCAGTGGAAACACGAGATGCCAAAGAGATGTTCAGGTGCCGGGGCCATGGAGACCCAATTCCAGAGAGATATTCAACAGCTAGGAACCTCCAAAATCCACCCCGACTCTGGCATCTCTAGATTCCTTTCCATAAACCACACAACACATAGGGCTGGGGGGAAAAACATCAGAAACCTGTTTAATAACTGACTTTTAAAAAAGTTTCTATCAATGTTTTAGTAACCTCTATACCCACTGTGGGCCTTAAACTCACGACCCCATTGCACTCTTCCAACTGAGTCAGCAAGGAGCCCTTAATAACAGATTTTTTGTTTGTTTTTCCTAATAACGGACTTTTATGGGATGCGTAAAATAGAGGACTTTTGCTTTCTAGTTTATATATATTTTTATTGTTTGGATTGCTAAGTATGTATTGCTTTTATAGTCAAAAATAAAGATTAAAAACAAAAAAAATGCCTTTGAATGGCGACAAAACAAACCTCTGGTAAGGAACCTTCGCTCTGCCCAGCCAGGCAAGGCGAGCCACGCGCTCAGGGGATGGAATGGGGAAGCTTTCTCCCGGCCTTCGGGAGCTGGGTCACTTGGCCACCCCCTTCCCAACACCTCACAATTGTTTGACACCAGTCCCAGAAAGAGCAGCCTCAGCAACAGACATTGTGTCTTGGGTCACCAGGGATCAGAGGCCCACGTGAATCCTGGAGAGGACTGCTGGTCTGGGAACACACCATCCAGAGAACTTGAACTCTCAGGTCCCATGACATTTCTCTTCCTGCCTCAAATTGATCCTTTGAGGGGCATCCGGGTGACTCAGTTAAGCATCTGCCTTAGGCTCAGGTCATGATCCCTGGTGCTGGGATTGAGTCCCACATCAGGCACCCTGCTCAGCAGGGAGCCTGCCTCTCCCTCTCCCTGCCGCTCCCCCTGCTTGTCCCATCAAATAATAATAAAATCTTTAAAAATATATATTAAAAGGGCCCCTGAATGGCTCAGCTATTTGAGTGTTTGCCTTGGGCTCAGGTCACGATCCCGGGGTCCTGGAATTGAGCCCCGTGTTGGGCTCCCAGCTCAGCAGGGAGCCTGCTTCTCCCTCTCCCCACTGCTCATGCTCTCAAAAAAAAATTTTTTTAATAAATTAAAAAAAAAGACGATCCTCTGAGCAACTGCAGGACCACCAGACTTCTCCCCTCAGTTGCACCGGGAGAAGAGGCCCCACAAGGGGACAAGGGGCTGCCCTGGGAGCCTCTGCCGCCTACAGGCGGGAAGCTGATGGTGCACCGCGCCTACTTTCCTGTCTGCAGGAAAGCACTTCCAACTGGGCATGCCCTCAATGAACTTCGCCTCAAAAGGTGGGCAAGGCAAACGGTGACACCAAAAAAAATGGGGGTGGGTCAAGTGGGGAGGTGGCTGGCCCACAGCTTGTTCTGGGACTGAAGTGTTACAGACCAGGGTGGTCTTCCCTTGTCTGTCGCCTCACAACTGCGGCTATGCAGGCACTCCTAGATCACCGGGGATCACTTTACTGACACCCCCACAAATCATTCAGAAGGGACCTCATTTCACCCAGAGGCCTTAAAACATTGCAAAAAAGTTCTAAGCCCACCTCCACTCTCAGGTTCCTCAGCAGCTAGCTGGCCACTTGCCCTTCCCCCTGCAGAGGCCCACCCAGAGGCGGCCTTCGCTCTGCACCCCCACCCGCACCTGCAGCCCGTGGGACGCACACGCCAGCGTCTAGCCCACCGCCTCGCCTCATGTTCCAGGATGTTGGCTACCTCCTGGTTGCTCAGGCATACTGAGCACAAGAGCGCACAAAGGCAGCGATGGCTGTTGACACGGACACCGGAAACACTCCGCACAAAGGACCGGCAGACCCACTTGTGGCTGAATTACCCTTGAAACCAACATAGCTGAGCCCTGAAGCCTGGTGGGCCAGCAGCTAGAGCGCCTCAGACCAGTTGTGACCTAAGGACACCAAGTTACCCACGCCAACCACACCTAACATTCGTGTTACCATGGACAGTATAGTGTGGGGGTGTCAAGTTAAATGGGAGATAAATATGGTCAGGAACCCAGACTGGAGCTACAACTGTTTAAATTCATTTTGTGCACCATGCTTCCTAAATACCTGACATGGAGAAGCAGGCTTCTGTGTCTGGCCCATTTAGTAAATTTAGGTACCTGGCTCATTTTAGTAACGGGCTGGGTGTGGAAGCAAGACTTCAGTAACAGTTTAGGGGCTCCTGGGTGGCTCAGTGGGTTAAAGCCTCTGCCTTCGGCTCAAGTCGTGATCTCGGGGTCTCAGGGTCCTAGGATTGAGCCCCTCATCGGGCTCTCTGCTCAGCGGGGAGCCTGTTTCCACCCACCCCACCCCCCACCGCCTGCCTCTGCCTACTGTCAAAAAAAAAAAAAAAAAAAAAAAGAAAGAAAAAGTCTTCAGTAACAGTTTAATAGAAGAAAAACTGCTCCTCATGGTAGTCAGACATCAATATTCTGCAACCCTTGTACCAGTTACAGCTAATCCAAGAACAGGGTAAAAGTGGTAAGGTAAACCTCTTTTCATAGTCTCAAAGGTTGCCTAACAAAGTTAGGTAGTTGCCTAACGAAGGTTAAGATGTCAAACTTCACAGGGGAAGCCCTGGCAGGTACTACCTTGAATGCCCAGTCATCACCAACAACAGGATGGACGGAGCCTTAGAACACTGCGTCACTTATGCTAAGCCTGTCAAAAATGCAAACCCAAATCGAACCCGTGAGCAAGCCAGACAAACCCAGACCTGGGCACCTTCTAAAAAACTGGCCACCAGTAGTCTCAGAAGACGTTAGGATTAGAACAGAGGCTAGGAACGTGGGCGGGGACCTTGAAGCCCCAGCACCATCTGCAGTCTTGGGGCACACTTGGGCCTTGTTTTCCACAAAAACACTCTGGGTGGCAACATGATTTATTATTTTATTATACACTTTATAAAAAGATCACACACGCACACATACCTCCCCCTATGGTCACGAAGGGAGCTCACATCTTTTGAAACAGACAGGCCATCTCTGAAGTAGGCCTTATTATTCGTTCTTATACCCTATTTCTCTCCCCTCAAATATTTATAGCCAAACTACAAAAAAAATGGAGCTGCAAAGGGTATATAAAGACAAATGAGTATTTTTCACTCTTGTTATACTACAATCACTCAAGGGGACTAAAGAACCATGAGTGTAAGAAGGGAGAGGGGGAAATCACATTAAGGAATGGAATGGTTCTGTTACCTGCAACAAGCAGCTGACTTATTTGCTGTCAGTGGCCCCTACTCTAAATTAACTGGTTTATAGGGACATGGGCACATGAAACCATGAGAGAAAATGTGCCAGGCCATTCCTTATACTTGGTTCCAGAAGGCACATGTTTCCTGTACTCTTTAATAACTAAAGACAAATTATAGGAGGACTCAGCATGTGGATTCTGGCCACTCTGAGGTATTAAATGCATAGGGAAAAGATTAGTTATGTCCAAGTAGCATGCAATAGAAATATTTTTAAACCAACATGGTTAAGTGTTAAGATTTTTAAAAATCAAAATATTTATTCACATAATTTTAAACTGAAGTCAAAGGTAATAAATCTTCTGTGGTAATGATTTAAGTGCAAGTGATGCTCGCTTTCTTTCACATTCATGTCCTTCATTCGGAGAAAAGGCAGATCAGTTGTTCTTGAACAAGTCAATGCAGCTCTGCAGGAGGGAGACATTGTTCTGGAAGACAAAAGTCAAGGTAGACCAATGCATCTCTCAAGTCCAGACCTCCTACAGATATGCTCTGTAGTGTAATTCTGCTGGGACGTAACCTAAAGGCCAAAGAAGAGTTGTTCTTTGAAACTGAAGGCCTTGGAAAGACCAGATAAAAAGGTGCTAAAAATTAATTAAGAGTGAGATTATAAATGATAAATATTCATAAAAGACTTAAGCACAAATTGCTTTACAATGTTCTCACTTTAAAGGAATTGAGAAAACTCAAGACACCCAGAACACCACGGGTATGATTTACATATACAGGACACTCTAAAACCCCAACTTAAAAAAAGGTCATACACAATAGAACTTTCAAAATACACATGTATGTTCAAAGTCTTCCTGCTTAACCAACACTGATCGGCCAGTGACAGTTCCCTCCTACCGCGGCTCCTGCCGATCCTGCCGCCCTGGGCCGGACAGCACTGCTGGGACTCACACGCAGCTGCACCCAGGAGCCGAGGGAGGAGCCATGCCCCAAACCTGAGCCAGGTGCTCTGGGCAACACTTTACAAGCTCCCTAAGGAGACTCTAATGTGTACGCAACACTGAGAACCATTTTTCTCCATCTTTTTTGGATGGAGAAAATTTGTACTCTAATTTAAGTAGTAATCTGTACTCCAAATTAAGTACAGACATTAAATATACAAGGAAGTTCTTCCTTTCTAAAACAAAGAAAAAATTAGTATCATAAGACACTAATATGCTCTTCTCAAAAACAGTATTTTATCATGGTGTTATAGAATTTTGGTTTGCAGAAGAAAAAACAATCCAACAAGTAACTCCCACCTACCTAAGATTAATACCATAAAGCAAACCTCATGTGCCCAATGATACTAGGATAGTGAACTAGGAAAATAACTTGGGGGGGTGGGGTAACCTTTAAAGCTGGCTTAATTTAAAGGAAAAACACTTACCCTGGCATGCTTTATTTCCAGTTCAGACATTTCAATTAGATTCTTTCTAAATGCTGCCACTCTCTTTCGTTTGAAATTGATTAGTTCTATAAAAGAAAGTTACCAACAAAAGCTGAATGAACAATTTTCATCTTTAATTTCCAAGTATCATTCTTACATATAACCTCCAACGCTCTGATACACTTATTTTCTCCTATTTTTATATCTCTGCAATCAGGATACATACCTGACATTTTATGGACAGTATAGTGATATGCTTGCCATTGCCTTTATGTATTTAAAGATTTTATTTATTTGAAAGAGTGAAAGAGAGAACATGACCAGGGAGGGAGTGAGAGGGAGAAGCAGACTCCTCCGCTGAGCAGGGAACCCAACTCAGGGCTTGATCCCAGGACCCTGGGATCATGACCTGAGCCGAAGGCAGATACTTAACCAAATGAGCTACCCAGGTGCCCACCTTTGTTTTTTAAGATTTGAAGTAATCTCTACACCCAGTGTAGGGCTTGAACTTACAACCCCTGAGGATCAAGAGTCACATGCTCTACCTACTGAGCCAGCCAGACACTGCTGCCATTGCCTTTAAAATGAGCACTGCACCCTAATTACTGAGCATCAAAATTCAGAGAATGCCACAGACTACTTGGAGAATCTATGAAATAAATAAGCAGTCTTGCCCTGAAGCTCTAGCTACCAGTACTTACAGAAAGCAAGCTGGGGAAGGTGGTGAGCCACACATACATAACCTGCACCAATGGCTGTAATGCTTAAACTTTAGAACTTTAGAACTACTGCTAATGTTCAGACTGTTTCTCTGTAGACAACATCTATACAACAGGCCACCTTTAAAACTGTTGTTTCCTATCACCAAACACTATACAGGATTAATGCCCCATTAGAAATTAGGGTAAACCAGTTAAGTACTTCCTCCCTCGGGATTCCTTCCATAAACCCGTAGTTCTGACCATCACTCCTTTGGTCAAAACCCTCCCCAGCTAAAACTGGGGCTCCAGTCCTCAGGAGCAAACTTATCCTCCTGTACCAGGTCTAACGTAGCATTGACCAAAAGAAAGATCAAGCAGCCAACATTAAAAAGTAATAACTTGCAAAAACAACTTATCACGATAGGACAATGACATTACCTCGGATATACTAAATAAGTCTTCCCAGAGGTCAAGATAAACTCACCTTTCCTCTAGGCCTGCACCCAGGACCAGGACTCAACGCTAACCTGTCTCATCTCCCGTTGATGCCTGTTCACACCATCATTTGTACTATGCTCGTTCAACTGACTATCAGTTCAGCCATGAATTTCAGGAAGAACCTGGACCAGAGGCAGACAAGTTAAGACCCATTCATTGCAGTATTCTACATAATACTGTACTTTTTACAAATAGTATACCCAGCCTTACATTTTGAATAAAGAGGATAAAATCTACTAGAGGAACAAACCCTAGGCAAGGATAGGCCTAAACTGGCACCACTATAAAGCTTTGTGGTTTTTCTTTAATCCCCTCTGAAGCTGTCAGAGCTAGTAAACTCTGGCCTACGCAATAACCTAAGATTTCAACGCAATAGTTTTGAAGTTTGTTCTTTTCCTTATAAATTCGCTAATTAAACAAAGGGCAAGAATTTATTTTACTATGCTAGTAAGGAGATTCCTTTGAAAGAATCCAAAAGACAGCCATGTGAGCGTATCTGCATGCCCTTTTCACGATTTTTGTACAGAGCAGCTCCGTCTCTTACAGCTAAGGAATTATAGTACTGAAAACAATGAGCCAAGACACAAAGGAACTCTACTGCTCATTGCTAGTATCAGGACATTTTCAGATAATGCTTAAGATTCCAGAACCACAGGGGAGGGGGAAAAAAGTTCTGAGAAAATAAAGTCTTAAAACAAGATAGGGATTTCTCACAGAAACCTGAGTTTAGGGGTGAATCAGGTACAGAGTATCACTATAATTACATTCACATTCAGGAAAATACATTCTTGGGCGCCTGGATAGCTCTGTCAGTTAAGTGTCTGCCTTCGGCTCAGGTCATAATCCTGAGGTTCTCCCTGCTCAGCGGAGAGCCTGCTTCTCCCTCTCCCTCAGCTGCTCCCCTTGCTTATACTCGTTCACATGTTCTGTCAAATAAAATCTTAAACAAAACAAAAACAGTAACAAAAACCCATGACTCTAAATGATAACGAAGGAATGTGGAAAAGAAGGGAAGGCTTGTGTTTAAAGGATGATGATGCCAAGGGTGTGGAAAGTGAATGCTAAAACTGGGGGAGGGTAATCACTTTTCCACAACCATTATAGTAAAAGCTGGCTCAGACAATAATCAACACAGACTAAATTTAGGGAGAAAGTATGAAGAGCAGGCTATCTGCAAGGTCTTAAACTATCTCCCCACACACTGATGATTAGCAGCACAGGGAAAAAAAAATAACCGTAGAGTGGAGAAACTGGGCAACACCTTGACTGGATAATCAAAATTAACACCACAAATGAGAAGAAAATGGAACATAACATGCCCTTAC
The DNA here is from genome assembly GCA_028533885.1 of Nasua narica. Lineage (NCBI taxonomy): Eukaryota > Metazoa > Chordata > Mammalia > Carnivora > Procyonidae > Nasua > Nasua narica. The sequence goes on along the minus strand of CM052811.1, from coordinate 84,211,825 downwards.
ATGTGACACCTGAAAGACATTACTCAGATAGTATTCTGCTGGAAATGCATAACCAGAACTATTCATGAGGGAACAGACATTCCGAAAATGAGGAACACTATTCACTATTTGTAGAGACTGTGGTCCCCAAAAAAGGAAATGTCATTTTAAGGAAAGGCAGGGGAAGGGGTCCCTTCCAAATTAAAGGAGACATAAGAGCTATGGTAACCTAATGGCAACCCTAGACAGGAGGACGTTATTGATACAAAAAACAAAATGAGAACATAGACAATAGGCTAGAGTGTATTGTATCTAAGTTTACCGAAGTCATAAGTACACTAGGGACGTAAGAGAAATACACAACAAGTTTTTTTTAGGGATAAAAGGACAATAAGATACAACTTAATCTCAAATGGCTGAAAAAGGGGGGGAAAAAAACCACCCCACCGTGTGCATTTATGAACATACATGTGCCACCACATGTGCATGTGCCAAGTGAGGGAGCAGAAGAGGCAAACTGGACAACTAGGGGACTCCAGGTAAAGAATGCACAGGTGTTCTCTGCGTTATCTGTTCAACTTTTCTCTGTAAGCTTGAAATTACTTCCAAATAAAAAGCAGAAAGTAAAGAGTAGCCCTGCTCAACCTTCTTTTGCAGATTCAGAAAGCTGTTCAAATTTCTGGCAGCATTCCTGCTGGTGTGCCTCAGCCAATTTGACATCTTTGCTTTTTAACCGGGCCTTATCCAAGGCTTTGTTTGAGTTCTCATAGTCAGTTAGGGCTTTGGTGCGTCTGTATAAGAGATCCTGAGAAAAAAAAATTGACAGGACATGGTAGTTATTAAACTTATCCTGAAAAATTGCTAGAGACCAAAAGAAAAAACTAAGTATCTAAACTACTCTAAAATTAAAAAAAAAAAAAAAAAGGCTAGTGCACTGCCTGAAATGTCAAAAGGCAACAATCTGGTTCACTTCCACCTCCCCCTTCCATTATGCATTTTTTTTAAATCTCGAGATTAGCCTGGAAACAGTAATTCTTGTAGCACTGTTGGGAGCTTTTTGAAGTTTTTTATATGGATCAACAACCACCAAAAACCCAAAACCAAAGCCCAACAGTGAAAACTAAAGGATCAAATCATTTCCATGATTCAATCATGGAAAGCAGTTTCAGAAAATTAACCACCTTCTACCGAAACAGTAAGCACTGCTGGGCATGTCAAGGGATGCTACTAGAACACAGTGAGGCAACAGGAAGAATATTCTTCTAACTTCACCCCTCCATGAGCCCTGCCACAAGCCCATCAGAGGCTCTCATCTGAAAAAAAGACTATTTGCCATCTCCAGCCAAGTACAAGTTCCCTCCGTATTTAAAATAGAACAGGTATGGGAGGTTCAATGAACATGTATTTGTGTACACTCAAAAAACTTGGGTTTATCATCAGCTCTCAGGTCCATTAAAATACGAAATAAGAAATATAGCCTGGGATGCCTGGGTGGCTCAGTTGGTTGAGCAGCTGCCTTTGGCTCAGGTCATGATCCCAGCGTCCTGGGATCGAGTCCCACATCGGGCTCCCTGCTCAGCAGGGAGCCTGCTCCTCTCTCTGCCTCTGCCTGCCTCTCTGCCTGCTTGTGTTCGCGCTCTGTTAAATAAATAAAATCTTAAAAAAAAAAAAGAAAAGAAAAAAGAAAGAAATATAGCCTAAAGTATATAAAAATAGAAAACTAAGGAAACACGCCAAGACAAATTAAATATGAAACTATGAGGAAAATAATGAATTTCTACTTCCTAATGACATTCAGGGCAGTGTTATGCTCAATGAATCCATGTTTCATTCCCAAAGGTCATTCTGCTTACCACTTAATCTTGACTTTGGTAAGTAATGGTTGGTTTATAAACTCAAAAATTGCAATTCAATAAAAACTCACAAAATGCCCAAACCTATTCTCCCTCAGAAATAGCCCTTTTGGAATGTGTTCAGTTACACCCTATCCAATAACCTATAATCCCCCAAATTCCTGTCTGTTCACTCGGCACCACCCCTACTGCTTCTGATACAAACTAAGGACACAATGCCACAAAAAGGTATGTTACTGTAGAAAGATTTCAATCTAAAATGGAACCAGAGGCTATGAAATGGAGAATCTCACACATGTGCCCTCAAGAGAATGGAACCTAAGAACCAAGAGACTGATTTCAAATGCCCAATTTACAGAAGACCCAGAAGATGCTTATCTCCTGACGATCAACTCACTTCTTGGCAAAAACATCCTCAGGCCAATGAACTTACCACTTGGACATCCCTCTCTTTACAATTCTACTAAATACAAGCCCAGCCCAAACCCTTAACTTGCCTGTAGGTTGCTACAGCATGTTTCCTGAACTGCAATTTCTCTGCTATTCCCAAATCAGCTCAACTTCTGGTCAAACTTGTCTCAGTCTACTGAGTTTATTTAGACTATTATTATTTACACAAACAACCCTGACAAATTCCCATCTTCTTTCATTTTCAATAACAAAATGCATCTCTAACATGAAACCTCTTCTGGGCCGTGGCAAGGTGGTCTTGTATTCTAACTGCTGCCTTACCTTAGCGGCCTCTATGTTGAGCATGTAGTACCGGAGCAGCTCTGTCAGCTTTAAGTCTTCATCGGAGGAGACTCGACTTTCTACTTTCTATTAAAAAAAAGTAAAAGTCACCATCATCTAAGCAGAAATCTACAGATTATAATAATAAAATATATATTATGAAGACAAACATAAATATCCTTACCCTAAGTTTTTCAAACAGCTCAGCAACCTTCAATAGGTACCTGAAAAGATATACATGATTTTGGCTTACGGTCTTAAAACCATGTATGAAATAGGACTTACCAGTAAGACATGAATGAGTAAATGCAGCAATCTGAGCCATTGGTGCTTTAGAATTAATTTATCAAAGTAGTACTTTCACCACCAACTGGCCCCATCTAGCAGAGAAGATGGTTCTAGAACTGAGCACATCTACGGTGCCACACTTGTGGCTATCAACCTCTCTCAGTGCCCCTCAGCCACCTTGCCGTGCAGAAACTGCGTCCCAAGACAGTCTTTAACCAATGTCAAAGCTGTGTTAACCAAGGGCAAGTTCTAATGAGCTGCCACCATGGGTGTCCCAAAGCCATAAATACGTTAATAAAAATTTTAAAAAGCTACTATTTCATTTGGGTTTTGACATTAGCCTGACTTCCACCACCTGTTGTACCAAATCCTAGGTGTTAAGTAGAATGCAGTCTTACACCAGAAAAGCCCAGGATGGAGAAACAGAAAAATTCATATAAAAAAGCTCAAAACCAGACCGGGGTCATTGCATTAGCCTTAAGACCATCTTAACCAAAACAGATTTTTTAAGTCCAGGGCACTAACTACCAGGTGAAACACCATTTGCCAGAGAATTTATAAGGCAAACTTCATTCAGACACAACTTCAGAATTAAATCAACATAAAAAGGAGACAGGTTGACAAAAATAAAAGCTTTGACAACGGCTACCATGTTTGGTATAGAAGTACCCACTGAGTACCCTACAAACACCTTAAATATGTCTGTGTTCAGAGGGTGTGTAAAGACTTGAGTGCTAGAGACCATACTATCCTCTACTCTTGATGAGCTCGTACTCAAAAGCAGAAATGAAACCATATAGTCATTCCTCGTTATACCACTCACGAGTTTTCAATTGGGGAGTAGGGAAAATGCTTTTCCAACAAAACTTACTTTTTGATGACCGTGGGCTCTTCTAAAGCCAGGCTGTGCAGGCAGGCTGCAGTGTGGATATAGTCATCTGCAACATCTGGAGAAACAAGGACAGCCCTTTTTATATGAATAGAGCTAGTACGGTAGCAAAGCTAAGTGTCTAGTGGGTGAATGGTATTTACTTTTATGAGATCGGGTCATTTTGTCAGCTTTTGCACATGAATCCTTGATCCTATTATAATAGTTAATGAGGAAATTCTTCTCTTGCTCAAAGAAGTCATCTACCTCCTAAAAGGGGAGAAAAGAAATTTAAGAAGCAAAACTCTGAAAAATATGAATGTTATTTTGCATTAGAAGAAACATTAAAGAAATAAGCTCAAGCATAAGAACTTTAACCTCTATGGACCAAGAAAACCCAAACTGACATGACAGCATTTCATAACCAAGATTAGCAAAACTCAAGTGCTGGCAGAAAACGTCAACAGAGAAAACGATTTTCAAGAGCCATTCAACAATGCCCAAGAAAACTCTGGTAGCCTCTCTAACATCCAGCAATTTAGAAGAGAAGTGGTTCTGCCTGGCAGGTGGCAACCTAGCAGTGGATACCCCCATCTGTTTGTATGGGGGGTACACCTGGTGGGCACCAGTCAGGGAGGCTAAACACTCCATGTTATGTGGGTATAGGACATACACCTCAAAATGCACCAAGGAGAAATTCCTCGAGTTTCCAAATTCCTGACAATGCCCTCGACTCAGCACCTATACCCTGGGCTCCTTGCTCAAGCCCTCAACAAGTGGGAAAGTTAGACACAAGATGGGAACTCAGTTAAAAAGTGGAAGGGTCTGAGGAGTGAGAGATAAATATCAATTTAGTCTTTTAAGACAGCTTTGTCCAACAAAAATATGTGAACCACATATGCTATTTAAAAAGTTTCTAGTAGCCACATTATTAAAAAAAAAAACAAAAAACCGCCAAGTGAATCTTTTAATATTTTACATTCTTTTCTTCACTTCAGATCCTTGAAATCTGACACACAAATAAAAATCTGGTGTGGCTGGGACAAAGTGGACAGTGTAGTTCTGGAGAATGGCATGAAATACTATAATCTTGTAGCTTATTTTCTATTTAAAACATAATAATTGAGTAACTGCTCTCTGTACAGAAAAGAAGAAAATGAATTAAATGAGACTCCTCTTATCCCCTCACTTAACACGGTATTTTAGAAATAAGTGAAAATTCAGTAAAAGTAGATAAAAAGAACCAAGATTTTAAAAATTATTTACATTTCTGTGTAGTATCATTTGTTTCACAAATATCTCTTGTGAAGAAATAAAAGGTCAGCTATTCACATGAAGTCAAGTTTTCTACAACAGCTAAAAGCCCTTTACCTTAACTCCAGAAAAAAGGACCTCATCAGCACTTTTCACCACACTTTTGAAAAAGCCACCAAACATCTCTTTGGTATTTTTCCGCCTAACACTTAGCTGGAAGAAAAAAAAAGAAAATAAAATTATGAAAAATAGTTTATGGTATACATGTTTCTCTAAGTACTTTAAGCTTTTTTTTTTTTTAAAAGATCTTATTTATTTATTTGACACAGAGAGAGAGCCCGATACAGGGCTCCATCCCAGGACCCTGAGATCATGACCTGAGCCAAAGGCAGAGGCTTTAACCTACTGAGCCACCCGGGCGCCCCTAAGTACTTTAAGCTTTAAAAATCTTCCAAGAGATATTGTGTCCTAGCATAGGAACACACATAAAATACCTTTCATTCCATCTTAGTCACCATGTCTAAATAGGAATAAATAGCAAAATGTAAACACAGGTGATAGTTCTAAAAGCATGACCCAAGATATTTTGGAAAAATACCTGGCACTAAGTCTCAGTGGCTTTTATTTTATATTGTATTTGTATTTATTTATTTATAAGTAGGCTCTACACCCAACATGGGGCCTGAACTCATGGACCCAAGATCAAGAGTTGCATGCTCTTCCAACTGACCCAGCCAGGCATGAGTTCGTGGCTTTTAAAAGTCTTTTCTACTCTGTTTTTCACTGAACTTCACTGGTTCGAAGATGCTAAGGAATTTTTAAGCAAGGGCCTGTCTCACACATATTAAGAAGTAATTAAAAAAAAAAAAAGGCAACGGGGGCTCCTGGATGGCAGAGATGGTTAAGCGTGTGCCTTCAGCTCAGGTCATGATCTCCAGGTCCTGGGATGGAACCCCAGGTCCAGCTCCCAGCTCAGCAGGGAGCCTGCTTCTCCCCCTCCCTCTCCCCTAGCTTGTGTGTGTAAATGCGCTTCTCAAACAAATACAATCTTAAAAAAAAAAAAAAAAAAAAAAAAGGTAAAACATACATACCTCCTTCCAACAGGTAACCAGAAACAAATGTGAATTGAAAATCTCTTAATCCCAAAATTGGGGCCCCTCAGTGGCTCAGTCACTTGGGTGTCTGACTTCAACTCAGGTCAGGATCCCCACATCAGGCTCCCCGCTCAATGAGCTGTCTGTTTCTCCCTCTGCCCCCCACCCACTTATTCTCTCTCAAATAAAACCTTTCAAAACAAACAACAATCCCAAAATTAACTGAGGGCAAAACCAGTCCTTTATTAAAAGGGAGAAGATGTGATCTTCAAGCAGCATTTTATAAATATATCTTGAAATAGATCTATGGGGGAAGTGAAAATAGTATTTAAAAAAGGATTTCACTGTGCCATTAAAAAATTCAGTACTTTTTAAAAGTCAATTTTGGGGCACCTGGGTGGCTCAGTGGGTTCAAGCCTCTGCCTTCGGCTCAGGTCATCTCAGGGTTCTGGGATTGAGCCCCGAATCGGGCTCTCTGCTCAGCAGGGAGCCTATTTCCCCCCCACTCTCTGCCTGACTCTCTGCCTATTTGTGATCTGTCAAATAAATAAGTAAAATCTTTTTTAAAAAAAATAAATAAATAAAAGTAAAAGTCAATTTTTCAGGGGCGCCTGGGTGGCACAGTGATTAAAGCCTCTGCCTTCGGCTCAGGTCATGATCTCAGGGTCTTGGGATGGGGCCCTGCATCGGGGCTCTCTGCTCAGCAGGGAGCCTGCTTTCCCCCCTCTCTGCCTGCCCCTCTGCCTACTTGTGATTTCCCTCTCTCAAATAAATAAAATCTTTTAAAAAATAAAGTCAGTTTTTCAGAAAATTTATCAGGCCATCAAGTATATTTATCTACTTTTTAAAAAGCAATTTCTATACCCAACATGGGGCTCAAACTCATTGCCCCAAGATCAAGAGGTGCATGCTCTTCTGACAGCCAGCATGGTGCCCCCTCAAGCATATTTTAAAAATATAGATATAGTCAAGTGAGGGTTCCTGGGTGGCTCAGTCAGTTAAGGATCCACATCCAACTCTTGATTTCAGCTCAGGCCATGATCTCAGGGCTGTGGGGAACAAGCCTCACATAGGGCTCTGTTCTGGGTGTGGAGGCCATTCCAGATTCTCTTGCTCTCCCTCTGCTCCTCCCTTTCCCTAAGGGGGAGGGGGGCAGGAAAAAAAGAGAATAGAAAAAAATATTGTCATGTGCATTTTCACTGGATCATAGAAATGGAACAAAAATGCCTTACATCCTGATCATATTCCAGGAACACGTGGAAGTTGCGATCCTTACTGAGAACAGGGTGAGAAGAGAGCCGCTGTAGAAAGACTTCATGGGAGGATACAGTCTTCTTAAAGACAGCAAGATACTCACTGGAAGAGAAGCACACAAGGTATTCAGCGGAGACCGCTCAACTAAATAACTGGTCCCGGTTATCACCAGGTTCTGCTCATGCTTCTAAGGAAAACACTTGAACTAGACGAAAACATTTTGGTATAACCTTTTATCTAATTAATAATCGGGCATTTCCCATTTGGGAACCTGTGGAATAAACCAAAGAAAGGGGAAAGTAATATTATCACTGGAGTTGAGAGTGCAAGCCTACAAAGCCCAAATCTACATGCAATTACTGCCAGCATTTAGTAGCCACAGAACACTGGCTTCTGTCAAACAACGAAAACGCCTTAGTCCTGCAGCCACATACACAGCACTCAAGTCTAATAAGGCTTCAAATTATCCCACATTATAAAGTGACTTTATCTCAACCGAGGCATTATAGATGGCTCTAAACTTCTCAATGGTAGGACTTCAGTCTATTGTGCTCAGTACCTGTCCTCAGAACAGGCCATGGCAGGTACCTCAGCATGTGTGGAAGGACTTAGTACCTGGAGACATGCGAACGCTGGCCCCAGAGAATACGGACATGGGGCAGAGCACAGAGGACAACTGCTGAAAGAGACACCACGCTGACGGTGGGAGGGTGGAGAGAGCCAAAAGTGCAAAGATAATGTTATAACTTTAATGCAAATCCCCAACTGTGATACATTTTTGTTCAAAATACCTATAACCAAGTTAAAATACGCTTCCTGTGAACCTAGGACTTCTTTCAAACCATCAATGTGATTATTGTTCAGGGTGCTTCTTTGTAACCACTGTAATCACTGCCACCTAGTATCAGCTGTACTTCCAGTCACTGAACTTCAGGGAGTAAGACTTAGTACATTATCAGCAGCCTGAAGAGTTCTTTATCTAGAAGGACAAAGGCTTCCTTCTTACTACTCCAGACCACCACTCCATGATAAATAGTCCACCTGGGGGAAAACAATCAGTCGATCCAGCGTCAGCAGGGAATCAACAGCAAAACGCAGTTCTACAAGACGGCGCACTAGGCAACTAATTAACTCCATACCTTAAGAAAACTGCCAGCTTCCCCCGATTTCTATACACTTAACCACTTTGGTTCTTCTCAAAAGATAGAGAGTCCTATCAAGAAAACCCACTTACGCTTCCAGCTCTTGCTTCATCTTAGCAAATTCTTCTTTGGTCATAGACCCTTCACCCTCTCCCAATTTCTGCATCTTTTCTCGAGGGCCATCAAAGTCCGGCTTTGTAGGAGCAGGCGGAATCTGTGGGAGAAGCAGGTTAACTTGCGAGCATTCTTGTCCCAGCAGTGATGTTCTACTCAGCGCCTATGCACAAGGAGGCAGCCAGCCCAGGGGCGCTGTCTAAACAGGTCAGCCTCTGCTTTTCTCTTAACATTATTCCTTTTGGCCATATACATGAAGTCTCCTCCCCACAACCGGACACTCAGACTATCATTTGTTCAGGCTACCCACTATGGATGATCTGTAGGGGATAACAGTGTTTAGCCTGCTTCGATGTCAGTTTAAATTGTATATATTACAATCAGTGCTAAAATGAAGTCAATGAAGCACCATCAAGATTAGGCTCTAGATGTTAAAGGCAATTTTTAATTCCAGGGGATAAAAACAAGGTTCCAGTTTTAGGTGAACAGAATATTCTCGAATACAAGCTTCAATACTACTTTTATTTGCACAAAGACAACTGCTTCTTCTACATCTTGAGCAGACAACACTTTTGAGAAATCTACTATACACCATCACCACTACTGAAGTTTCCCAAGAAATCAATTCTACTTGATGCCTGAAAGTACCAGAGAAAATACCAAACCCAAAAGGTAGAGAAGATTCAAGCCATGAAACTAGTTAGTCTATTATACAGATCTCATAACTGTATGCTTCACCTCATAGTTCTAACACAATTCTCATTTGTTTAGCCTTTACCACTAGCACATGCTCTACTTGGTAGACGAAATCAGTTTTCAAAACTCATAAAAAAGGGGCGCCTGGGTGGCTCAGTGGGTTAAGGCCACTGCCTTCGGCTCAGGTCATGATCTCAGGGTCCTGGGATCAAGCCCCGCATTGGGCTCTTTGCTTGGCGGGGAGCCTGCTTCCCCCCTCTCTCTGCCTGCTTCTCTCCCTACTTGTGATCTCTCTCTCTGTCAAATAAATAAAATCTTTAAAAAAAAAAACCCTCATAAAAAATGGGTAGAAGTCTCTTTAAACAAAATGAATACAATAAGGTAGAAGAAACCGGCTTCAGTAATTATTTGATTTTCCAAAATGCACTTACGATAAGCCCAGCATAGTCTGCAGTTTCAATAAGAGTGTCATGTAGCCACACAAAGTCTTCATGTTGCCTTGTAACAGAGAACTCTGGGCTCTGAAACGTGGGCAGCGTGGTCTGTGAAGAACAGAGTAACAAGTTAGAACTGGTAACCACCACTTTTTGCTAAAGTGGTTTGGGTTTCCTGGGCTGGTGCTATGGGAAAATTCTCACATCTCAGTGAGACCCAGTCAAGGACAAAAGCAGCAACACATGATCTCTTCACTATAAAAGTCACCCCTAAGATTCGACATGTTCTTTAAGGAATTCTTTTCACAAAACTCTACTTCTCAGGTCAACTCAGGCAGATATAATCTTGTAGTCCTCACGTAGCCTCCAGAGTGAGGTATGCTAATCAAGCCACCAAGGTATTAAGAGAAAACCACATGGGGGGGGGGGGGACCGTACTAACAGCATGTCTATACGCTGGAGATGGCCTGTAACCCAAAAGCTTTGTAGAGCATCATACTGCCCAATTCAAGCTGTGCCTTAGCCACCATTTATCTCACTTAAACCTGTGGCACGGTTGTCTCACCTGTGATAATGCGTACCATAAGGTTACAGGTAAGTATAGGTTATAGAGAAAACTAAACCCAGGCAAACCCTTTACAACAATGTCTGGCATTAAGATAAGCATTCAATGCATTTTGGTATGCAAAACTAGTATGGAAGGAGAAAGCACACTGAAAATGTTCCTGAAAGGATGGATTCTGAAACACTATATTTACTTTCCATTTTTTAGATTAGCATACTGCCTTTGTCATATTAAAAATCTATATATGAGGCACTTGGATAGCTCAGACAAACTCTTCATGTTCAGCTCAGATCATGTTCTTAGGGTTGGAGATGGGCTTCAGGCTCAGCGGGGAGTCCACTGAAGATTCTCTCTCCCTCTCTGCTCCTCCCCCAATTAACTTATGAAATATGGGAAGAAGCGGGGAGCCTGGGTGGCTCAGTGGGTTAAAGCCTCTGCCTTCGGCTCAGGTCATAATCTCAGGGTCCTGGGATCATGCCCCACATCGAACCCCGAATCGGGCTCTCTGCTCAGCAGAGAGCCTGCTTCCCCGCCTCTCTCTGCCTACTTGTGATCTCTCTGCCAAATAAATAAATAAAATCTTTAAAAAAAAAAAAAAGAAAAATATGGGAAAAAGCACTTTCCTGCATGCAAATAAAAACAAAAGGGGAAGATCTGTGCTGTGTAGGTAGTGGCTCCACACATCACTATGCCTGGTTTGCTTCCTCATGAAGCTGAGTATAACCACACAAACATCAGCAGTACCCACAGCCCTGGGGCTCCCCCACAGTGGAAAATGCTGAAGCAAGAGCACTTATCTGATGCTCACTACAAGCAAGATGAGGGATGTTTTCCCTCAGCAGTAGTGCTACACTGCAAACAAACAGCAATCATTTCGGTTCAGGACACTTTTCTTGCCCACTGTGAATCACAAAGCTAGAACATAGCATTGCTTTGATCGCTAAAGTCATCCTGTCACTTACCTTGGTGTGCACTGTAAATTTGACTTTCTCTCTCTCACTGAGTGCATCAGGTATGTCAATCTGAAGCGAGGGATCAACATTCAGGTCCACAGATACAGATCTCAGCTGAAAGACATTTTTTGGCTATTAATCTCAATTTCGCTGTAATGTTAAGTATCCTTCCAAAAACGGAAGCTAGAAATTAAAAAGCATTCTATAGGGGTGCCTGAGTGGCTAAGTGGGTTAAGCCTCTGCCTTCTGCTCAGGTCATGATCTCAGGGTCCTGGGATCGATCCCCACATCGGGTTCTCTGTTCAGCAGGGAGCCTGCTTCCCCTTCTCTCTGTCTGCCTCTCTACTTGTGATCTCGCTCTGTCAAATAAATAAATGAAACCTTAAAAAAAAAAAAAAAGCATTCTATACAAGATCATTTATAAGTCAGTTTAGACAGCTCTTACACTTACTTAAAATTGTGGGGAAACCTGTTTTTTAAATGAATGGGTAGGTCCAAAATATTCCTGTATTTCTGAACAAAGCAACTACATGTTTTTACGTCTATGTGAAAAATACACTTAACCAAATATTTCAACTTAAGTGGCTTGGAACTAGATAGAATGAGATCTTGAACTTCTCACAGAAACACCCCAACTACAAAGAACATTCAAGAGGCATTACCAGATAGTACACAGAACTGAACAAAGTTAGAAACTAAGAAAGCAAAGAGAAGACACAAAACAGTCATATGGTATGGGATTCCGGAAGTAGAAAGATAAGAAAAATCAGCCTAAGAGAATCAATTTACCGTCAGGGATTGTTTCAAAGAGACGAGATATCTAGATACAAGATGTGGATTATAAAAACAAAGGCCTCAAATTAGGAGAATCCCACAGTGGTGACACACGAGGAAGTGTGAACACTACCCAGGAAGCAAAAGTAATGCATTTTGTTATCTGGAAATGCAGAGGAAAGGAATACCCAATTTCTTTTTCTCAGTTTAAAAAGAATTTTGGAAGAAATGGACTGTTGGGGGGAATGTGGTTAAAACAGCTTTCCCACTAAATTTAAAACATGATGAATGTCCTAATTCTGAAAGCAGACAAGCTGACGGTCAATCTGAAGATGTGATACAAACACAGCATGACAGTGTACTCGAAATAAGCAGCTCATCCCCCTCTCATCCAACTAGTAAGCTACCGCTAAAGCATCACTCTAGATTACTGAAGCCAGGGAATGCCCAAGTGAAGACTGGCATTAAAAGGATGACAGAGTGAGGGGTGCCTGGGTGGCTCAGTGGGTTAAGGCCTCTGCCTTCGGCTCGGGTCATGATCTCAGGGTCCTGGGATCGAGCCCCGCATCGGGCTCTCTGCTCATCAGGGAACCTGCTTCCCCCTCTCTCTCTGCCTGCCTCTCTGCCTACTTGTGGTCTGTCAAATAAATAAACAAAATATTAAAAAAAAAAAGAGGATGACAGAGCAGGGAATACGAAGTTATTTCCCTCTGAATTTCCCCTCAGATTCTTTGCTTCAAAATTTGAAGTTTAACACCAAGGTTTAACTTCTGAAACTAGAAAATCTGGTTGAATCAGTTCTATAAAGATTAAATATGTTCACATACCAAAAATGGATTATTTCTCTCCTTTCTATCTTAGAAGCAATCAGTACCCTCCTTTCCTTGTGAGCACTGCAAAGTAAAAAAATTTTAAACTGCAAAAAACAGCCCTTGAACAATGGCTCTCCTCTAAATAACAAGCTTCAAATAATAGTTCTTATTCAAAGAAAGGTTTCAGGTATTTATAAGATCACAGTACACTTAACAGTCCCTGACATCTCAACCTCAATACTTCTTCCAAATGGATTCCTGATGACACCTATAAAATATTTGCTTGTTTGGCTTAATTTTCACATGTCCATTTATGAGATCTCTGCAAACAAAGATAAGGCTTCAAGGTCAGGAATACTTCCTTTTATCACAACTGTGACTCCAGCTGACATATTTCTGATAAAAGCTTCCTTCCTTCTGTTCATTTATCACTGGGCAAACACAGTGTTGGAAAAGAACTCAAAATACACAAAAAATTTGACCGCAGAGAATACTGGCCATCCCACCTATCCTACGTTTATTTCTGGTAGTCCCGGAAATACAGTAGACCACGTGTAAAACAGAAGATACTGCTGGACAGGGTAACCCAATGGGACAGGTCTAAGGTACATTTAAACTGCTCCTTCATAAGATTCCAGTTCCCAGAGAAGTCACAAATCCTGGTTTCTAGCCAGCTCTCAATTTCTGAACACTGACGATTCCATTTTAGCCCACTACAAGTGAAGCAAACTCCATGAGCCTACAAATTCCACTACATTTTGAATTAAGATTGCAGGACCCAAACGAAATGTAATCTAGTAAATGGGGTTCCTTCAAGCACCTCAGTCGAAGCTACAATTGACTTTCCCAACTGCTTTTTGTTCCACTCAACAAATTATTCTGGTTTCCGCTCTTCCTATATATTCAACCACAGAGGTAAAACCCCAGACTATTTATTATATTACTACCTTCCTTTCTTGTCAGCACAAAACTATCGGGTTTTTGCTTGTTTTCTTGCAACAAGGACACAAAGAAATAGCAAAATCCACTGGAGGACTCAAAAGACTTTCTATCATAGGATATCAAGCATCCAAGCTTCTCCAGCACATAATAATCATTTTTGCCAGGACACATCACCCTAGAAAGATTCAAACAAATATCCAACCACCTGACATGATAGTCTTATCCACCAAAAAAACCCAAAAATAACACAGTAAGTCTGCATTTGAGCCTTAAAGAACCGTCTAAAAAAAAGAAACCAGCAAAATTCTACGCATTGAGGCCATCACCAACTCAAGAGTCCTCATTCATAATTTAAATGAACTTTCTTGTACTGAAGAAGCATATAACCCTCCAGATAATGAAGTAGATACATCACCAAGGAGTAAAGAGTTGTGAAATGTTCAAAGCTTCTAAGTCAGCATTCTATCCTGAGTCCGGAAGCACAAGTGTGATTAAAAGGGTCAGCATTCCTCCTGCTTAGTCAACAAAACAACACCCCGATTGCTCCATGCCACAGTACTTACTAAATAAATCACCAGGATGGAGGGTATAAGGCTAGCACCCTTCCATATACTTTCCCCCATTCACCCACCTCTATCCCCTCTCCTAAATAAGTATTCAGTACTCTGAATACTTCAGAGTACCGCTTAGCACCGCAGGCCAACACTGTCAATCTTTGACTTGGGCCACAGATGCCAAAATGCCTAGAATGGCTGTTTAAATGAGCAAGGAGGCAGACTTCACAACTATCTGACCTTGGGCATATTAATTTTTCTGTTTCTAATTCCTTAGGTACTTCCTGAGAATCCAATTTAAAATGTTACCTACCGCCAAACAATATAAGTCTTAAAACTTTCTTTTGTGGATTTCTATAAAAACCACTGCATCACATACCCAAAGTTTGAGGCAGTGTTTCAGCCCCAAAGTACTTCCCTACCAGATTAATTCTTACAGCCAGGATTACAATAATTTTTTTAAAAGGGGGGAGGATAGGAAACAAGCACTGTTCCATTTAGAATCGAAATATTTAACTGTTTAAGAAAAGGGGCACCTGGGTGGCTCGGTGGGTTAAGCCTCTGCCTTTGGCTCAGGTCATGATCTCAGATTCCTAGGATCCAGCCCCCCCCCCACTCTGCTTAGCAGGGAGCCTGCCTCTCCCTCTGCCTGCCTCTCTGCCTACTTGTGATTTCTTTCTGTCAAATAAATAAAATCTTAAAAAAAAAATCTGGGGTGTCTGGGTGGCTCAGTGGGTTAAAGTCTCTGCCTTTGGCTCAGGCTCAGGTGCATGATCCCAGTATCGAGCCCCACATCAGGGTTCCTGCTCGGCGGGGAGCCTGCTTCCCCCCACCTGCCTCTCTGCCTACTTGTGATCTCTGTCAAATAAAATTAAAAAGAGAAAAACTGATACAGAATACCTGTGTACTTCCTTACCTGTTTATCACCTTTACAGCTGGGGCACCTGACACTACTACAAAACAATTCTGCAGAGCTCTGAGCTGCTAAGGACCAGTTTTGGTCCCAATCTTACTTATAACTCACCCTGGTACAAGACACCACCATCTACAAAGCTCCCTCTACAAATGTTTTAATGGCTTACACATGGCAAAGGATACCCACCTATGTGACTGGAAAACACAGAAGGCTAATTTCTGAAATTCAGAACCAACAGGGGGAACAGAGAAAATACTTACACAAGATGTAATAATGTTATGGTGACTAAGACTCCAGTTTACACTAGCACCATACAACCAAAATGACAAGAAAACACAATGGGAAGAAATTATCTCACTGTAATTCTGTTCTGAATTCTGAATGGGGGCTAGCTGAATAGCCATTTACACCAAACTATTTTGGATGGGGGATGGGCTAAATGATGGGTGTTAAGGAGGGTACTTTTGTTGAGCACTGGTTATTACACTAAGTGATGAATCACTAGATTCTGCTCCTGAAACCAATGTTACACTATATGTTAACTACAACTTAAATAACAATTTGAAAATAAAAAATAAACAAAACCAGTTTTGCACACAAGTTGGATATGCTAGCACACGTGACACCAATTTGTCTTCCCTTCAAATCGTTTCTTTCTCCTAAGGCATTTGCTTTGTAATCCTTTCTACAGCCTAGAAACAAAGATCCCTATCAGGGAGGGGGGCAATAGAACACATTATCCATGAACAGTCTGTTAAAAGCATGGAGCCAAAACAGAGGCAAGAAACCTGCCTTGTAAACTAGATTTTCATTTTGATCACAAGAACCAAGAAACAGGCTATTTCAGCTAGAAAGGTATGCATACCTTGCCTAGCCCAATACTCATTAGGGAGGAAATAAAAAAAAAAAAAAAAGCTCAGCTGCAGACCTACTCTAGATTTGTAGTTCTGAAAACAAGACTCACATGATCATACTTGTGAAACACGCTTTGCTACTATTTCAATTCCTAAGTGCTCTATTAGAAATTCTAATACCATATCCTCCTCCAAAGCCCTCTTTATGGTTCAAGTATTGCTTACTTCAAGTGTTTCGGTTTTCCTCCATCCTGAAAGGTAACCAAAACCTATTTATTATCTGTATCCAATTCCAGCTTTTCATCATAGCACTGGTGCATGAAAAACAATTCAATCAACTCTAAGCAATGTATGAGCTCTGCTTTTACAGATACTTGTCCTCATCTCCTGCCTCCCTCCCCCCACACCAATCGGATCTCCCCTTCCTGCAATTCAGTCCTGCCAATATCATCTTAGTCCTCAAAACATAATAGAACCAAAGGCTTCTGGAAAATTTCAGTCCACAAACACAGGTAATAGCTTTGGAAGTCATATGCTTTTAAAACTAGATAAAAGGCTGCAGCAAGTGATCAGATTTCCACCACTCATCTTGGTGAGATGGGACCCAGAGGGACCCATCCCTGCTGACACCAACCATTCTAACCGGTAGTCTACCAATACACAAGCTGCCCACGGTAGAACACCGCAGACTGCAGGGCATTTGGAGGCTACATAGCCCCAAGTTCCTAGAACAGGAACCGAAGCCTGGAAGAAGGTCAGTACAGCGCACTCAGCGAATGGATAAACTGAATCATCACTTCACAAAGCTGCTAGCCTATGAACTAGTCAAATTCCAACAAGGAACCAGAAAGAGATTAAGTTCAATTACAGGTTTAAATACATTAATTCAAGAAATCCAACTATGTGCCAGATACCTGAATTATTTTCAAATAAATGAGTTCACAAAACAAATGGGTTAAACTGTATGATCTATAATGATCTTGTAGCACAGAAGTTCTACTAGGAGGCAATAAACCAACACTACAGAGGAAGTAGCTCCAACAAATCCATTTAAAGCTCAAGTCCTTTGCCTCCCCACCAAGGCCTATCAAGTCCAGGGCCCTCTGAAACAAACCAGACATTTTACATATTAGTCACCTTGATGAGGGTGTTTAGAAACATTAACCACCATGCTGGCTTAGGCAGCACATATACTAGAATCATTCACCGCCTGACCCTCATGAACTTTATGATCAACCCAAGATGAAACAGATTTGAGGATAAGAAAAATTTACCTTTACTACCAATGATGTGGTTCAGCAACATGGACAGAAAATTGTCTGAGGTTAAGCTTGTGTCATCTAAATTTGAGACACAAATGGTAGCATACAAACAGAAGGCACGTCGTGGTATTTCTTCTGCTTTGAGTCAGAGGTAAGACACATTTCCCAGATCATTTAGATGCAAAGACTGCAACACCAACTTTTTAAAAAAATTTTATCATTCACCAGCTCTCTGTATCCATTAGCACAAGGTTCGAGCTTTGTAATGCTCTCTGGGCGAGGTCAAGTGAAAGCCTTGGAAATTGGTGACATCTGCCATTTGTACTCTTCACGATTCACACAGACTAGAATGAAAACTTAACATGTCTGCCCCAACAAAACAAACCGTAAACTCTTCAGGCAGAAAATGCACACTACAGGCGTTATAACACAAGTAACTATCTTGAGAAAATTACCCTTTTTGTCCAGACCATAGTAGTACCTTAAAAGTTACACCAAATTTGTGAAAGGAAAAGCAGGAGGGAATCAAGCCAAGAACCCAATTTCTGAAGTGAAGGAAGTTCAGTCATTTCTCTCTGCTCCTCCAACCACAACTTACACACTCCTCACTGTGTATTTATGGTTTGCATTTGGGGTGTGAAACAGCTGATGATTTCCACATTCCTCTTTTGGGCGAGATCTCTTTTTAAGAGAACTCATTGGCCAATTATAAATAGGTGTTAAGAGGTAAAGAAATAGCTTTTTGGAAAGCTAGATCATGCAGAGAAACTTCAATTTATACTTATGAGAAGTTTGCCACATTCATGTGAGACAAAATGTCCTGCAGCTGTCTTCCTGCCGTTTCAAAAAGTAAAGGCAGAATTTTACAAAGCTCTGAAATACTTTCCTCAAAAGAACTGGGTTCATTAGAAGTTAGGCTGTTTCTTTAAATACTACCTAACTTCACTGCATGAGCCTTCCGCCACTGGCTATTTGAAGAATTCGGAGTACTAACCTACAGAACTACTCCTGCCTAATTTCCTCAAGCATTCGAGCCCTAACAAATAAAGCAAGATGTTCAAAAAGCAGAATATTACACCAGTTCTACCCACGGCACACTTCTCAGCGAGCTTGCATCTTGCCCACAATGCCCTGTGAGTGCTGTGTCAGAGCCCCAGCAGCCTCAGGTTTCCAAAGTGGCACTGAACTCCACCATGGTAAATAAACACAGCTGCCCCTGTAAATCTTCAGTTGCCCAGAACCTGCTGAAGAAAACCACCTTTCCCCCCATATTTAATATGGTTCCTCAATACTGGTGAGAAAGCTAATTCCAAAGTTGGTCAACAATACTTATTTTTTATATAGTATATCATTTCCTTAGGATTTATCAATCCTAGATCTGACAAAATTTGAAATGGGCTAAGTATTAGCTTCCATAACCACAATCTGACCCACACATAGCACACCACTTTACGGAGAAAAGTTACCAAGTGATTCTCAAGGGACATTTGACAATTCATAATTTTACTCTCACTGCTGGAGGGAAGGGAGTGATCACCTAATAGAGGCCAGGGATACTGAACACCCTACAATGCACAGTACAAGTTCACCACAACAAAAAATTATCAAGCAAAAAAATGTCCACAGTATTTAGCTTGAGAAGTGCTGCTTTAAACCAAAGCTGTGTTAGATGTTTAGGTTTCACCAAAGGAGAATCCCAAGATATAGAAAATTCTCCCTTGGCCATTTCTTCTCACAGCCAAAAAAAGGCTGTGAGACCTACTAAAGTAGTATTCACAAATAAGGATCCTAAGACACATTGTACAAGTTACTGATCCAGAACTAAGGTGTGGGCAGCTCCGATTAAGACATACTTCTGGCGTGTAGGAAATTAAGAGAAAAATGAAGCCAAGCATTTGATATAAACTTCAGTCCACAAAAATTAGTAAATTGGACTTGCTATAGTATTGTTACAAGTCCAAGTCCAAGATTGCTCCTATTAACAAAAAAACACAGGGCACCTGGGTAGCAGTCTGTTAAGCATCTGACTAGGTTTCAGCTCAGGTCATGATCTCAGGGTCCCGGGATTGCACTCTGCAGTCAGGCTCCACATAACTCAGTTACTGAGTTATGCTCAGTGTGGAGCCTGATTACAATTCTATCTTATCTCTCCCTCCCCCTCCGCCCCTCCTACTCATGCTGTCTCTGAGACAAATAAATAAAATCTTTAAATAAAATAAAAACAACTAGCTGCAAACCAGAGTAGCACCATAAACATTAATGACTGGCTGAGAAGACACCATTCAACCTAAGTCCACATAACCAACTAGTGAAGGGCCGAGCTCTAATAGCTGTAAACAGAAGGAGTATCACCTCACAGCTTTTCTTACCTGTTAAACTTGACTATGGTAGCAATTTATCATTTGAAAAAAAGTTCAAGAGGCAATCAGGACCCACATTCAATTTACCATAGATTTACTAGAGTAACAGGAATGACTCATCAACCTAAAAACATACAGACTATTTAAGCAGGAACTCAAACATGCTGCCCACCTATTTTAATGACTTTTTGACAAAGGGAATGCCCAGAAAGCCTAGAAACACGAAATGACTGAAGGCCAGGATAGCTATTTTTCGAAAGAATAAGGTTCTGCATTAATCTCCAATTATTCTCCCCATACCCACGAAAAACTCCAAGACACTACAGAACGCTGTAGGAATGGGGAATCTCAGTACTAGTTTATCATGATAAGACCTAAAATGCTGTTATTTTAACTTTTTCAAGAGCTAGACTTGGTAAAACCTTATTTTTCTAAAGATCAAAATACAATCTTTCATATCTGTAGAGGATGAGTTAAAAAACAAAATCACGTATCTCTTTTCCTCAACTACTTTCTGGGAAAGGAGACAAATTTCAACCTCAACTAACAGATGTAACTAAGCGGAAATATCAGGCTGGGATACAAACCAATACTCCTTTTAGTTTTGCTGAACAAGCTGAAAAGGGTACTTAACTGCACGAGCATTCAAAATCCTCAAGTCAATTATGTTCCCAACTTTACAGGTGCATCTAAACCCCATCCTTATCCTGATGTAAACCCCAAAGTGGGAAGTTCACATTTAAGACATTTTCTGTAAAAACGTAAAATATGTCACTTCACTAACAAAGCTGTATTATGGCAAGAAAATAGTTTGCCCAAGATCTGACTTCCCGTTATTTCACATTTTTCCCAAACTACCTTTTGCTGAACATTGAAAAATACCTAGACTTGATCCACAGCACAGGGCTAGCATCACAGATATAAGAAAACAAAATGAGGGCGCCTCATTTTGAGGCTGAGTTAAGCGTCTGCCTCTGACTCAGGTCATCATCCCAGGGTCCAGCTCACTGCTCAGCAGGGCAGTCTGTTCACCTTCTCCCTCTGCCCCTCCCCCGTGCGTGTGGCTCTCTCAAATAAATCTTTAAAAAAAATAAAATGAGGCCATGAGTTAGAGTGGTATTTTATTAGGCTTTTTTATTTCCTGATTTCTGTAACTTAATAATGCTGTATAATCCTTTCCTGTATCCACTAAAACAGGCAGGAAATAGCCCTTATAATCCTCCAGCTCTGTTGGAGCATCAGTGGTGGGAAAATTACTTTAAAAGCCAGCTAGACTGTAGTGCAGTAACACAGGAAGGTCAGGTGAAGGAGTGAAGTCCTTTTAAATAGCTGAATAAAACAGCTATTTAATTCTGATCCAGATCTGATTCTGGATCAAGAGGTGAGGTACCAGATGGAAAAAAAAATTCCCCTCGAAATTCCTATTCAAGCATCTAACTCCTATAGAGAAAACTACATCTATAGTGCTCTAGAAAGAATCATGATCTCAAGCTCCTACTTTCGGTTAAAGAAACAAAAAGCACTTTGCTTCAACTTTCAAAAAAATAAAAAATACCCCAATCAAGACCCTACCCTCACACACAAAGCCGCATTTCAGTAACTAACGCAGCAATGATACCCCTGTCGGAAGAATCTAGCTAGCTGTGTTTAACTTCGGTACTTCCTAGATGAAAGATAGTCTCCACACGTGCTGCGTGGATCAGAGTTGCCTTTGACTTCTAAGTACATATAACTCTACCAAGATGCCTTCCAGGCACTTGAGAATGCTTTGGATTTTTAGGGTTTTTTTTTTTTTTTTTTCATTTTCTGTTAGAAAAACTTTCATGGTGATGATTAATAGAGGCACACATACCTCTATTAATTATAAAACTAACAAGTGTAAATGGCCAATGAAATAGAGACCTCTCTCAATCCTGAACTGGCTATAGTAACCTGAACTTATTGCATTAGTTATCTTTTAGAACTTAAAATTTAAGAGACATAGAAATAGCTTAGAAGGAAAAACGAAGTTTTTCAGTATTTCAGTACCTACAAAAAACAAAATTCCCGCAGTGACGCATTTGGCGTTTAAAAAGTTCTTAAGAACAGGCTTTAGATTTGACTTGATGGAATTTCCCCAGTATTTGGGCCAAAAAGCTTTCCCAAAGCGGGGGTGGAGTGGGGGGGAGGGACGGCAGTTCGAAGGCAACAGAACCAAAATATGCCATCTTTTGCACGTCAAATGGATTTCACGTTCACCGTCAAATCTTTACAAAGCCAGAAGTTTTCTTAACTTTTTATTTATTTGAGAGTACTTTCTCGAGTCTCCAGAGAGGAGCTCCGAAGACTCGCCGCCTCTTCCGTAATCGACACCCGGGCGCGTGGCTACTAGGACCTGTCCCGCGACGCTGGCTCTCGCCTCGGGTCCGCAACCCTCAAAGAGGAGGGAGCAAAGGGCGAGCGGGCGTCCGGCGGGTGCCTCCGCGTGGCCGGGAGAAGAGGGGGGGGTTTCACGGAGAAACAGGGCTGCACGAGCAGCCCCCGAGGGACAGGGGAAGGAATGTGGGGCTCCAGGAGGTCGGCGGGGCCTCCCGTCCTGGAGCGTGAGAGCAAAGAGGGCCTCACCTTGCTGCGGTCCTCCTCCTGCTGCTGCAGCAACTCGGGAACCGCGGCCATGGCGACGCGGGCCTCGAGCGGGGGCCGCCTGGCTGTGCGAGGAAAGAAGAGGCTGGGCCGCCGCCGCCTCCGGGGCGCCTCTCAGGGGCGGCCGCGGCCCCGCCTCCGCCAGCCTCCCTGCCCGACGGCGGCGGCGGGAGGCCTCCAGACTCCGCCACCATCCCAGCAGCCCCGGGAAAAGCCAGCGGCGCGCCACGTGCTCCCCCAGGGCTGCCTCCCCCGTCCCCGCTGCCGTCCATCTTGGAGCCGGGCAAAAAAGCTACACGTGGCCTACCCTCGCTCCGGGCCACGCGGAAACCGCCAACCGCAGGACCGCGACAAGGACTCGGAGCAACGGGTACCCTCTCAGCAAGGCGCGTCTCAAGAAAGCCCGCGCTTTCCTGCGGGGCAATTTATTACTCAGCCAGAGTCCAAGATGGCGACGGGCTGTGACGTAAACAAGATATCGTGAGAGCGTAGGGGCGCGATTTGGAGGAACCCGCGCTAACGCCCGAGGGGAGGGACTCCCCAAGGATCGCGGGAGGGTCTACGGCAGTGAAGGAGCGGCTAGTAGCAAGCCGTAAGCGCCGCAGTGCATGCCGGGACCACCTCCCCTTAGGCGGGGCCTAAACTCGAGATTTGAGCGCGGGACCGGGGAAAGTACGGGTCCCGAGAGGTTGTCGGCGCTCTGGAAGTTAGATGAGGTCTGGTGGCTTCTGAGGTACCTACCCTGGCCTGAGCTGGCTTCTATTTAAGCCATCTCTTCCCATTCCTGACTCCCACACCAGGGGCCCCCTGTGTCCTGTCCCCACCGCGGTTCCACACGTAGGGCGGAGCGGGAGGCCACCTTCTGGGGATCACGATGGTGGGCCCCGCTGACCACCGCTTGCCCGCTCTTTCCTGGTGGGACCCTTCAGAAGCTCAGTTTCCACGTCTGTAAAACGGTGTCGCTGCAGTAAACAACTTAAAGGGTGTGAGAGTTTAGTGAGAAGTCTTCTGGAATACTTAGCAAGGAGCCTGGTCTGTAGGGATCAGTGGTTCACCTTGACCGTCGTGGCCGCTCTAGGACGGGCTGTGGCGTTCAGTTTTTCTCAGTCTCACACATGTCTCCCTCCCTAGGCGTCCCAATTCTTCGGATTAGAATATTCGGGACGTCTTGCCCCAAGCTGTATAGTTAAACATTTATCAAGCGCTGGTCGTTCTGCCTATTAAGGAGAGTTTTTCTTTGGAAATAGCTTTGTCCAAACATGTCGGAAAAGCTTACTGGAATGTAGATTAACGTGCCTTATCGTAATGAGGCAGCCTCCATTTTAGCCGTTCAAATATTTAATACATTTGGTACCTAACTCCACTTTTCTCTTTAATAGGCGTGCAAAAATAAAAGGCCCTCCACACTGCAAGTAGACTAGAGAGAAGTGAGAAAGCATCTAAGGATGAAGGCGTTTCAGACCATCTGCAGGCAGCTCAGAAGTTCAAAGCGATTTTCTCTAGAACTAACCGCGCATGCGGATTTCTCCACTTCCACTTATTCCTGTAGCCGGAAGAAAAAAGTGAACCCTTATAAAGAAGTGGACCAAGAAAGGTACTCTGATTTAGTACAATCTGTCTTGTCATCCAGAGGCCTTGCTCAGACGCCAGAATCATTGTTTGAGGAAGATAATTTACTCTATGGACCTGTGAGTAAGTGTAAGCCCCCAAAGCAAGATGAAGAAGCAAGAGTTCCACGAAACTGGTGTCCTCTCTTCAATCCAGAGAGAAGCATAAAACCAAATGTAACAAGTACGCCTACAGTTCCTTTAAAAATCCCTTTGCAAAGAAATACCATACCCAGTGTGACCAAGATCCTTCAGCAGACCATGACATCAGAGCAGATTTTCTACTTGGAGAGGTGGAAACAGCGGATGATTCTGGAACTGGGAGAGGATGGCTTTGCAGAATATTCTTCAAGTAATTTTCTCAATCCTGGTTCTGTATGGTTACTGTGTTTTCTAGAAAATAGAGCACCAGTGTCAAAAAAGTGAGGGTGTTTTTGACCTGTACTAGTGAGGTGCTGCTTTCAAATGATAATTAGCATTAAATAGCACTTTGTGTATTAACTGCATCATCATGACAATCCTATGCAGCATATATACTATTCTTATTTCATAGATGAAACTGAAGCACAGAGAGCAAGTAGTTTGACTAAATTATGTAGAAAATTCTTTTATAAGCTACAAACTTTAATATTAAGTTGTCTGTTTTCTTGGATTAAGGAAAATAATCAATCACCTGCTAATGGAATTCTGTTTATTTGCTAGGCGTTCTCTTCAGAATGCAGTAAATACCCCTTGCTCTACTTATCCTCATTGACATGTAAATTTAAAGACTAGGAGTAAACCGGAACACATTTGTATTTAGATTTTGGTAAACAGATAATCTGACGCTCTTGATTAGTAACTGAGAATACACAAACTTGAGCTTTCAATTCCTAATTTACTAACTTCTTAGATGGGTGAGGAGAATAGCTTCCTTAAAACAGGCTCCCTTCAAAAGCAAGGTGAAAGACCAATGGCACAGGTGAATTAGCTGGTCCTGTCAGGATTATATAGTTTTCCTTTATTAAAGCTAGGGTTTTTGTTGCTCATTCCTTAGCCCATGCTTCCCAGAGAGCGGTACGTGTACCCCTAGTGGTTGGTAGAAAGCACTTTCAATTTTAAGAGTAATGCACTTATTTTGTGGCATCTTAGAAAAAACTGTGGGTAACACATTAAACATGTGTTTCACATGTATTAAGTATATAATACATATATTAAGTATAACTCAACACATATATTAAGTATATAGACAGCACCTGGGTCTGGCAAAAAATGGTCAAGGTCCTCATCCTTTAGAACATTCCTCAGCTGTGTTGGGGGAGGACTATATGCAGGAGCTAACTGCTTTTAGGTAATAACAACCACTAAGCTCTTCTTTGCTTTCTAAACAAGCAACATAAAATGAAATCTTTTAATGGCATCTTACCTTTTATATTTGTACCACTAGGATTTAGAATTGACATTGTTTCCTCATGGGAAGTTGTTTTTGGTTTTCCTTAAACCTGAAATATAGTTTGTGGGGATCCTGAAATCACTGATAATAAAAGTAAAGGCAGAAACACGCTAGGAGTTTGGGAACCTAGGACTTTGTAGCTCTTGGCACAAAGTAAAAAGATACTGTGGATTCCTCCTTGATAAAGGATAAGAATTTCTGTTGGGAATGTGAAGTGCTCCACTATCCCAAGCAGAGATAAGACTATGGTTGTTTTCCATATAATCAACTTTGTTGATCTAGATTATTACTCTGATGTGTTTCTCAGGATCAATTTTAAGAAATAGGCAGAATCACTTTTTTTCATAAGGGGCAATCACATGAGGATTAAGGTCATGTGCTCCCCTAACAATAAAGAAAGGAAGAAAAGAAAGAAAAAGCATGTCATAGCCCACTAAATTGATTAATGGGTCAGGTGAGGCAGTTTTCAAAATACGGTGTTGATAAATTCCTTTCCGCCTGCTCTTTCCAAAGGCTAGAGCATAGAGATGTGCCCAGAGCTGGCATTCTCAACATTTGGTCAATTTCTAAAGTATCACTTTACCTTTTTGAAGATTGCCAAGGATAAAGAAATCTGATTTGGATTTATATTTAACTGTTGATCATAGTGGAAAGGGATGGGGTTTATTTTTTCCAGTTTATTACTGTAGTGACTTTTTAATCTTAAAATATTATCCATCCTGTCAGTTTATCAGTCAGAATCTTGGAGACTCGTTGATTTTTGGTTTTTTTAATTCACATTATTTAATTCACATTACCGAGACTTGAAAACATTTCATTTCCATTCCTTTAATTTACTGAATGAATATTCTGACTTGATGCTATCTGCAATAAATCCTGTGCTTTTTAAAAAAATTTACTTAGACAGGGGCACCTGGGTGGCTCAGTTGGTTAAGCGACTACCTTTGCCTCAAGTTATGATCCGAGCATCCTGGAATCAAGTTCTGTATCAGGCTCCCTCTTCAGTGGGGAGTCTGCTTCTCCCTCTCCCTCTCCCCCTTTCTGCTGCTCTGCTCTGCTCTCTCAAATAAATAAATAAAATCTTAAAAAAATAATAAATAAGATTTACTTAGACAAATTCAATCATATTTAATATTCTGAGCCTTACAATCCAGGGGATCCTATAATCTAGATTCCCATGTTTGTTGCCTCTTACATGTGAAGATCCCAGCCAAGGGTTAAGTCTGAAGTAGAGAATGAATTGTTTCTTTGCTTGGCATTTGATAAAAGTAGTTTGTTTTCTTCCTGTTTTGACCATGTTTGTGTTCTGCCTCATTAAGCTTGTCTATAGATGAATACTGTACTTTTACCTAGATTTTAATTCCATCTGTCTTAAATTTCTTGTAGGCCTTTCATATGCTAATAAGTCCAGTTGAGCCACGTAAATTTGGAGTATATTAGCTCAGTTCTTCAGTTGAGTGTCATTTAACTCTCCAAGTAATGTCCCAGAAGTGATTCCATTTTTTGACTGTGGTAGAACTGACCTTTCAAAGTCTTGGAAAAATAGTATTTGACAAATGTAATATATGGTTTGAAATTACCTTACTGGATCAGATTTTCCTAATTTTCTCTGGGTCTGTCTCCATGCATATATATTTCCTACTCTAATCCCTAATTTTGCCTTCCTCATTCTGTTGTATGATAAACTGGAATTGAACATGGACTCTAGTGCCAGGCTGCTAATCTACCTTTTTGCTTTGGGGCAAAGTATTGTGTAGACCTCATTCATTAAACTGGGAGTAATGATTCTTATTTTGCTAGTTTGTTGTGTTTGAAAGTTAAATAATATTTTGAAAGCACCAAGGCCACTTCTTAGCACAATGCCTCCTCTTTGTTTCTTTCCCTTATCAAGGATGAAGTGAATATGTACAATTTCTTGGATTTGTTTGTTTTCTTAGCTTAAAAGTGTATGAGGATATACAGATACCAAATCATGTTGTATGCCTGAAACAATACAGTCTCATATGTCAATTATATATCAAATTTTTCTTAAGCATAAAAATTTCAGGACAGAGTAACTGTCTTAAGCTGTTCTAGCCCCCCCAAAAAGTGCAGAAGAGTGTTAGATATATCCTCTCACCCCCAAGCCCCGAAACATGCAGTTCGTTTTTAACTTGTATATGCCTTGATTTTCATTCTTTGCCATTCATTAAACCTGTTTGTAAAAGGATTCCCCCCTCTATGTTCATTAATTCGGTGTTGGCTATAAAAAGAACTGTGAGCAGAAGCACAGTTCCTTATCTTTCTAATAATTATTTATCATAACCAGTTAAGTTACTAAAATGGATGCTTAAATTCACAGTGTGATATGCTAGGTGTGGTCCTGCTGTCCCCAGATCTTCAACTGTAGCTTTGGTCAAATTCTACTAGAAATTCTTTATTTTGATTCATTTTATTGTTCAAACTATTTAAAGCCCTTTTGCTTTTCAAAGTGCATTCTTAGATTTCACAAGAGGCTAAAATGTGGTATCTTAGCAGTTGTCACTTAAAGGTAAATTCATACAATTTCTAATTTTATTCAGAGGTTTTTAAGTATTTGTTTTTTAGTACTAGCTTTGTTCTCGTTTGTTTTTCCTTTTCCCCTGATTTTCTTTTCAGACATATTTTTACAAGGGAAACGGTTCCATAAAGCCTTGGAAAGCATACTTGCACCCGAGGGGGATTTAAAGGAAAGAGATGAGAATCTCGACTCTGGATATATTGAAAGTGTCCAGCATATCCTGAAAGATGTCAGTGGAGTGCGAGCTCTTGAAAGCGCTGTTCAACATGAGACCTTAAAGTATGTAGGTCTACTGGACTGTGTGGCTGAATATCAGTAAGTATTAGATTTTTTTTTCTGTCAAAGTGTGGAGATAAAGTAATGCGGGGTGGAACAGATGAGCCTGTCAAACGTGATTTTTTCTGCTCAACTCCTGCTTCAAGGTACAGCCCTGTGAAGTCAAAACCTCTATGATACATAAAAGAATTGGGAATGGGGCAGGAGATGAGGACAAATGTACGAGGACGAGCCTCATAATTCTTATAGATCTATGTTCCAGAATCAAAGTGTTTGGTGGAGAAAAGATATAATTTTTCCATAATCAGCATGTTCCTCCTCCCCTACCCCCAAGCAAGCTACTAACCACTAGATCCAATTTGATGGGGCACCCATGTGGCTTAGTCAGTTAAGCATCCAACTCTTGCTTTTGGCTCAGGTCCTGATCTCAGGGTCATGAGATCGAGCACTGGGTCAGGTGTGTGCTGAGCGTGGAATCAGTTTAAGACTTTGTCCCTCTGCTTCTGCCCCCTCCCCACCCCCACCGCTACAACGCACGCGCGCCCTCTCTCTTGCTCTCTCTCTCAAATAAATAACTTTTTTTAAAAAGATCCAATTTGATTCCTGCATTTTCTTTCTCATTTCCCTAAAAATACCACCTTGATCTGTTAGCCCTGGAAATCATTTCTTTTCCTGGCTTCCAGGTGGTGTTTACGTGGATAGGGACTCTGAGCTTACTAAAGCTCCCTGTGGTTTTTAAATTGGTCCTCTGTTACTGTTTTTCCTACTTACTCCAGATTCCAAGGGGAGATAAAACCTGCAGATAACCCTATTCCAAAAAAAAGGATGTGGGCGACACACCAGGATAGGTAAAAACCTGTGAGTGTAACTCTTGGAACTCTAGTCAAAATTTAAATTTTAAAAAAATTGACAGAACATTCATTAGTCTCGAAACTGTTGAGGCCACCTAACAGTTTTGTGCCATAACTGCCTCATATCTGAGAAGAGCCCTGTGTGCCTAGAAATTTAATAGGCTATTTTGTGCTGCCCTTTAGATTAACCAAAGTAGCCATACAGTCAGTTCTACCCAAGAAGTTCCGGACACGGGGGGGGGGGGCGCCTGGGTGGTTCAGTTGGTTGGGTGTCTGCCTTCAGCTCAGGTCATGATCCCAGAGTCCCTGGATCAAGTCCTGAGTCGGGCTCCCTGCTTAGCGGGGAGTCTGCTTTTCCCTCTGACAATCCCCTCTCTCGTGCTTTCTCTCTTTCTCTCAAATAAATAAATAAAATCTTCAAAACAACAACAGCAAAAACCAAAATCTAGAACAGTTCCTAGCACCAGACACTTCATAGTGCTGTCCACAGTACCGATGTTTGTTTTCTGCTCTTTAAGTGGAAAGCATCAACATTAAGAATATGTCCATTGAGTATTCTTGAAAATTAAGGTTTCAGAAATTTTAAAAACATTTTTAATCGGTAATATCTGTGTTTGGTTAACCCAAGCTACTAAAAGTAAGTCTTCCATTTCCACTTTTTCTTTAAAAAAGGTTTTTAATGTGGTAAAATATACGTAACATAAAATTTGCCATTAACACCATTTTTAAGTATACAATTAAGTACCATTAAATACATTCATGATGTTGTACAACTGTCAACACCATCCATGTCCAGGACATGTCATCTTATAAAACTGAAATTCTGTGCCCATTAAACACATACTATACTATCCCATACTTCCAACCCCTGGCAACCACCGTTCTACTTTCTGTCTCTATGAATTTAACTACTCTTTCGTACCTCATGTGAGTAGAATCAAAGTATTTGGTTTTTTTGTGACTAATCTTTATCCTTGTGCTTTGATGCACAATTTCTAAAGCTTTTCCTATAAGCCAATTTGTGTATTTTGTTGTTGTTGCCTGTGTCTTTGGTGTCTCATCCAGTATAATCACCACCAAATCCAGTGTTATTAAGCTTGGACCCTATGCTTTCTTCTAAGAGTTTTATGTTGTTTTAAATCTTACCTTTAGGTCATGGGTCCATTTTGAGTTAATTTTTGTATATGGTGTTAGGTAAGAGTCCAACTCCATTCTTTTGCATGTGGATATCCAGTTTCCCCAGTATCATTTGTTGAAAAGACTATTCTTTTCTCATTGAGTAGACTTGGTACCTTTGTCAAAAATCATGTGACTGTGTATGTTAGGGTTAATTTCTGGCGGTCTGTTCATTTCCATCAGTCTATGTGTCTGTCTTTATACAAGCACCATACTATTTTATTATAGCTTTGTAGTAAGCTTTGAAATTAGCAAGTGTGAGTCCTCCAGTTTTGGTTTTTTCCCTTGAGATTCCATGTGGATTTTAGGATGAGTTTCAATTTGTGCAAAAATTGTCGTTGAGATTTTTATAGAGTGTATTAAATTTGTAGATCACTTGGGGTAATATGAACATCAACAATTTAAATCTTCTAACCTGTGAACATGGGGCATGTTTCCATTTAGGTCTTTAATTTTTTTCAGCAATGATTTGCAGTTTTCATTGTGCAAGTCTTAGTCTTCTTGGTTAATTCCCAAGTATTTTATTCATTTTTTGATGTTATTTTTTTTTAAGATTTTATTTATTTATTTGACAGAGATCACAAGGGGGGTGGGAAGCAGGCTCCCTGCTGAGCAGAGAGCCCGATGCAGTGCTCGAACCCAGGATCCTGAAATCATGACCTGAGCCGAAGGCAGAGGCTTTAATCCACTCAGCCACCCAGGCGCCCCCATTTTGATGTTATTATATGGAGTTATTTTTGTAATTTCCATATTGTTCATTGTTTATGCATAGAAATGCACTTGACTCGTGTTGATTTTGTATCCTGCTACTTTACTGATTTATTTATATAGTCCTATCAGTTTTTGTATGGATTCTTTAGAGTTTTTAACATAAAAGATCATTCATCTGTGAACAGAGATAATTTTACTTCTTCCTTTCCAGTTTGGATGCTTTTTTATCTTTGTCTTGCCTAATTGCTCTGGCTAGAACATTCAGATCTGTTGAATGGAAGTGATGAAAGCCGACAGCCTTGCCTTGTTCCTGATCTTAGAGGAAAACCTTCCAGTCTTTCACCATTGAGTATGATATTTGGTGTGGGCTTTTCATATACATGGCTTTTATTATATTAAGGTAGTTTTTTTCTATCCCTAGTTTGTTGAGTATTTTTTTCATAAAGGGTATTTCATTTTGTCAAATGCTTTTTCTTAATCAGTTAGGATGATTAAATGGTTTCCTTCGTTCTGTTCATAAGGTAAATCACATTGGTTGATTTTTATGTTGAACTATCCTTGGATTCTAGGAATAAAGCCCCATATGTGATGCTGTATAATTCTTTTAATATGTGACTGAATTTGATTTGCTACTATTTTGTTGAGGATTTTTATATTCATGTTCATAAGGATTATTCTGTAGTTTTCTTGTAGTGCCTTTGTCTGGCTTTGGTATCAGGGTAATGCTAGGTTCATAGAATGAATTAAAAAGAGTTCCGTACTTAAGAGTTTCTTTGGAAAAGTTTTAGCATTGGTATTAGTTATGTAAATGGTTTGGTCAGATTTATCCATATAAAATCATCAGGTCCGGAGCTTTTAGTTGCCAGGAGATTTTTGATTACTGATGAAATCTCCTTTCTATTTATAGAGCTGTTCAGATATTCTATTTCTTCATGATATAGTGCTGGTAGGTTTTGTTTATTTTCATTGATTTTTTTCCTATTGATTTTCTATTCTGAATTTCATTCGTCTTTAATCTGTTTTATTTCCTTTTATAAGTTTTGGGTTTACCTCGTTTGTTTGGTTCCTTGAGTTGTAAGGTTAGGATGTTGATTTGATTCTTCCTTGTTTTTTATTGTAAGTATTTATTGCTATATAGCTTCCCTAACACTGTTTTCACTGTGTCCTGTAAGTTTTGGTATGCTGTGTTATCATTTTTATTCACCTCTGAGTATCTTCTGATTTCCCCTGTGACTTCTTTGGTTGATTATGTTAATTTCCACAAATTTATTATTTTTTTTCCAGTTTTACTTCTTTTGTTGATTTCTAACTCCATCTTGTGATTAGAGAAGGTACTTTGTGTGACATCTATCTGCTTAAATATTTCGAAACTTAATTTGTGGCCTAAAATATGGTTTGTCCTGGAAAATGTCCGGTGTGTGCTTGAAAAGCTATATATTCTGTTATTGGGTAGAGAGTACTGCATGTTCGTTAGGTCTAGTTGGTTTATTGAGTTGTTTTAAGTCCTTTATTGCCTTCGTTCCTTCTGTCTGGTTCTATCCATTATTGAAAATAGGTATTGAAGTTCTCCCACTATTATTATAAAACTGTATTTCTGGGCACCTGGCTGGCTCATTCGGAAGAGCATGTGGCTCTTGATCTCCGGGAGATCAAGAACAACTAGAGAAGGAGATGAGTGGGGCGCCTGGGTGGCTCAGTTGATTAAGTGTCTGCCTTCAACTCAGGTCACGATCTCAGGGTCCTAGGATCGAGCCCCGTAACAAGCAACCTCCCTGCTCCTTGGGGAGTCTGCTGCTCCCTCTCCCTCTGCCCCTCCCCACCCCTCACACACTCATGCTCATGCTCTGTTTGTCTCCAATAAATAAAATCTTAAAAAAAGGAGATGAGAATGCGTATAGAAAATTAGAGTGAAGATGATTCCCATTGGGAGGATACAGCAGCAGACTTAGGCAAAACACTAGTTGAAATTAGTACTCTGTATGGGGCAGCTCACTAGAGCAGAGTGGAAGAACATGATGAACCAGTGCTATCTGATGTTTCACAAAACATTGATCAGCATTTGTATGATCAACCAACCTAACAGCAATAATTATTTCTGCTTGTTTCAAGTTTAAAAAAAAAAGAAAACGTGGAGTTACAAATCATTGTTACAAGAGTGCTCGCTTTTACCTTTTTTTGAGGTCTTTGGGCATCTTTACGACTAAAAAGGTCTTTGTCTAGTAGAACTGCCATCACATCTTTTTCAGGGATGGTTTCTGTTGGTTTATTTTTTTCCTTTAGGCCGTACTTTCCTGTTTCTTTTTACGCCTTGTGGTTGTTGTTGTTGCCGTTGAAAACTGGATATTTGAATCTAGTATGTAACCTTGGAATTCAGGTTCTCCCTCTACCTCAGGGCTTGCTAGACTTTGTTCATTGCATTTTCTTTTTAAGTTTTTTTTTTTTTTTTAAGATTTTATTTATTTTTTTTGACAGAGAGAGAGAACAAGCAGGGGGAGCAGCAGACAGAGGGAGAAGCAGGCTCCCTGCAAGGGAGGAAGCCTGATGCGGGACGCGATCCCAGGACCCTGAGATCATGACCTGAGCCGAAGGCAGACACTTAACTGACTGAGCCACCCAGGCACCCCTATTCATTGTTTTTGTTTGGAGTTTTGTTATTGTTCTCATAGGCTATCTCTGTGTTAAGGATCAGCCTGAAGTGTAAACTTAAGGTCTTCTCAAGTCTTCTCTGGGCCTGTGCTCTTCCCTGGACATGCATACTTTCTAATTTTCCCCATATATGCAGTTGCTTTTGGATGTAGTAGTCTTTAGTATCTTAATTCTCAAAAAGGGAAAAAGAGAAAAATGAAGGATTGGGGAAAAATGGGTGTCGGCCCTTTAAGTCCTTTGGAAATCATTTGGCTGGAGGGAGAGGGGCTTGTAGTGGTGGGGGGAGGTGCAGTAACAATGGCCACCCTGCTCTTGTCTATACCTCTGTGAACAGAAAGGGCAGTCAGTGATGAGAGCACAGATCCCTGACATTTGGAGGATGAGGCCCTTTTTGTCTGCTCTTACTCCCGCAAGCTGTGTATGCACTGCTCCGGGAGCATGTGCACAGCTGCCTACCCCAGGAGAAAGGGTGGGGGATGAGTTAAGAGCCAAAATTGACCAAAATTAACCAGAGTTTACCATCGAGGCCTTCAGTAGGCTCTTGATTTCCAAGAATTATATCAGACAGATTCTGCTATTGCAATCGTTATCTAGGTGGGCCTACAGATTTCTGGTGCTTCCTACTCTTCCATTTTCCCAGAATCCTCTGCCCCCACTCTGGTTTTAACTTCTTGTGATCTTGGGGCACTTGGATGGCTCAGTTGGTTAGGCACTGGACTATTGATTTTGGCTCAGGTCTTCATCTCAGGGTAGTGAGATCAAGCGTGTTAGATTCTCTCCCTCTCTTCTCCCCCCCCCCCAAAATAAAGTTCTTGTGGTCCTGAGGTATTTTATGACTGTTTGTACAATCATTTATCTCCACCCCCACTTACTAACACGAAGTGCCAAACCCTGCTTTTTTCATTTTGAAAATATTTTAGAGCTCTTTCCTTATTAGTTTATGTAGATCTGCAACATCCTTTTCTCTTTTAATAATTTTCCACCACTCAGAATTAACACTTTGTCACATCTGCTTCCGATTTTTTTTTTTAATATACCATAAATTAAGCTCACATCACCTGTAACCACATCTTCCCTCCTCTCACAGTCCCCTTGCCAAAGACAATCACTGTGTCCTGGGCTACTTTCTATACTACTTACCACACCTACAACACTGTGTAGTAAATACACAGAATACCATGTATTGTTACCTACATGTCTGTGAGAGGCACAATATATAGAAATTTCTACATGCATAATATCATAAAGCTGGTAAGATATTAGGCTCTGGAGCCAGGCTGGTTAGGTTTGGTTTCTAGCTTTTCCTCTTAACCTTAGTCTAGTTAGCCTCTCTGTACTTCTATTTATCCATCTGTAAAATAAGGCAAATAAAAGGACTTACCTTTTATTTGGTGTATATTGTTGTAGAGATTACATGAGATGTCGTAGAGATTAAATGAGACATTCTCTGTATAGTACTTAAAATGCAAACTATTCAATAAATGTTTGCATGGTGATTTGGATCTTGTTCTCTCTTTTTAACTGTTACTTGGTATTCCTTTGTATTAATGAACCATATCCATTTCCCTTTTGGGAACATTCAGGTTATTTCTAGTTTTCCACAGTTAAAACTGCAGCAGTGTACGTATCTCCTTGTATACGGCCGTGGGGTTCATTTGGTGGTTTGGTGGATCTTAATGTACAGTTTGGATAAATTCAGTTGATCTGAAGTAGGCCTGGATAGGAGTACTTAAATTTTCCAGGCACTTGTCACTTGCACCCAGAGTATCAAATTATTGCTCTCCAGTGCATACCGAAAAGGGAAATTGCCGGTTTAAAGGCTACAGGCATTTTCAGTTGTTCCAGGTGTGATTGTGCTTATTTGCACATACCTTTAATGACACGGCATTAGACACAATTTATTAACATTGTCTCTCGTGGTTTCAGTCTGCTTTTCACTTAATTTAGGCTGAGCATCTTTTCATTTGTTGTGAACTGTAACTGTCTTAGTGCAGTTTTAATTTGGGTTTATACTACTAAAAATCTCTTTTCCACATTATTCAGTTCTGCAAGTTATAATAATGTTGCAAGAAACAGTGGTCCATATCAGAAATCTTTATTTTAGGGTATTTTGATTTGTTCCAGGTTGAGATCTGTGAATCCCCTGGGGATTCTGGGGCCCTCTCTTCATTTTCATAGATTATAATGGTTTTGTAATACTGCGAAGTTTGACAGGACAGGAAAGCTACCTCCAGACCTGCACTGTCCAAGAGACTACCCACTAGCCATGTAAAACCATTAGATACTTGAGTGTGGCCAATCTAAAGTGAGGTATGCTATAAATATACAGAGTAGGTTTCAGTGACTTCTTACAAAAAAAAATGTAAAGTATCCCATTAATAACTTTTTCATATTACATAATGAAATGATAATATTTTGAGTATGTTGGGTTAAATAAAATATGAAAATTTCACCTGTTTTCTTTTTTGATGTGGTTACTAGAAAATTTGAAATAACAGGTAGCTTGCATTTTATATCTTTTAGACAGGGCTACTCTAGGTTGACTTTGTAAATACCTTGCATAAGTTCTAAAACTATGGTGGCAGGTAGGTAACATGCATACTTTATACAAAATCTCCCTCTAAACTTCTGGTTTTGAAACTGAAATTCATGAAAGACAGAATGAACAGATACTCAACCAGGTATCAATCTGCTCACCTTGTGTTCCTTCTGCTATCTGTACTTGGCAAGTATAAAACCCTACTGGGAGGGGGTAATGGGGAGGAATGTACTGGTCATTTGACTTTATTTTAAAATGGCAAGAATTTTTTTATTTTTCCCAATATCCCTAATAGTAAGACACCCTACCCTGTATGTAAACTTTCAGGGCAGGGACCAAGTCTTCTTATTTGTATTTCTGCATATAATTGGTGCCTATTAAATGCTGATAGATTTGAACCCCAGCTTTGGTTTCTGAGCAACCGAATTTCTGAAGCACCATGGTGCTTTTGTCCTTTATGATGGGATTTTGCTACTGGTCTCTTGGGGTTCATCCTGGTAGATACTTGAAATAAGATCAACTAAGATAGTGCTAGACATGGTTTCAATTCCCATGTCAACTGTTAAACAAGGCCGTGGAGGTCCAAAGGACTTTTGAGACTGTTTAGAAACAGGAACTGTGGGAAAGTTCCCCAGCACACCTGTAACCCTCACCAGTGTGCTTCCAGAAGCATTTCCCATCATACCCCCGACAGGCCCCTTACTGACCTGAATCTAGGACTCAGAGGAAAGAGAACATCACACTTCTCTGAAACTCATGAAAAACTCTAATCCTCAGAAGTGAAGCTCAGAGGAGCTGTCTTTTTGGAAAGTGGAGAATAGAAGCAACAGTCATTGATAAGTAGCAAACCATACCTAAGAAGAGGCTTAAGGTTTTTCAGTTTGAACTATTACCTACAAAGTGTTCCTTTGGTTTCTCTTTAGGGGCAAGCTGTGTGTGATTGACTGGAAGACATCGGAGAAACCGAAACCTTACATTCGAAATACATATGACAACCCGCTGCAGGTCGTGGCCTATGTTGGTGCCATAAATAATGATGCCAACTATAGCTTTCAGGTCAGGACACTGAGCCTCTATTTACATAAAGCCTTGCCTGATGCTTATTTACGACTACTTAACTCCTCGTGATTTTTGTTTGAATCCCATTGCTTACTCTGTTCCTAATCCTTCTACCCCCTTAAAAAGCACTTCCCCTCGTTCTGAGCTTTCTGTCATTGTTAATAGCGCTTTAGTGTGTACAATCAATTCTTCAATATCTTACTTGTCATCTTTGTGTTCTTGCGTATCCTGGTGCCATCTTACACCAAGCCCTCATAGAAACAGTTAGGAGATATTACCGTACACTGTTCGCTTCAGAGTTTGCCCTAGAGCAAGAAATGAACCTCAACTCTGGTCCTACTGTACAAATACTGGAACTGCCCTGTGTTTCTTTCTAGGTTCAGTGTGGCTTAATTGTGGTGGCCTACAAGGATGGGTCCCCTGCCCACCCACATTTCATGGACACTGAACTCTGTTCCCAGTACTGGGCCAAGTGGCTTCTTCGACTCGAAGAATATACAAAGAAGGAAAAGAACCAGAATATTCAGAAACCAGATTAGGGGACAGAATGATGTCTGGGAATATTGCGTAGTTCCTCATAGTTTGGGAAGATCTGTTGCTGTTTAAGGTAGAGATACCATAGGATCTGAGAGCTACATAACCCAAGTGGAAGTATTTGTGGAAATCTGTTACAACTAAAAAGATCGAAAAGCCAGAGAAATTTAGATGTTAAGGGTTGGACTTGAGCACATAAAAAAAGCACAAGTAAGCATGGTCTATCCTTTACCTGGAAAAGGGAAGTGGGATTCTCACCACGTTGGTGGTTCTTAGGCTCCCCTCTATAACCGTCTGTTCCTGAGCAGGATGTCCAGTCCTTGAATTGGATTGGGGCGTGGGCCTTGGCGTGCAAGAAGTTCCCCAGGGGACCCCAGGAGGGAAGGAGTCACAAGCCCCCGGCTGTGTGTGGAGGGAGAAATCGCATTGGCCAACTCCTACTGCCAGCGTGGTTTCCGAAAACTAGTTTTATATGTTGAGGTTTTCTATATATTTCACTTGGGGGAAAAAACTTCCGTTTAACATTTTTGAAAAAATTTATTTTTTTCATATTTAATCTGACTCCTTAGCCTCAGGTAAAACATTGCTCTCTGGGAAGATGGAGCATTTTCACATGGTTGACAGTCCCGCTTAGCATCCCAGTAAATAACCCCCAGGAGTAGCCAGACCCCAGGGTGCGGTTCATAATTATGGATATTTTAGTAGCTCTGTTCTGGTTTGAGTCAATGAACCATGTACATAAAGAGAAAATTCCATTTGTGAGATTCTTCAGGTAGGGAGAACAATAACTTCTGTGTATTTGATAAGTAATGAAAAGTATTGTCACTGGGATCGGGAAACTTATTAAATAAATGCCTACAATAGCTTTGGGGGAAGGCTCCCTGTTTTATGGGATGGGATAGCATTTAAGTTACAGTCGTGGTCTTAAAATAGGGTGCTACAATTAGTTTTTTTTATTTAATTCGCCATTAATTATAAGAAATAAAATAAAACATGAGTAATGAGGCTCTTGGTTCTGTTTCTTTTTATTTAGTGTTTATAGAGTAATTTCATAAACCTGGAAATTGTTTAGATTTTGTATTTAGAAGTTCAGAATTCAGTTTTGCCACCAGCCCAGTAGCTCTGGTATGAATTCTACGTAAGTACATACAAGAGGGAGGCGTCCTCTGCTATGGTCACCTGGCAAGGAAAGTAAGCTTCAGGTGGGAGGGAGGAGGATTGCAAAGAACCTTTCACTGATCCACACCTCTGCATTCTCTTCAAGCAGCAGATATTCACATAGCCTGTCATTTCCAAAGTCAAAAATCAAGTGAGAGATCATTAAAAGTTGGAAGAGCAGATTTTTCCACACTGCTCTAGTAAGCCTCCCTCCAGAATTGAGACTAGGCCCAGCAAGATTGCATTTTAGTACAGTTTTCTACGGTTCATAGAAATGCACCTTGGACACTTTGCACCCACTCTCCCAAGCTAATGGCATTGAGTCCCATGCAAGACCCTCAGAGTCTGACCAGGCAGACAAGGTTGTATGAGAACAACCAAAGTTAAAGAACACCAGTTTCTCGCTACAATCCTGATATTCCTCAGATCTCACCCGTTAAAGAAGTCTCAATCCTCTTGAGAAAGAAATGTCAATGAGAAATTATTTTCCCGGCTAAATCATAGGAGGAGAAAGCCAAATCTGAGTTTCTAAATGAGACTTTTCAAGAATTACCGTGTATATCGCTAAATTGTGGGTACCAACTGTTCTCCTAAATGATACGGCATATTAAACTCCTGTGAAATGAAACACGATGTGTGATGAAGGATTCTCTAAATGAGGATAATTAAAATATTTTTTTTTTAGTTTTTATTTATTTGAGGGACGCCTGGGTGGCTCAGTCAGTTAAATATCTGCCTTCGGCTCAGGTCATGATCCCAGAGTCCTGGAATCGAGTCCTGTATCAGGCTTCTTGCTCAGCCGGAGCCTGCTTCTTTGTGCCACTCTCCCTGCTGTGCGCTCCCCCCCCCCCTCTCAAATAAAAACCTTTAAAATTAAAAAACAGGCTTGGGCTTGGAGACAGTCCATTAGGTTCAGAGCTATCCACATACCCTTTTCCTCTGCAGTTCTACACATTCTTAGTGCATTCAGCTGACGAAAGCTCCATGCTGGCTGGCACGAAAAACCAAGTTTCAATTTTATACAAAAAAGTTAAATCTTCCCCCTTCCCCCAGACCTGCGCTTCTTCCTCTCTCCTCCCCAGACCTGACCTCTTGCTCAAAGCCATCATCCCCTTTTAATTGGAGAGCATTAACCTCTATAAACCTATTACAGTTCTAGGAAAACTTGTCACCATATGATCTGTGGTTTCGTATGTGTTGACTCTGGTAAATACAGGAAGATGGTTAGTTGTAAGTCATTGTGTTTCTAGGTAACCAATTTGCCTACCGGCTTTAAATGGAGTAAGAGAGGGGTAATTTGTTTGATTCACTGTGTCTTTCCACCTGAGCAATTAAACATTTGGTTGTAACCTGCCTTCCCCTCCATTTCCCCCTGCCCAACCACCACACACACAAGTGAAGCAAGGGAATAAGTTGGAATTTTACTGGAAAAGAAGCACTTCAGGGGTTTGGAGCTGGTGCCCTAAAGAGAACCATTGTCTTAAATCAGTCACTAAGTACAAGACACACCGCTCTCTGTCCACCTCCTGCCTCCCTTCTTTCTAACCTCAGAGGCTTACAGGTTTGTGGTGCTGCAGGAATCCGAAGGTTTACAAATGATTTACACTCTAGAAGGGAGCTTGAGGAAAGCTCTGGGGAGATGCCCCTGATGAAGCAAAAGGTTTGTATGGTTGCTTGACACTAACAGTTGTCAAGTTTGAGGGATGCATTTGTGAGGATCCAGTCATAACATGATATTCTGGGGGTGCCTGCGTGGCTCAGTGGATCAGGCCTCCGCCTTCGGCCCCAGTCATGATCTAGGGGTCCTGGGATCGAGCCCCGCGTCGTCGTCGGGGGGGTGGGGGGAGTCTCTGCTTAGCGGGGGAGAGAGGGGGAGCCTGCTTCCCCCTCTCTCTCTGCCCACTTGTGATCTCTCTCTCTCTGTCAAATAAATAAAATCTTAAAAAAAAAAAAAGATTGTGGATTAGAGTAGGGTTTGAGCTTTTGCCTTTTTGCTTAGGAGACAGGTAGAAAGAAAGAGAAAATAATAGCACGTTACAGATAAGCTTAAAAGTCTTAAAAGTCCTTGTCTTTTGTTTCCCTCGTCCTATTTCCCTCAACCCTGACACACCATCCTAAATTTGGTATGTATCTTTCCAGTGTATCCTTTTATAGTTTGACTCTCCATGCTGGTTTCCATGAATAAAACGCAGTTTTGCTTCCTGTCTTTTTGATAGGTGCTTGCTTAATCTGTTGTTTGTTTTTGCTGGGTCGACCACTTCTAGATCTAGTGCATGGCTTTACGTGCTCTGCGGTATTCCCTCAGGCTTTCTTGTCTATCTACGGGGTCAGGCTGACAGACACTGTGGCAGTGAACACCCGCCTCTGTGTGTGTGTGTGTGTGTGTGTGTGTGTTTCCTGGTGCACACGAGCAAGCCACATGCGTATACTGGAGGCAGGGCGAGCATTGGAGCTCTGCCACTTACTAGCTCTCTAACCTGAGTCAAGGTGCCTGAACTTCGTGTGCCTGGATTCCTCCTGTGTAAATGGGGGGAAATAATCGTACCTGCCTGCATGGAGTTGGGAGGACTGGATGAGGTAAGCTTAGGGCAGGACTTGCCCTAAGGACTATTTGCAGGACTTAGGGCAGGTCCTGGCAAATAGTCGGGACAAAATAAACGTTATCCATCATCATCCTTCTCAAATGATCAAATCCAGTCCTATCGGGGCTGGGTCACACAGCGTGCTCAGCATGAACGTGACTCTCAAATTCCTCCAAAAAAAAGATTCCGGGGCGCCTAGGTGGCTCAGTGGGTTAAAGCCTCTGCCTTCAGCTCAGGTTGTGATCTCAGGGTCCTGGGATTGAGCCCCGCATCGGGCTCTCTGCTCAGCAGGGAACCTGCTTCCCCCTCTCTCTCTACCTGCCTCTCTGCCTACTTGTGATCTCTCTCTCTCTCTCTCTCTCTCTGTCAAACAAATAAATAAATAAAATCTTTTAAAAAAAATTCCTCCAAAATAGTGCTATCCACTTAGCTTCCACCAGTGCTTGCTGAAATGCCCTCTTTTCCCACATATTAAGTAACACAAGAGTTTTTTAAGACTTTTTTTTTTTGGCCAACATCATGGGATGAAAAAAGTTACTTTTTATCTTGAGCAGCATGATTGCTTGAATAAAACTTGCTTTAAAACGGGACTGCCATCTAGTGGTGGGAAAATAGATTGCACTTCCATGGCACAAGCCAAATCTGGGTGGACCTAGCTTGGGGTACTTTGTCACTACCGAGGGTCTGGCTGCTTTAATGCCACTGTGTGAGGGTTCTATTATCTTCCCCCATTTTTAAGCAGCTCGTGATTTTCTCCTCATTTTTTACCAGCACGGCAACTTGGAGACCCGTCTGCACAACCGTGTGCGTGCGGCCTCACAGCCCAAAGAATCTGGGTCACTGGCTCAGAAAAGAGGAGTGAGATAAATTAGGAACGAGGCTATTTACAAACTGGCAGGAGACTGTGGCTCCCAGTAAGGCGGGCTTTCCTTGAGCAATCTCAACTTCCCAGTGGAGAGGTGGTTAAGTGATTCCCTCAAATGGCCACAGAGGGCTGAGCAGTGTCCCAATGACTGTCCTTCCAAACCTGGGATTTGGACTGTCTGCTGTGAAGACTTTTCAA
The DNA here is from genome assembly GCA_028533885.1 of Nasua narica. Taxonomy (NCBI): domain Eukaryota; kingdom Metazoa; phylum Chordata; class Mammalia; order Carnivora; family Procyonidae; genus Nasua; species Nasua narica. The sequence goes on along the minus strand of CM052811.1, from coordinate 84,169,330 downwards.
ATCATCATCTACAAAGATTTAAAACTGCATGACAGCGGCACCTGGGTGGTTCAGTGGGTTTAAAGCCGATGTCTTTGGCTCAGGTCATGATCTCAGGATCCTGGGATGGAGCCCCGCATCGGGCTCTCTGCTCAGCAGGGAGCCTGCTTCCCCCTCTCTCTCTGCCTGCCCCTCTCTCTACATGTGATCTCTCTCTTTGTCAAATAAATAAATAATCTTTAAAAAAAAATAGGGATGCCTGGGTGGCTCAGCTGGTTAAGCAACTGCCTTTGGCTCAGGTCATGATCCTGGAGTCCCTGGATCAAGTCCCGCATCAGGTTCCCTGCTCAGCGGGGAGTCTGCTTCTCCTTTGAACCCTCCCCTTCTCATTCTCTCTCTTCCAAATAAATAAATAGATAGATAGATAAATTTAAAAAAATAATAAAAGTTCATGACAATTTTAGAGGTTAATAACCAAAGACATGGACACTTTATTGTTTTTGAAGATTTTATTTGAGAGAGAGAGGGAGAGAGAGCACGAGTAGGGGGAAGGGCAGAGGGAGAGGGAGAAGCAGGCTCCCCACTGAGCAGGGAGCCCGATGCGGGGCTTGATCCCAGACCCGAGCTGGTTTAACTGACTGAGCCAGCCAGGCACCCCACATCGGTACGTTTTTAAAGCTCTGTACAAAAATGTTCCATGAAAGATAAAGGTATAAATAAAGGAATGTCACTGAAAAGTTTATACAACATGTATTTAATCAAGTACCATTACTAAAAAAACGGGATATTAAAAGTTGGAGAAAGAAAACAGTCTCGACAACAACAAGCAAAGGTCAGCTGTGATTAGGAACACCCAGTCGGGCTGATCTAGACTGTCCCTCGGCACCAGGCTTCTGCCCATTTCTAAGCTGTCATTCGTGTGGATGCCTTTGCCTGAAATAACTTCCCTTCCTCTGTTCAGCCAGATCTTCATCTTTGAAGTGCTTGGGCCTGAACCCCTATTTCCCTCAAGTCTTACCAACACTACAGGGGAGGAGACAGTGTAGCTTGGAAGGCATGAGCCGTAGAATCAGGCAGACATCGAATCTGGCCTGTTGCCTGTTTCTGTAGTCAGCTAACAATTATTTCTCACATTTTGAAATGGTTGGGAAAAAAAATCCAAAGAAGGGGCGCCTGGGTGGCTCACTGGTTTAAGCCTCTGCCTTCGGCTCAGGTCATGATCTCAGGGTCCTGGGATCGAGCCCCACATCGGGCTCTCTGCTCAGCGGGGAGCCTGCTTCCCCCTCTCTCTCTGCCTGCCTCTCTGCCTACTTGTGATCTCTTTCTCTCTGTCAAATAAATAAGTAAAAATATATTTTTAAAAAATCCAAAGTGGACTTTAGTGACACAAGAAAATTATAAAAATTCTAATTTCAGTGTCTAAAAATTAAGCGTTCTTGGGACACAGCGACACCCACTTGTTTACACGTCTAGGGCTGTAGAGATAAGTTTGTGCAGCGAAGGCTGTATGACCTGCAAAGCCTAAACTCCTTCCTATCTGGACCTGTACGGAAGTTGGCCGACTCCTGGTCTGGATGAGAGCCGATGGTGGCTTGGCCAAGAGAGGTGGCGGGAGACGCTGGGTAAGGGCCAGATCCGAGATGTACTTTGGGAGGCTTGCCTGGCCGTTGGGGTGAGTAGGGTTGAGGAAGAGGTATGAAGGTAACTCCTCGGTTCGGGGCTGGAGCAGGTGGGGGTTATTTGCTGGAATGGGAAAGACAGGAGTGAGAGAACAAACCAGGTGAAATCCTAGCTCTTCCCCCCATTGCCAACACCATCAGCTAGCTCTGCTTTGTTAAGAATCACCCCGACCTCAGTGGCTTAACACTTATTTCTCATGAGTTCGAGGACAGGCTCTGGTGTGGGAACTCCCCTGGGGGCAGGACCATCTAGGATGGCCCATGGTTAGCTCAGCACTAGCTGGGGCATGGAGATGCCTGGCCCTGCTTCCCCTGTCTTCCAGCAGCCTGGCTCGCTCAGAAGGCAGTGGTGAAAGGGTTCCCAGGAGCCGCAGAAGATTAAGCCCCAGTGCACTTGCTTTTCAAGCCTGTCTGGGCCGTGTTTGCTGGTGCCCCAGTGCCCAGAGCAAGTCACGTGACCAAGCCAAGCTACCGGAGAGCAGGGGGGAAGAGCAGGGGAGACTGTTAATTACACTTATCACCTCTTGATGAGAGAAGTCAGAAAGTCACATTGCAGAGAGGGGGTGGATCCAGGGAAGGGAAGACCTGGGGGCATTTTTACAATCTACCAAGCTGACTGGGTGACTCAGGCAAGTTCCCCAAAGTCTTTTGAGCTTTGGTTTTCTCATCTATAAATGGGCAAGACAACAACAACATCACAGAATTTTTATAGGGATTAGAAATAACAAATTTAAAGCCCCTGGCATAGAACAGATACCCTGATAGTAGCTATTTTATTGTGATAATGAACAAGGATCAAGTTGAATCTCTATCAGGTACGAACATTTCCTAAACTTCAGTCCCTCCTCGCCACCACCACCAGAATTTTTGCCACCTTTGAGGACCATCTAGACTCTTAAATTCACACAATATTTTTCTTTAAACAGGTTCACTCTTTTTATTTGAAAAATTTTATCTCAGGGGCGCCTGGGTGACCTAGTCGGTTAAGCGTGTGCCTTCGGTTAAGTGTCTGCCTTCGGCTCAGGTCATGATCCCAGGGTCCTGGGATCAAGTCCCCGGAGTTCCTTGCTCAGCGGGGAGTCTGCCTCTCCCTCTCTCCACCACCCCCATGCCCTCTCACTATCTCTCTCTCTCTCTCTCTCAAATAAATAAATAAAATATTTTAAAAAAGAATTTTATTTCTTTCTTTATTTCAAAGGCAAACTTTATCTCACTGCCACAATAAAAACAGGCCACGCTTGCCATAAATCAAAGGCAACCGTAAAGTAAATACAGTAAAAAACGAAGCAGTGCTACTAACTCTAGCTCAGCTCTCTTGCTTTCGGAAGGCCAAATCCAAGGCCTGCTATCTCTTTGTTAAAGACGCTGTTCAAGGGACACCTGGGTGGCTTAGTTAGTGAAGCAGCCGACTCTTTGATTTCAGCTCAGGTCATGATTTCAGGGTTGTGGGATGGAGCCCCTCGTCAGGGTCTGGGCTTAGTGGAGTCTGCTTGGGATTCTCTCTCTCCCTCTCTCCCTCTGTCCTCCCCTCTTAAGGAAAAAAAAAAAGGTATACAAGGAAAAAGTTGCCAAAGAAAACCTGCAGAGGTTTTCTTCCTCGTATAACCAGCAGGATAGAAGAGTCTTCTGCTCTCCAGAGCGGCACATAAAACGTGTGGTACAGAAATGGCTGAAGTCATTTAGGAAACGCCAGCACAGACCAGAGGCGAGGAGAGAATTGCTTCCCACCCTCATGAAGGCCCAGTGGGCCTTCAGAGGGTAGTAAGAGGGGGGAGACAAACGGGACCTGGGACAAGACCCAGGGGTGTCTCATGGACCTTCCACTTCCCACCCATATCAGCTTGGCCCAACTGATTGACATTTGGGGGACCCTGGCTTCCTCAGCTGTAGCCAGGAACATCTACCTGCCTCATGGAGTTGCAGTAAAGACCAATTGTGAGCCTGTATGTCACGGTCCTTCTCCATCTATAAAGTACTGTCTAAATAGAGCAGATAATAAGCATATTCCCTGAGGCCAGGCATGAAGAGGTGGGCACAGGAGATGGGGCGCTGGGCCGAAGAGGGGACAGGTCGCCTGTCAGCCACCAGGGGCAGATGACCAAGTGTTGGCACACTCCCCTCCAGGGGCCTCCCCAATCACCTTCCAACTCTGGGACCCCCTGATCTGTCGCCAGGGCCATCAGCCAGCTCTCCCTCCTAGCCTGGCATCTCAAGAGGCCTCGGCCCCCTTCCAGTGTAGCCTTGTGTGCTGAAGGCCCCGGGCACAGTTCGCGGAGTGGGGATTCCAGGCGTCCAACACCCCCAAAAGCAGTCACCGCCATATAAGTGCAGTAGTACAGGCACGCAACCCCGAATTCCTATATGGTTCTCAAGACCCCACTCCTGTTTCCTGCTCTGCAAAGGTTCCTGGTACCCTCAGTGGTGACCTGTCCCCCACGGCCTTCGACACAGGCCTTTGCACCCGCGTTCGCCGATCCGCTTTGTACCCGTGTCCCCCACTAGACTACAAGCAGGGGTCTGGCTTCTTATGCACAGCGCCTGACCAGGGCAGGCGACAGGCAGGGCTGCTTGGGGGACAGCAAATGCTGTCTGGCGCAGCCTGTGCCACCTCAGCACTCACTATATGTGACGGGCATGATGGGCTGGGTGTTGGTGTCCCCTCTCGCAAATTCGTACGTAGAAGCCTTTATCCCAGTGTGATGGGATTGAGAAGTGGGGCCTTTGGGGGTGCGTAGGCCACGAGGGTGGAGCCCCATGAGTGGAATTATTAGTGCCCTTCCCGGAAGAAGCCAGAGAGCTAGTTTGCCCTCTTTCCAGCAGAATACGAGAAGTCGATGGTAGCCTGCAACCCAGAAGTGGGGCGCTCGCTAGAACCCGAACGTGGGAGCAGCCCGATCTCAGCCCTCCAGCCCCCAGAAGGGTGAGACAGAAAATCTCCATAGTTTACGAGCTCCCTGATCCAGGGCGCATCGTTCCAGAAGCCCAAACTCAGACGGAGGGCTTCTAGGAACCTGAGAACGGCCTGAAGGTTTGGTCTAGCTGCAGGGCTGGCTTAAGGTTCGCAGACTGAGGTTTTCTGGGCGGCCCCCCTTAGCCAACGGGAGAAACAGCAGTTGGTGGATGAACCGCCCAGCTTCCTCACCCCTCAGATGGGACAGCTCTGGGGCGCACCATGCCCAGGGGCCGCTGGCGGTCACCCGCTCTCGTGGCCGCACCACACCCCGTGTGGCCTTTCTCTTCCCCCCTGGTTCACTTCCGCGCCACACTCCCTGGGGTCAGATGAACTCCTGTCTCGGGGTCTGCTTCTGGGACAGTGGGTGAGCTGGCCCACTGGAGGGAGAGGAGGACACTTAGCCGCAAAGAAAGAAAGGGAAGGCAGCTCGCCCGCTGGCCCTGAGCACATGCCGCGGCTTCCGCAGTGTCTAGACTACGCTGGAGCACGTGCACAGCCAACAGCTCTGGCACAGGAAAAAGCACTTCGCAGCTGTCCCCACCATCCTGCTATTTGTCATCCCATCCATCTGCTGTCCCCACGAAACGCTCACCCACGTCAGCTAAAATGGTGCACTGGGCTTGGAATCAGTTGAGAAAATGTCAGGCCGATGGAACAGCGGAGAGAACCGAAATAGCAACTGTATGGACCGTGGGGACCACACCAATCTGCCCCTTCGCCTGGCAGGCAGGACTCCCGGAGCCCAGAGGCCCCTCCCGGGAGGTTGGTACAGGATGGGGGAGGGTACGGGGCGGGCCCTGGGCATCCTGTGGAGCAG
>CM052811.1:84035096-84163402 GCA_028533885.1 Nasua narica | reverse complement strand
GGCTGGCTCAGGGCTCTTCTCACGGCCACAGATGACCGCGGCCAGTCTCCTGGATTCATCTTTACTCACCTTGCTCTGGTCGAGGAACGCTCACCGCCCACCTCCGCCCCAGACACCCCACCACCTACTCACCTCATCCTCACGAGACCCTCGGCCGTCTGAGTCCTCCCGACCAGCCACGGGCAGTCACTCCATCTCAGGAAATGGCGCCATGATGCTTCCAGACACTGGGGCCAAAAACTTGAAAGCCATTCCTGCCTCCGCGCTTTCCTCACACCACTAGAGTGCCGTGCCTTTCGTGACATAAACGAGAACTGTGCCAGGCAAACCGGGATGTGTGGTCTGGCCACTAACCCACATCCAGTTCATCAGGAAACCCCAGTGGGCTCTATCTTTAAGTACACAACTAGCCTCCGGCCATTCTCCCCACCTCTTGCACTAGCGCCCTGGCCCGAGCATTCATCCTGTCCCGTCTGGATTTTTGCAGTGGCCTCCTAACTGGTCTCCCCACTTCCACCCGTGCCTCCCACCTCCAAATCTGTTCTCACAGCAGCCACAGCAAGCCCATTAAACCCGAAGTGAGATCACGTTCCTCCTCTGCTCAAAATTCTCAATGGTTTCCCAATTCATTCAGAGGAAAAGCCTCGGTCTTCCCCAGAGCTTTGCCTTTGCTGTTCCCTCTGCCTGGAACGTCTCCGCCAGGGAACCACGGCCCATGCTCCCACGCTTCTTCCAGCCACGCGTCCCTGCTCCCCACGTAAAACGCCAATAACCTCCACCAACATCACCCGTGAAGCCCCACCCCAGCCCTCCTCGCCTGACACGACAGGCTGCATTTTCTAAAAATGGCCAGAGCAATTCGTGTGATCCCATAGACTCTTCAAGAACCACTCCTCTCGTCAAAAGGGAGTCTAATTCCCCCTCCCCTTCGATATGGACCGGCCTTAGGAAATTGCTTCTAACAGATAAGATGTGACAAAGTGACAGGGCGGGGCTCTGGGGGTGGGCTCTTCTTAGGCCATACAAACTCCTCCCGACTCTGTCTCTTAGGACCTTCTCCCTGGAAACCCACTGCACCAGAGGAGGCCTGAACTAGCCTGCCCAGAGAGACCAGAAGAGGAGGAACCAAGGCCCCAGCCACAGCCACCATTAATCACCCGCTGCAGGAGTGAATAAGCCTTCAGGGGGTTCTCAGGCCCCGGGCTTCAAGTCTTCCAGCTCAGGTCCTGGACGTCAGAGAGCCTCACCTTATTCTGTGCCCTGTCCAAACCCGCGACCCACAACACTCCTAAGTTTTGGCGCTGTTGGTTACGCGGTCATAGTAACCGAAACATCAAACTTGACTTTTCTATGAGCTACCACCGTGTATACGTTTACTTGCTTATTTCTTGTGTGTCCCCGAAAGAGAATGGGAACACCTGGAGGGCAGGGACTTGTGTCTGTTTTCCCCGAGCCTCAGTGTCTAGATAAGTACTTGGCACCCAGTGGGCATTCGGTAAATACTTGTTGAACAAACGAGTCTTTGCTAATTAAAGAAAACTGCTCCGTACTATAATTGCAACACCTTCTGCTAAGGCACGCGACCTTTTCCTGAAGAAAGCGTTCTCTGGTGTGTTTTCGACCAGTTCCCTGTTAAAAAATATCTCTTGTCAGCCATCTGGAAAATGATAAAGTTGGATCTATACCTCCCACTATACGCCAGGCAACAGTCCAAACGGATCAAAGATTTATACGTGATAAAGCGAAACCATTAAAATCCTAGAAAAAGGCACGACAGAATTCCGATATAACCTTGGAGTGGGAAGGCCTTTCTAACGACGACTCAGTCTCTCACAGCCATAAGAGAAGATGGATCAATTCAAACTGCATAAAAAAATCACAAAACTTCTGTTTGGCCAAAAAAAAAAGCAGTATGAGCAAAATTAAAAGATTAAATGACAACCTGGGAGGAAAGCCAGTAGCTTCCATCACAAAGAGCTAAACTTCCTGATATATTTAAACAAACAAACAAACAAACAAACTCCTAGAAGTTGGACAGAAAGAGAGGCCAACAACTCAGTAGAAACGTGGCCATTCAAGGCAATTCGCAGAAAGGGCCCTACGTCACCTGAAAAAATGCTCAGCATCTCTCACAGGTCACGAGAAAATTGTAAACTAAAACAACACTGAGAAACTGATTCTGGCTTAGCAGATTGGCCCAAATGCCAAACTGTGGCCAACGCCTTTGGCAGGGTCGCGAGGGGAGGGCCGCTCTCACGGGTTGCCGGTGGGACGGCGAGCTTGCCAGGTCCATCAGTATTATGGTGAGGGTACCCTTGGCCCTAACAATGACATTTATGGGGAAGTTGGGGGAATTTATCCCACAGATCGGTTGGCATGTATGTGAAATAACATATATATGAAATCACTCACCCAGCGTTCTTCAGAGTGCCCAAACACGGGAAACGGCATACGCATCCATCAGTAAAGATCGATAACCTACATATGGTATGTGCATGCAACACAATACTAGAGAGCTAAAGAAGAAAGAGAACTTTGTTGTCCTATTATAGAAAGAGCTAACAGATGCATTATAAAAAGGAAAATGCAAGGTTCCAAACAGAATGCATAATGCTATCTGCTAATTTAAAACGACCTGGAGAAAAACAATACTTCTATTCCTGTTTGCTTATACATGAGTAACGAGACTCAAGAAAGTCACACAAGGGGTGCCTGGGTGGCTTAGGGGGAAGAGCGTGTGACTCTTGATCTGGGGGGTCGTGAGTTCAAGCCCCATGTTGGGTATAGAGAGTACTTAAATAAATAAACAAAGACTTAAAAAAAAAAGAGAAAGAAAATTACACAAGAAGCTAACAGTGGTTGACGACGATGGTAGAGAGGCTTGGCAGATGAGGAACGGATTTGGAGGGAAGACTGTTCTTGGCATGCATTTTAATATATATATATTTTTTCTCCCCAAAACACATAATTTGCAGTGAGTGATTTACTCCATTAGCTCCGAAAGAGGACCCTTATCCAAAACTAAATAATCCAAGGAGAAATAGCCGGAGCTTACAGACCTCTAGCTTTTTCACCCCTAATAGTCCATTCCTGGGATTAAACCCCAAGCTGCTTAGAGCACTGGAAGCTAAACAGCCCAGTGATCATGACCTTTTCCCCCTCCCTGCCAGGGATAACCCAAAGCCAATGACTTGTTTCCAGCCTCAAAGAGGGATAGCATCTATAGTACCATTCACCCTCCAGAGTTCCCCTGGGATCTGACTAGTTCCTCAGTCTAGCTGAGGCCAGACTCCAGCTGAGCCCACATCTTTGCCTGGTTTCTTCCTGTTGTAACTTGTTTCCATCTCCTCCTTACTGGTTTCTCCTGAAAGCCTCTCTCAAGAAATCACTTAGCCCAGAATCCTGGTCTTGGGCTTGCTTCTAGAAACTCAACTTAAGGGACACCTGGGTGGCTCAGTCGGTTAAGTGTCTGCCTTTAGCTCAGGTCATGATCCCAGGACCCTGGGATTGAGTCCCGCGTCAGGCTGCCTGCTCTGTGGGGAACCTGTTTCTCCCTCTACCTGCTTTCCCCCTGCTTGTGTCTCTATCTCTCTAACAAACAAATAAATAAATGAATAAAAATTTTAAAAAGATCTTATTTATTCATTTAACAGAGAGAGAACAAGAGAGAGCTGTGGGCAGAAGCAGAGGGAGAAGCAGGCTCCCCACTGTGCAGGGAGCCCGACATGGGACTTGATCTCAGGACCCTGGGATCATGACCCAAGCCGAAGGCAGATGCCCAATGACTGAGCCACCCAGGCGCCCCAATAAATAAAATCTTAAAAAAAAAAAACCCAACCTAAGACATCAACCCAATAAACCACCTTAACTGTTAACAGGTTCCTTCCTCCAAAATGCCCCACCAGTAGGGCATTTTGCCCCACCAGTAGGGCAACTTCTGACCAGCACATGCGTGAGTTTCCACACTGGGCTGACCTAACACCAACCAAAAGTGAAGATACTGCTGGCTGGACTTAGTACAAGTTCACACACAGTTTCCAATGAGGGATAGAAAATATTGACAATAACTCATGCATGCATTTCTATGCCTACCACCCATGGACCTAAGTTCCCGAGACCCCCCAGCTTGAGAACTAGTTCCCCCGAAATCATGATCCCAGACACTTTATCTGGATTTCTGATAATTGGCTAAGAGCGGGACCAGTAAACAGGGTTGGGAGGAGGAGGCCAAAGGCTTGGGTGAACGTCAGCTGGCTTTGCCTGCTGTAGGAGAGACTTCGAGACATCCACCACCATCCATTCCCTGGTCCGGGCATACAAGAGTGTTATGACGGAGAAGGGTGCATTTTCCTGCCCCTGCGGTAATATGGCAAAATCCTCACCTGGCAATGGGAGTGGAAAGGCTGTGTGCTGTGTCCGGGCCGGCAGCTTCAGACAGTGAATGTGCCTCTTCCACACCTGTACGGACCCGGTACCACCCCGCTCAGGTCTCAGCTCCCGGCTCTGTGTGCTGAAGACTGCTTATGGCCAACCCCTAACTCTGCCTGAGAGCTTTTCTTGGAATGGGAAGCATGCTTGGCCAGGGCAAGTTGGAAGGGCCCAGAAATGAACGCCCCCAATGCCAGCACCTTCAACTAAATCCCCAGGGATGGGGAATTAGTGGCCATATGGTTTCCTACGCTCTCAAGTGGGGTAACAATGAGGCACACCTATACTATTTGCTGGAAATCCCCATTAGGGTCAAGCTCCAATTGCCACAGTAGTAACTTTCTTGATTATATTCCCTTTATTGGCTGTCGGCTCTCTCCTATCACATTTCCCCACTCCCACTACAGATACTTCCTCAGATGGCCTCCTAAGTGGTTGACTTGAACTTGACCCTTGCCTCAGAAACTGCAGAGAAGCCCAGAGCAAGGTAATTCTCCTACCGGCCAAACCCCACACAGACCCAGTCTCCACCATGTGTATGTTAGAAGTGTCCTAGGGCATGGTAGAGCAACAAAGGAAAGAAGTCCAGGTCTCTGGGGGGTCTGGGGGCTCAGTCGGTTGAGCAACTGCCTCCTGATTTCCGCTGGGGTTATGATCTCAGGGTCATGGGATCGGGCCCCACATCGGTCTCTGCACTGAGTGTGGCGTCCATTTGAGATTCTCTCCTTCTGCCTCTGCTCCTTCCCCCAACTTACTCTCTCTCTCTCTCTAAAATAAGTAAATAAATAAAAATTTTTTAAGATTTTATTTATGTATCTGAGAGAGAGACAGAGTGCAAGCACAAGCAGGGAGGAGAGGCAGAGGGAGAGAGAGGAGCCCAATGCAGGACTCATCCCAAGAGGATGGCAGACGCTTAACCGACTAAGCTTCCCAGGTGCCCCAATAAATAAATTAAAAAAAAAAAAAAAAAAGAAGGGGCACCTGGGTGGCTCAGTGGGTTAAGCCTCTGCCTTCGGCTCCGGTCATGATCTCAGGGTTCTGGGATCGAGCCCAGCATCGGGCTCTCTGCTCAGCAGGGAGCCTGCTTCCCCCTCTCTCTCTGCCTACTTGTGATCTCTCTCTCTCTGTCAAATGGATAAATAAAATCTTTAAAAAAAAAAAAAAAAAAAAACGAAGAAGAAGAAGTCCAGGTCCCTGAGTGATGGTGATGGTGTAAGGACAGCCACCACTCACCCAGAACTGCTAGGTGAGAAATTATCTTCTCTCTTCTTTAAGCCACAGAATTTGGAGGCAATTTTGTTAGAGCAGCTGTGCCTTGTCCTAGCCAGGAAACCTGCCCAACACCCATTTCTTCTCTGGTCACAGCACCCGCTTTTCTGCTGGGGAACCACTTTCCTACTCCCAGGCCAGGGACCTGCTCGCACCACCCCGGCTTCAGGGGAGGCAGGAGCATATGTGGACCCAAGAGAGCCAAATCGGACCACCCAAAGACAAGAAGCATCAGCCCAAGATCTTTGGCTGAAAGACAGACCCTTCTTCTGCTGAGCTACTGTACTATGGGATAGGAATCCAGAGCAGTGGGCAGCCACAAGGCCCCCACCAAACTTGCCCGAGAAAGAAGTTGCCTGTGGAAAAACCAGATATCAGACAGGCAAAAAGATGAGTGATAACATGATTTAAGCACCTAGATCCAGCCATCCCTGAAGCTGGAAAACCCTAGATTTGTCAGCCAATGTGTTCTCTTTTCTGTTCAAGTCATTTTATTTTTTTTTAAAGATTTTATTTTTAAGTAACTTCTACACCTGATGTGGGCCTCAAACTCACAACCCTGAGATCAAGAGTTGCATGTTCCACTCACGGAGCCAGCCAGGCACTCCCGTTAAAGGCATTTTAAACTGAGTTTCTGTCACTCACAACCAGAAGAGTTCTGTTTAATAAAAGTCTTTCCCAGGGTGCCTGGCTGGCCCAATTAGTGGAGCATACGGCTCTTGATCCCAGGGTCATGAGTTCAAGCCCCATGTCGGGCACCGAACTAACTTTTAAAAAACAACCTTAAAATACATACATAAATTTTAAAAAAATCCACCCCTAAAGGGAACATCATGTCATCTGGTTCACAATTCCCTTCAATATTCCCTTAGAGGAATACTCATTTTTTTTGTCAAAATTACCCAGATAACTGCGGAAAGCGAATCAAACGCTTTCTAGACTCTCCTCCCTGTAGCGCGTGCTAGGAGACACGACAGGTTGTCAGCAGTTGTTCCCCTGCAGCCGGGTCTGAGCCCTCAGCGCTGGCCATCCCGGGAGGCTGCAAGAGCCTTCACAACTTCCCACTCGGCTGCTCCGGGTCCCAAGTGCATCCCCAGTCACCGTGGATGCTTGGATGTGGCCACGTAGACCACGTGGTGCTGTGGCCTCAGCCCAAGCTCCCGGACCTTCACGCGAGGCCGAGCAGGGTCAACCCAGCTGGATGGCTCTGGGACACTGAGCGTCGCCGTTCAGAGAAACCAGAGGCGTGAGGTTGTCCCCCAGCCTGCCCTAGCCTCGTGCCTGCCTCTTGTGTAGTCCAAAGTGAACCTGGGTTGGGGGGAGGTGGTTCTTTCCTTTCTTAAAGGTGGGGAGAGGGAAAGGGGGATTTTGACCAGGTTTAGGATTCCTGGCCCTTTTCTCTGGCCACCAGCCGATGGCCCCTGTGGCTGCCTCATCTGCTCCTAAGGCACCGGGATGCTGACCCCCTCAGGAGAGCTCGGAGGGTTGTTCCAGAGAACGCTGTGCAGCCAGTGGTGCCCCACATCACAGGTGCTCCACAGAAGGTTTATTTCCTCCCTTTCGAAAGGGGAGCCGACTTGCAAGACCGATGTTAACTCAAGTTAGAGGCCATGCCACGGAAATTGTCCAGATCTTGGCATGATGCCTGGCCCACTGTGTGGGAAAGGAGGACAATGGGATTGGGGGGTGAAGGGAGCAAAGCAGGGAGAAAGGTGGAAGGAGGAGGGAGAGGAAAGGAGAGGTAGAAGGGGAGGGAGGGAGGAAGTACCAAAATGGTGCCATCACCCAAATCTTCCCCAGACCAAGAAGCAGCCTGGTCCTGATGCAAGATCTTCTTCCTCTTCTTTCTTCTTTGAAGCTGGGGCCATCAGACCCGGGGCACGGGGGGAAGGCAGCCGAAGGACCGCAGGAGAGAGTAGATCAGCATTCCACTCAGTTCAGGCAGCTCCTGGGACTGGGGAAAATCTCTCTCAGGCGCCAGTGTTCCCTGAAGGTTGAGGCCCTTCCTGCTACCCCTCCAGTCATGGAAGGACCCTGGAAACCACCTCACCACCTCCCTCTCGTCCCCAGAGGCTGCTGCCTCTCCTTTGCCCTATCTCGGTCTCAGGTCTGCCTCACTGTGAACCTTCCGGGTCTCTGGGGCCAGGCCTCCCAGGTGAGGAGACGCAGGTGGCCAAAGGTCACCGCGCTCAGCAGTCACATGCCCTGAAGGAGACTGCTGTCCCTCCCACAGAAGTACGGCACATGCTGGGTCAGGGAGCGTTCCTCGCGGTCGGGCGTCTGCCGCTTCCCCTGCAGCCGGCAAGTCCCAGCCCCAGAAATCCAGAAGTGGCTTCACTCCACAGTAACCCAGGGCCACAAAAAGGGAGAAAGCATCCATGAGTGACTTCCCTGTCCACCCCAGGCGTCTTTGCCCACCCGCCTTGGGGCACCTGTCCATCGGCCCTCCTACACCGGGCTCAGGATCTCCTGCCTCGAACTCGCCCGCCAATACAAAGTCAGCCGCCCCAAACAACCTGAAGTCGAAGGTCACACATTAGGCCTTAATCGGGGGAGCTAGAACTCAATGCTGTTTTGTTTTATGATTCCACAAGAACATTTCATTTATTAAAATAATTCCTGTAAACTCTTTTGGAATAATAAAATCATTTTCCTTGCTTGAGGAGCACGGCAAGTGGAAGGACTTTTATTTCAAGGCACCATAAAATGAGTCTCTCTAAGAACACCTCGGCCTCCACATGTGAAAATCCTAAAAAAAAAGAGAGAGAGAGAGAGAGAGAGAGAGAAAGAAAGAAAAATGCCTTACAGCGATCGAGACCATCCATACAGACCATCGAGATCAGACCAACACAAAACTTGTGTTAATGTGACTGCTCAAGAGAACGTGGGTTACGGGGGGGACCTGACACCGCTATTCTCACTGACGACCCTTACAGCAGATCCCCCTGCTCCGGCCCAGGAAGGGGTGGGGGATGGGGAACCTTCAAAACCCCAAATCCCTGTAAACGTGGCAGCTCCCGATGCCTCCTCCTCCTCACTTCTCCTCCTCCTCACTCAGGTTGGCATTCCCCGGGCGCGTGGCCATCAGCTTGGTCTGCAAAAGAGCCGCTAGTTTTTTGGAGGTCTTTTTGAGAAAGGCGCTGCCCGGGTGGGCACTATTCACGTGCAGGTACAGGTCCTCCTGGGTGGGGCCCGTGTAGCCACAATCCTCGCAGACATAGAGCTTGTCCCGGCGTTGCTTGTAGGCATACTGCTGCTGCACCCCGTGGATCTTCTTTAGGTGGGACTCCAGGGAGCAGCGCTGGGTGAAGGCTTTGTTGCAGATGTCACATTTGTAGGGGCGAATGCCTGCAAGGTCGATGGGCAGACAGATCACCAGTGGGTCACGGTCACGCCAGAGCCTCCCAACCACGAAGCCATTTAAAAACATGATGCACAACCCAACGGTGAAAAACCAAAATGCCTGATTCAAAACCAGGCAGAGGAACCTAACAGACCTTTTTCCAAAGGAGGCACGCAAAGGGCCAACGGGGTACTCCACGCCGTTGATCATCAGGAGAACGTGAATCATAGCTGCAAGGAAATATCACCTCCCGCCTGTTAGGATGATTATCATCAAAGACAAGAGATAGCAAGGGTCCTCGAGGATGTGGAGAAAAGGGAGCCCTTGTGCACTGTTGGTGCAAATGTAAACTGGTACAGCCATTATGGTGGAAACCAGTATGGAGGGTTCCCAAAATGTCAAAAATAACACCACCATGTGACCCAGAAATCCCCCATCTAGGACCTATATCCAAAGGAAATGAAAAGAGGATCTCAAAGACACATCGGGACATGCATGTTCACCGTAGCACTACTCACAATAGCCAAGACATGCAAATAACCTAAGTGTCCATCAGTGAATGAATGGATAGAAAAGATGTGGCATATTTATACGATGGCCTATTATTCAGCCACGAGAAAGAAGGAATTCCTGCTATTTGCAACATCGTGGATGAACCGTGAGGGCATTAGGTGAAATAAACCAGACAGAGAAAGGCAAATACTATGCGGTACCACTTGTGTGTGGAAAAGTCAAACCCATAGGAACAGAGTGGATAAATGGTTGCCAGGAGCTGAGGGGTAGGAAAAATAGGGAGCAGAAAAAAAAAATCAGCCTGACCAGGAATTCAACATGAGGAAAACGATTAAGGCAGTAGACAAAGTATGTCTACAAGGGTTTCTAACATTCACGTGAGCAAAGATTAAAAACAGATGCCAACTTAGCAAAGAAACACCACCTGGCTTTGGGAGGAAGGGTTTTTGGTTTTCCCACTTGTATGCCTCAATGTTTTGATTTTACAGTGGGCAAAGTAAACCTTGTTTTTATTTCAGTTGCGGTTTTCCTGGAAACAGAGCCTGTGACAAAAATTGCGGCAGCACCGGTTGGTGAGTGAAGAGGTTGGTGAGTGCGAGGTGGGGACAGCAAGGCAGTCACTGCTGTGGGCGACCAGAGTCTAGTTCCACCAGACAGGGTGAGGGGACAAGGTAGAACACTCACCTCTGAGTCATCCCGGCACCCACCCCGCCCCCACTCCTCTCCAGCAGCCTGTCAGGGGCTGTCCCTGGGGGGTGCTGGTGGTCCCTCCCTGTCTTGTGCCAGCAAGAACGCTCTCAGGCAGAGTTGCAGGTGTGGGCGGTTGCAACATGGATGGGTGTGCCCAGAAATGGCAGAAGCCAGGGGCGCCTGGGTGGCTCAGTTGGTTATGCAACTGCCTTCGGCTCAGGTCATGATCCTGGAGTTCCAGGATCGAGTCCCGCATCGGGCTCCCAGCTCCATGGGGAGTCTGCTTCTCCCTCTGACCTGCTCGCTCTCTCTCTCTCTCTCTCAGATAAATAAATAAAAAATATTAAAAAAAAAAAAAAGAAATGGCAGAATCCAGGGGCGTGGGCTGGACACGGGTGGCACCTGGTATAGTTATGAGAGCGTTTCCAAACTAGATCTCATGCTGGCCTTCACATCAGGCTCATATCAGTGGGGCTTGCCTTCTAGATGCAGAGTTCCTACATGCCATCTGCACCGGGGATCATCTTAGAGCCCAGCGGCCAGCAGAGCCACCCCCCTACGGGAATCCCCAAAGCCTCCGATGCAGAATTTAAGGGCATGCCAAAAACTCTCATCAGTCCAGTGACATATTCCAAATCGAAACACATTAAAAAAAAAAATCCATAGGAACCAGTTATCAAAATCTTAAACAAGGACAAGACCCAACAACGCCATCCTTGAGCTTGAGGAGAAAGGAAAAACGAGCACTCTATGTAGATGTTTTCATGTATTTTTTAAATGGTTATTCTTTTCCCTCATAATGTTCTAGCTGTTGGAAAAAAAAAATACGCTGCACAGTTGAAAAGTAGCTGAATTGAAACTCACATTTAAAAAATGTTTCAATATTTTTTTACACAAAAAGGGAATTTATGATGATTTTACTATCCAGGCTTTAATGGAAGCAAACTTATCCAAAGATATTTTCAAAATCTACTTTTTTAGCCTCGCAATGCTCTGGAGGATTTTTCCATGTGGGTGCCTACGGCTCGGTTTCCTTCCTTTTCAACAGCACCGTGGTGTTTTGTTGGATGGCTATACCCCAATGCCACCTCTCACATGCCAGAGATAGACTGACTGCCTTGTACGACCGGGTCCTCGCAGAGGCTCCTGGGGCCAAGAGTCGCACTGCATCCCCTGGGAGCTTCTGGAAATGCAGAGCCGCAGCCCCTTCCCGCGCCCCCAGACTGAATCAAATGTGGAGCCCTGGTCCTCCCACCAGGGGGCTCGTCAGAGCACAGACTCCTGGCCTCCGCTCTGGTGTTTCTTGTTCCTGGGTAGGGCTGAGACTCCCGCGTTTCTAGCGTGTTCCCAGGGGATGCGGAGGCTGCTTGTCCCGGGACCTTTTTGGGAGTCACAGGTCTAACGCCGCGCCAAATGAGGCGTGACCGAAACTGAAGCAGGAAGAAACGAACATTCGAAGAGACCCAGGACCAGCAAGGAGACTGAAGCAGTAACCAGAAAACTCCCAACAAACCGAAGTCCGGGACCAGACGGCTTCACAGACAAACTCCACTCAATGAGGCATGAGGATGGCACTTTGGGGTCTGAAAGCAGCGCGGGCCTCAGTATTTTCTCTCCCAGGTTACATGTCCCCATTTCCTTAATGGCAGATGATAAGGGAAGTTGAAATGGAAAAAAAAAACTATCTCCTCCCACCCCCATCCAGCCACCCGAACAAACCAACCAAATCCCTTCCGCTTTTCACGTGTGCTTCCAGAAGCACACGCGGGAAGCACATCCTGTAACGCGCACGTGAAAAAGGTGTATTGGGTCAATGCAATTCCACTCAGGCAGAGTGCAGGTTGATCTTATAGTCCACACATTCCAGAAAAATGGCCAGAAGTTAAGAAACTCCTTCATAATCCTCAGCATTGGGCAGGCACATAATAGGTGCTCAGTAAATAATTTTTAAATGAAGGAATGAATGAATGAACCCCTATTGGCCCAGAGAAAGAGATTTAAGAAACAAATTTAAGTGGGGCGCCTGGGTGGCTCGGTCCACTAAGCGTCTGCTTTTGGCTCAGGTCATGATCCCAGAGTCCTGGGATCGAGTCCCCCATCGGGGGGGGGACTACTCAGTGGGGAGCCTGCTTCTTCTTCTCCCTGCTGCTCCCTCCACTTATACTCTCTGTCAAATAAATAAATAAAATCTTTCTTTTTTAAGATTCTATTTATTTATTTATTGGAGAGAGCGAGACAGAGGTAGTGAAAGAGGGCAGGAGCAGGGATCATGACCTGAGCCAAAGGCAGCCGCTTAACCGACTGAGCCAGGCGCCCCAGTAAAATCTTTTTTTAAAAAAGGAAAGAAATTCACCCAGAGACCAGTTCCACCTTTCAGTATTTATTGGAAAATACCCACTACTGTTTTAAAACATCCAAACTAAACACGTGGGGAGGACAGTACACTTACCCCCAGCGAGCTCCTAGGCGCCCCAGGAAAGGATGCTTCCAGTCCTGCTCTAGGAAGCCCTGCCCCACCGGTGACCCAGAAAGGAGATCTGAAGTAGCTGCTGACCAGGGCTTGGCCAGATCCCTGCCCCTGGCAGAAGTGAGCGTGCCGGGAGCGCCTTTCCTTCTGCATCCAATAGGTCGGCCGAGCACCTTCCACAGGCAGAACCTCCAACAAGGCCCAGACAGCAAGGGCTAGAAATTCCAGATTTCTGGAACAACAAGGCCCTGCATCATCCAGACGATAGAGAGAATGGGGATGACTGCTGCGGGTGGGCTTTTCCCAGGGACGGTGGGATGTGAGCCTGGCTCAAGGACAGGGGACTCGAAGGCACCAAGCTGGATGGAAGACAGCAGGCACCGAAAATGGCAGTTAGGGCCTATCTCACTTTTGCACACCTGCTTCACCTGCCCTCTCTGGAAATACCACATTCAACCATCACTCACTGATGCAAGCAGATGCAGGCCCCGGCGGGGTGGGGGGGGGGGTCCCTTCCTGAGCTTGGGCACAAACCCCTTTCTCCTGGAATCCCCAGCCCACCATGAACTCAGGGGTGGGTGGGAGAGGAAGGTGGCCAGACAGGACGCCCGGGCAAAGGGGGCGGATGCCAAGGCCTCCCCAACTTTGGGGACTCACCCACCTTAGCGCTCCGGAGCCAAGGCCAACCTTGCCCGGGTCTGGGGTGGGACACCGGAACTGGAAAGCACAGCTGCACCAGACGTCATTAACCTACTGACACCACCCAGCAAGAGCCCCGGGCCTCGGAAAACCCACGCATCACACATCCGCCACTCATCACGTGAGCCCACGATGGACGGAGCTCCTCCAGGCCTCAGTTTCTTCCCCCGTAAAATGGGGATAACATTCAAACACCCTTGTCAGGCCGCTCTGAGGGCTAATGGCGACATCACCTGCAAAGGGCCTGGCATGAGTCACGTGCTCAGTGGGACACAGCCCTGAGGGTATGGAGCTCCGCTCAACGGAACGCGAATATGCTCTTCTTCTAAACTGGCTGCCGGGCACAGATGTATTATTTGTCCTTACGTTGGCTCGACAGAGACACTTTTTGTATTTGCATGCACTTCGGGATGTGCTGTTTATTTCACAGTGGGGGGAAAAAAGGGAGAAATTGTTTTCAATACGCCCATGAGGTGTCCGGTGGACAGAAGGGTGGAGAGACCTCCTTTTCGCCAGTGACCCTCTGGAATGTTGTGCCCTATGGCCTCTCTGACCTCATCCAAAAAACACTGCGTCGGGACACCCAAAAGGGTTTCTTCTCCTTCCAATTTTGTATTCCTCTGACCCAAATCAAGCTTTGCATCACACAGCTCCAAAGAAAATTCTTGGCTATTGGTGCTTTCTGCTCGCTCTCCTTGCCGCAGTCACGTGCTCCATTATTGACCTTGATACACACGTGAACTTCGTCAAGAAGCTTTTTACAGGCCTCCTTGTGGGAGTGGGTATTGAGGGCACCCTCCCTGGGAGGGAACGTGGCCGTGTCCACCAAAGACCACCGGGTGTTTACCCTTTGGCCCATTTTAGGGAAATTATCTACAGAAAGACCCACACAGGTAGACACAGGATATATACGATTATTCGTGGTAATCTGACATTGAAGGAAGGAAGGAAGGAAGGAAGGAAGGAAGGAAGGAAGGAAGGAAGGAAGGAAGAAAGGAAGGAAGGGAGAAAGGAAGGAAGGGCGGGGAAAAAAAACTCTGAGAATGGAAACAAGCTCATCAGGAGGGACAAGGGGAAATCATGGTGCCTCCATATTGGAAATTGTCATAATCTCATATTAAAAAATGCTCTGACAACTATTAAAAAGAGAGGCGTGTCTGCCTGTGCAGATATGAAAGAGGCCTATGAACCTTGGATAAGGTACATATGACATGAAAAAAGCAATGTGTATTAACATCTTCGGGGGGTAAAAAATGGTGGTTTGTTTTCAGGCGTGGAACTTTCAGGGCTTGGCAGGGGAGGAAGGCTTTACTATTTTTTTTCTTTCACCCCCACCCCCCCCTTTCCTATTATTTCTTTAGCTAAAAAGTAAGTCAAAATGAAATAGAGCAGGGACAGCCTGATGAGCCAAGGAAGCGATCCCACCGAACATCCTTGAACTCCCTGGCAGTGGAGTTTACTTTCTTCTTTTTCAGCCAGCTGCCCCACTCCAAACTTCTCCCACTCCGCATTTTTCCCCTGGGACCAGTCGCATTTTTCCCCTGGGACCAGTCGATCCTTCCCAGTAGGTTCCAAACAAAGACACCATTGTTTCCTCTTCTTCAATCAAGATGGGATTTGTTTGCCTTCCCGTCCCTCTCAATGTGGCCCGATGGAAGATAAGGCCAGAGGGCGTCCCGAGGGGTGGGGCAGATACTGCAGTTCGGGGGGGCCCTTGCCCCCTCCCCACCTCTGGGCCTGGAATCTACATTCCTCAGCTTGTCTCTCTGGAGCTCCAGAAGCTTTCTCAGGAAGGCCCTGCGCCTGGACCGGGATTCCTTTATTCCAGAGTCAGAAAGTTATAACCAACATGGGTTATACCTCACGGCATGCGCCCTCTAAAGGGGACCCCACAGATGCGGGTGGCCTTTCCGGCTGTTTAGAGTAACTTACACGTTCTCGTCCACATCGGCTGGAGTCTCTGACCGAGTAAGCAGTCGTTTTCCCAACAAGAAAAATAAAAGACTCTCAGTAAATGCTGAACTCGTCCAAGGAGCCCCCGGCCATACCAGTCAGCAACACCTGGGCCACACGTGACATGCTGTGGCCCTCGGTGAACGTGGTTCTGCCTCTCTGACCTGCGCCCACGTGCCATTGGTGGTGCCGGGTCCCGAGCAGTGGGGGAGGGGGACTTAGGGCTGAGGGCGGCACGGTATTGTTTTATTCTAGAATATGGATCCCACCCCCCCACCTCGAAAGCAAATCGTTTCCTTCCACGGATGGCCATTCTTAGGAGGCATCCCAGCTGGTTGGACCTAAACATTTCGACAAATCCAAAAGAATCTTCTCTAAAAACAGGCCCGTGATGTTTTTCACAGACAGCGAACTGAATATACATTCATTTCTTTTCTTATTTTAGGATTTTATTTATTTATTTGAGAGAGAGAGAGCTGGAGCGGAGGGGGAGGGGCAGAGGGAGACCCAGGCTCCCTGCTCGGCAGAACTCGATGCCAGGACCCCGAGACCATGACCTGAGCTGAAGGCGGAGGCGGAACCGACTGAGCCATCCAGGTGTTCCACATTCACTTCTTTCAAGCTCAAAGCCCGCTCTATCTTGACCAAAATCTCCCACATTGGCCTTGGTGGTCCCCTCAACTCCTCTTAAATAGAGCAGTTCCCTCTACTATGTGTGTCGTGGATGTTGCTGGTCCCTTTGCAGACCCCCTTTGCTTAGCTAGTGCTTCATTCTGCGTCTGTCCTGTGTGGGCTAATAACGGCTCCCGACTGTCCCCTTCTCTAAGAAATGGGCACCGGGCAATGGACCTCCCAGCCCAGGGAAGAGGCGGCCATCTGACTGACATCCAAGTGTCCCCCACTTGCCTATAGTGCTTTTCACACCCCAGAGCCCCTGTGGGACCAGGCTGAGGCCACATCTCTACTCACCCCCTGCCCCTGCCCTGTCCTACTCCCCGCCCCCCTCCCTCCAGGTTTCCTCTGACCCCTCCCTCAAGAAATCATTTTATAAGAAGCACCATCTCAAAAAAAAAAAAAAAAAAGCACCATCTCGAATCTGCTTCTAGGGAACTTGACCCAAGAGAGTTTGGATTGAAAACAGCCCCTTGTTTGATCTATTTTCACAAAATGTTAGTTTTTTGTGCATCAGTTTCTGTCTTCCAACCTTAAATCAGATGTCATTTGACTAACATCCTCCCTCCCCATCACACACACACACACACCCCCCCCTCTGAGTTACTTTTTTCTTGAAGTCACCCCCCCAAAAAATTTTTAATCTTTTCTTTCATCCACTTGGATATTAAAGTAAGACATGTACAGGCTCCGGTTTCCCTGGGTCTCTTTCGAGGTGTCTCCTTGTGTTCTGAGTCTTTCCCTAAAGGCCCTGTCCCTCGCAGCACAGGATAGGAGATGTGGGGGAAGGAGAGATTAATCCTGGCTCTCTCGCCACTCTCTTTGCCCACCTTATCGATGCTGTAGCCACAGTTCTCAAAAGAAGGGTCCTGCAATCCCAGCTAAGTCTTTAAATGAGTCATGACCCGTCCAATCAAACTCTAAGCAAACATAGCCTTCACTCAACTGCGGTCTACCGTATCTGTGTTCACCCATCTTTGCTTCTGGCCTAAATACATTTACTTATAATCATCTATGGCAAAAATCCAACCTTCACGTCTTAATCAAGACTCAACTTCGCAGAATTCTGGAAAGGTCTTTTGGAACCAGGGAGGTTGTTTACACCAACTTTGAAAATATTTGAGAATCCCACATTTTTGCTCCTTTTACTGACTAACCCTTTTGTGTAGAGCTCGAGAGAGAGAGAGAGAGAGAGAGAGAGAGAGAGAAGGCAGGGCAGGCCCCTCCCACCAGGATGCTATGGCTGCTCCTCCTGCTGCTGGCGTGGCCGCATCCCCAGAGCCAGGAATTTCTTCTCTTGTTTGCTACTGCCTAATTTGCCAGTAAACCCTTTGCTCCTCATTCTGGTCCCTTATTATCTGGAGGGACATCTCCAGCAGCAAATAAACCAGGGCAGGAAAAACGGGTTCAGGACATTTCCGAAATTCTATTTGTTGATCACTTAAAGAGTCAAAATTATGTTCGAAAAAAAAATTTTTTTTTAAAGATTTTATTTATTTGTTAGAGAGAGAGCACAAGTAGGCAGAGCAGCAGGCGGAGGGAGAGGGAGAAGCAGGCTCTCCCAGGAGCAGGGAGCCTGATGCGGGGCTTGATCCTAGGACCCTGGGATCATGACCTGAACCGAAGGCAGAGGCTTTAACCCATTGAGCCACCCAGCACCCTGAAAAATTTTTAAATCATTACCTGTAGATTCAATCTTATAGTCAATGTTGTCCATCAGACATTAAAATGCAAGCCACTTTGTAATCTTAAAATGTCCAGTAGCCTCATTAAAATAAGTAAAAAGAGAGGCGCCAGGGTGGCTCAGTCAGTTGAGTGTCTGACTCTCAATCTCGGCTCAGGTCATGATCTCAGGGTCATGAGATCGAGCCCCACACGTGCTCCATGCTGGGTGTGGAGCCTGCTTAAGACTCTCTCTCTGGGGGGCACCTGGGTGGCTCAGTGGGTTGAAGCCTCTGCCTTCAGCTCAAGTCATGAACTCAGGCTCCTGGGTTGGAGCCCCACATCGGGCTCTCTGTTCAGCGGGAAGCCTGCTTCCCCCTCTCCCTCTGCCTGCCTCTCTGCCTACTTGTGATCTCTCTCTCTCTCTCTCTCTCTGTCAGATAATAAATAAAATCTTTTAAAAAAAAAAAAAGATTCTCTCTCTCTGCCTCTCCCTCTGCCCACTCTCCCCCCACCCCCACTCATGTGCACTTTCTCTCTAAAAAAACAAAAAAATAATAAATAAGTAAAAAGAGAACAGGTCAAATTAATTTCAATGATATATTTTGTTTAACCCGATGTATTTAGAATATTACCATTCCAACGTGGAATCAACATCAAAAACTGAGATGGTTTACATTCTCATTTTGCATTAAATCTTCCAGATCTAGTGTCAGTTTTCCACTGAATACCACATCTCAGTCGGACCAGCCACACACTGGGGTCTCCGAGGCTACCCATGGCCAGGACGGCTGTAGCTCTCCCCCTCCTAGAGTAAACTGTGAAGCTCTTCAGGAAAGCATGAGGTGGAAGGCATTATGATTCACCAACTTGAGTAATTTTCAGCCCCTCTGTGAGTCACTGGAAATGTCACCTTCGAGGAGCAGGAGATAGAGGCACTCAGGAGCCTGAGACGCCGGCCATCTTCCTCCTTGCTCACTCTGTGGGTATCCTGGTGCCACGGAACACGCACGCTCAGACTCCCGTGCTAAGGAAGGCACTGGGAGGTAAAGGGGACAGAGAAGGGGACCGACAAGATGGAAGACCATGAACTCCAGCACCAGCCGGTCTGGTCCCAGCTCCACTACCTCTGGTTATCTGATCTCCCTGAGCCTCGTCTCTTCTTCCATTAAGTGGGGCTCGCTGACTCCTTGGGGTTGTGATAGCAGCGCAGCTGAGGGCCTGGCACGGAGGAAAGTGACCACTCGGGGCTTCCCGCCGTCTGAGAAGATGTGTGACCCTCCGCAGGGACTGCCGGTCTCTGCCAAGCCACCCCCCCCCTCGCTTGCTAACCCTTCTTGTCCCCGAGAGGACACTGTCTACACCCAGTCCTCACCCCAGAGCCTTTCACAGGGTCACCTCAGTTCCAAGAAAGTGGCTTCCTGCATCTGCTTGAGGAGATTCGCCAGGAAACACCAGAGACCTGCAAGGGGTTGAGGGCAGGAGCTGCCTAGGAAACGAGGGTCCCAGGATGGACCCCCATCAGGGAGGGATGGAGGTTCCTGGATAAATAGCCCAGCTTCCTCACCCCTGAAGCAATTCTGTGGAGCATTCTACATGGTTCCTCAGAGGGTCTCCAGTGGGGTCGAGCCCCAGCTGTCCCCAGTGATAAGCCACTCATTAGCTTGCTCTCATTGGCTGTCTTCCCCTCCCCATCTCCCCTCTGTAACCCCTCATTGTGCTTCCTGAGATCACCTTCCAAAAAAGCAGCTTACCCAAACCCACAGGGCCCCTGCCAGCCCAGCACTCCCTCGGCATTCTCCTTGCCCCAGCCTAAGGGGCCCGCCTGGTCACACAGACATCAAACTTTTACCGATGGCACCAGTTGCTAGGGACTAAAAAAGAAGCCTTACAGCCAGACCCAGGAGAGAAGCACACTACACGCATGAGTCCATCTCTACCACGCTCAAAACCAGGCACAGTAATTTAATGCTGCTACAAGTCACGTGAGTGGTGCCTCTTGGAGGGAAGGGAATAGTGACACAGGGAGGAGCCGTGACTTCTGGGGGCTGGACGTAGTCGGCCCCCCTTCTCTGTGGGTTTGCTTTCAGTAATTTCATGGGTAACATGGTCAACCACAGTCCAGAAGCAGACGATCCTCCTTCTGCCCCGTCAGCAGAAGGTCAACAGTAGCCTAATGCTACTCTTGGTTATGACAATGCCTGCGTCCTTCACCTCACTTCCTATCATGGCGGACGCATTTTATCATCTCGCGTCATCACAAGAAGAGTGAAGGCGGAGTATAGTACAAGGTGCTTCGAGAGACAGAGACAACATTCACTTAACGTCTATTACAGTATATCGCTCTAATGGTTTTATTAGCAGTTCTTGTTGTTGGTCTCTTACTGTGCCTCATACATAAGTTAAACTTTATCATAGGTAGGTACATATAGGATATATAGGGTTTGCTACGACCTGTGGTTTCAGACAGCCACTGAGGTCTTGGAATGTATCCCCATGAATAAGGGGGACTCCTGTGGTCTGTTTTGTGGTCTTGGTGATAGTTATCTGAGTGTGCTCACTTTGTAAAAATTCCCCCACTCTTCAGACTATACACTTATGATTTGTGTGCTCTTCCCCAGGCGTGCCACATTTAGATGAAAAATCCACTTCTGAAAAGGTTTTTTAAAAGGAAAAAAGGAACTCTCTCCGGTGGAGGGCCCTCTTCCCGGGCCGGGGAAACGGCTCCTGGCCAGCGCTCTCAGAACCAAATGGTATGATGAGGATTATAAAAGAAATCTGAATACACAGGATCCGAGGTCCCAGATCTGAGATCTGGGATCTCCATGTGGAGGGAGGAATGGACATTTTCCTATCCCACCAAGCTGCCAGAAGGCAAAAACTCTGGAAGGACTGGAGGGTCCAGAGACCATCTATAGTAAATTCTATGAGGCTAGAGGGAGGATGGGTCATGACCAGGAAAGGTCATGATGGGTTTAAGGACAGGATGGGATGGGTTTAGGACAGGATGGGTTTAAATGAGATGAAATGGGACAGGATGAGACAGGGCAGGGATTGGAAGATGGGATCCAGACTGTGAGGAGTTTATGTGATGAGGAGTCTGGATTTCAAGTCATTCAAGTCATTACAAGATGAGGAGTCCGGATTTCATCTCACCCAGAGTCGGAGAATTTCCAGGAAGGAAATGGCATCCTCAGAATTATCCTCAAAAGATCCCTCTTTTGAGGTGTGGAACTGTGGGCCTCAAGGGGAAGCCTAAAGGCCAGATGTTTCTAAATTAACTACTAACGAGGCCTTAACTGGTCAGAAGGCCTGGGAGAGAGGCCAGTGGGCGCCCCCAGGATTCTCTGGGAATGGAGCTGGTAGGGACCTAGATCCGTGCTTCATGGGTCGGGAAACTGAGGAAGGACCCAGGGGAGGAAGACACTTGCCAGCCTCCCATAGGAGCCAACATCTCCTTCTCCTCTTGAGCTCTTAGGAGCTCCTTCTGAGACAAGCTTATATCCCCACAAAGGAGCAAAGGACACCACCCGTGAGAGCACAAGAATCCATTCTAGCAGTCGGCCCGACGACAGCTGCCCTCTGCCCGGAAAGCCTTGTGTCGGCCTTCACAATTCCCAGAGCACTTCCGGCCCGTGACCTGTCCTGAGGGGCCCTAGAACTTGGGCCATCACCACCCCGGACCGAAGCGCAAACAGCGTCCCAAAAGGGGCTTTGCCTGGGCCCAAGGGGACTCAGCCGACTGGTGGCACAACCGGGAGCTGAGCCCAGATGCCCCAACCTGCCGATCTTTCCAGAAACGCCACCCTGCTCCACGCTCCCGATGTGGTCCCCAGGAGCTCCGATGACAAAAGCAACCGCCGGGCGCACGCCCCCTCCTCACCTGTGTGCGTGCGGACGTGCCTCTTCAGGTCGAAGGTGTCGTTGAAGCCCTTGCCACAGAAGGTGCACAGGTGCCGCTTCACCTGGTTGTGGCACTTGAGGTGCCGGTTGAGCATGCGCTGCAGGCGGAAGGCCTTGCCGCACAGCTCGCAGCTGTGGGCCGCGGGGTCGCTGCACGTGCCTGTGGTGAACTGGGGGAGAGAGGAGGGATGGGGGTGAGGGCCCCAGTGCAGGCAGGCACATGGGCTCAGCCCGGGTGGCGCATTAACCCCCCGTGTGTCTCCAGGCTGGGGGCTCCTGACCCCTAAAACTTCCAAGCAGGTTTGGGAAAGAAAGAACCAGAAGCCCCGCCCCACATTCATTGACCCGCCGTCCTCAGAATAGACTTCTGATTTCTGGGCACAACACCCCCTCCGCTGAACATCTACGCTTGCCAGCCTGACAGCAAGTCACGGGAGGCCGGTGGAGGGGGCTGATGGCATGTACTCCTGTGGTGGGGGAAGGCAGTGCCCTCCTCCTGGTTTGCTCCTTCCTGCTGGCCGGAGCTCCAGCAGCCCCCCGGGGTCACTGAGGGGGAAGCCAGTGCTGAGGATGGAAGAGCAGAAAGAAAGGAGTCCAGGGGCGCCTGCGTGGCTCAGTCGTTAAGCAACTGTCTTTGGCTCAGGTCATGATCCCAGGGTCCCAGGTCCCACATCGGGCTCCCTGCTCGGCGGGAAGCCTGCTTCTCCCTCTCCTGCTGCCCCTGCCTGTGTTCCCTCTCTCGCTGTATCTCTCTCTGACAAATAAATAAAATCTTAAAAAACCAAGAGTCCAGGGGCGCCTGGGTGGCTCAGTTGGTTAAGCAACTGCTTTCGGCTCAGGTCATGATCCCGGAGTCCTGAGATCGAGTCCCACATCGGGCTCCCAGCTCCATGGGGAGTCCGCTTCTCACTCTGACCTCCCTTCTCATGCTCTCTCTCACTCTCTCTCTTTCCTAACAAATAAATAAATAAAATCTTAAAAAAAAATTTAAAAAAAAACAAGAGTCCAGGTCCTGACGAGGGCATGGAGCCTGCTGTACACAGTCCCCGAAGACAGACAACAGTCAATTCCTTCCTGCCTGTGCCCGCCTGCTGCTCCCTCCATCAGGAGATGGAGCCCCTTTCCTCTCCCCTGGGAGCTGGGCAGGGCCTGGGTAAGTTCTAGGTCTTAAGACGCTCTGCAGCTGGAGCGCCTGGATGGCTTAGTCAGTTGAGCATCTGACTCTCGATTTTGGCTCAGGTCACGATCTCAGGGTCGTGAGATTGGGACCCACTGGTTGGGGCTCCGTGCTGAATGAGCGCGGAGCCTCCCTGGGATTCTCTCTCTCCCTCTCTCTCTGCCCCTGGCTGCCCCCTGCCACTGTAGGGAGAGAGAGAGAGAGAGAGAGGCTGCAGCTTCTACATGTTTCCTCTTGGAAGCCAGCTGCCATGTAAGCCCGCCAAGGCTACCATGCTGCAAGGAAGCCCAAGCAGAGATAGGGAGGTCAAGGTCACTAGGAGAGGCACTGAGGTGCCAGATAAAGCCTCACTGGGCCTCCCAGCCCAGCCCACGTCTGCCACCAGCTAAGGGACTCCAGCCGACGCCACCCAGGGCAGAGCTGCCTGGCCGGGCCACGCCCCAGCTCCCGACCCACCGAAGTAGGAACACTGAACGTGATCATTTGGGGAAGTGACCTGGTCAGGATCCCACAGCTTCATTCTCACAAAATAACCAAACCCCAGGCCCTGGGCTTCCAGTCCTGTGTGCCCTCAACGATGCTGGCCGCTTCAAAGGCAGAAACTTGAATCTATAATTAAGTGGTGAAAAACACCCGAGCCGATATATTCATCCAAGGTTTCCCAGTTACCAAATCAAATCCTTGAGAAGCTTAAGCCGACTGCTCCGCTATTTACAAAAGGGCCTCATAACCTGATTTTCATACAAACATCATTAACAGGAAGAGTCGGTCCTTGCCTGGCTCGACACCTGTGTAGCCTCCAACCCCCTTCAGCTTCCCTCCGCTCTCAGTGTCGCCCTCCACGAAGACCCAGCCCAACTCCTCCCCCTCCCCCCACCTACTGATGCAACTTCTCCAATTCCTGCAGCTTCTGCCCCGACGGGTGCCCGTAAGACCAGGGCCCTCAAACCCCAGTGTGTGCACAAATCCCCTGGGGGTTTGTGAAAACGCAGGTTCTGATTCAGCAGGTGTGGTGTCTAGACACTGCATTTCTCATCAGCTCCCAGGAGATGGCACCGTGGCATGGGGTGCACAGGGGACACGAGGCTAGGGTATGGCCCTCCCACAGTTCAGTACTTTATCCCACTCGTTCCAGAGAGTTCCGTCCTGCACAGATGTCTCCTCAGCATTCACCTCATCTCCTCAAGGAAACGCCTTTGCAGAAGTCAGCAAGGGTTTGTGCGTCTTGCTGTCCCCCAACCCCCAAGGTCTGACTCGGGCATAGAGGGTTGATGGGCAGTGGCTCACAAGTGGCAAAATACAAAGGGACTTGGGGAAGGCGCAAGGCCCCAGAACACAGTTTTTCGGTCAGCCTCCTCGTCTGCGTGGGGCTTCATTTGTCTCAGCGGACATATGGGGTGCGGTCCCGAGCTGGAGGCAGCGCAGTCACCGGGATGGCTTGTCCCTGAGAAGCTGTCAGTCTAGTGGGGAAGCGGACCTATCAAAAGGCCACTGATATCTGGGAAGCTTCGGGCGCAATGACACCTCGGAGAGGCACCTACCCCAGATGTAGTGAGCTCACTCTTCAGCCAGGCAAAGATGAGTAGGAAAAGAAGGGCAACGACAAAGAATATTCCAGAAGCGGGCAATGGGCAACAGGGAGGAGACTGCGTGTGGTTCCACATAGCTAGCCTGAACCCAAGACGGCAGTTAACGAAGAGAGCTGGGGTAGCAGGGAAGGGCAGCGTCCTCCCTGGGGTTCTTCCCTGGGGCCCTAAACAAACTCAGTTCTATTCAAAAGGCAGAGGGGCCGATGGAGGGCACACAGGGGTTGGGTTGTTGACCCAGTGGGTAGCCCTTCTGGGCCTCCCATCGGCTCACACCCTAACTCTGCCCTGTGTCCCCACAAGGGGTAGGGCCTGGCCCTCATCCCGAGGGAGACCCGGTTGAGCCCAAGATTTTATTTCTGTCACCAGGATGCAGCAGGTCTTGTCCTTGCCTGGAAGTCCCCATTCTGGGAACTGCAGCCCTTGAAGGGATGTGAAAGACTAAATATGACCCGGAGTGCGTGGGTGGCTCAGGTCATGATTCCAGGGTCCTGGGATCGAGTCCCGAGTCGGGCTCCCTGCTCAGCGGGGAACCTGCTTCTCTCTCTCCCTCTGCTCCTCCCCATGGCTGGTGCTCTCTCTTTCTCGTGCTCTCTGTCTCAAGTAGATAAATAAAATCTAAAAATTTAAGAAAAAAAAAGGGCAAATATGACCCAGGTGTTGGCAAACCGAATACCTGGAGCTTCTGAAGGCCAAGTCTACACAGGAGAAAGGTCACTGAGAGCCGGTGACAGAACAGAAGACAACTGACCCAGGTAGTTTGATTAAGAACGTGCAGAAAGCTAGAACTATTCCTGCAGAATGTTCTTAAGGCCCTGCCAACCTACAGTCCAAACCTGAACTCCTGTTTACTTTAAGCCTGTTGGTAAATTCCTATTTTTAAAGTGCTCTGCATGTAATATGGATACCTTCTATTACAGCCCAGAATGAAAACCTTAAATCACCGGCATTATTTTGCTTGAAAAGAATAAAATCTTGAAGGGTAGAGAGAAAGGAGGTTTGTGACAATTTAAGGGAGTGCAGGGCCAATGGATCATCTGACCAAGATACAGAAAGCCTTTTAACACAGGGGAGAACATGAGAATGGAGGAGGAGACTGGGGGCTAAGCTCTCTCCTTCCCCCCCGACCTGCAGTCCCAGGAAGAGTTTTCCTCTGGTTTTCTTGGAACAAAAATAGAAATTCTCCAAGTGTGCCTCAACGAAGGCAAATTTTCCATTTCTCCATCTTCTTATACATCCCCATTCCACAGAAAGGCAAACTGAGCCAGCACCGAGGGGCTCATTTAGGGAATCCATGAAGCACTGTTTGCCACCTCTCTATCTAGGACCAATCCAAGCCCCCGGATGTTAACGAATTAGATCTGAAGCCTTAAAGGGGCCTTGTTGAAAGATGTAAAGTTAATTAAATGGCAAAAGACCATGGCTGATGAAGCCAGCTTCTGCCAGACTATTTCAATTCTCAGAAAGGAAGGACTAATTTGTAGTCCTAAATGTGAAATTTATCCCAGAGCGTATTTCACATGTCAGGCGCCCTGAAATTCTGTCTGTAATGGCAAAAGACCAGGAACTACCTATATGGCCATCAATAGGGGCTTTGAAAAAAATGGTAGAACTATGTAATTAAAGAAAACAGTGTCAGCTGTCAGCCACGTGATCCAGCCCAGTCAAGCCCCCAGAAGATTCCAGTGGGGCCACCATCTGATCGCAACCACGAGAGAAACCTCAGGCAAGAATGGCCCAGCTAAGCCCGGTCATTCCACAGAACTAGAACACAGAATAATAAGTCAGGCTGCTAGGGGCACCTGGGTGGCTCAGTTGGTTGGGTGTCTACCTTCGGCTCAGGTCATGATCCCAGGGTCCTGGGATCGAGCCGTGCTTCGGGCTCCCTGCTCAGCCAGGATCTCGCTTCTCCCTCTGCCTCTTCCTGTGTCTCCGCACCCACCCCCCCGACTCTGTGCTCAGGTGTGCTCTCTGTCTCTCAATTAAAGAAATAAAGTCTTTGGAATGAATGAATGAATAAATAAATAAATTAGGCTGCTAAATGGGGGGGGGGGGTCATTCGTGAAAGCGCAATAGGGGACTGGAACCGTAAGAGATGCGTCACATTCTCTCCAGGGCACCAGATCTGCCACATTTCCTAACGTTCTCTTCCAGGACGGGCTGCACTTCACAGACAACAAATCCGGTTCCCAGAATGACATCCCACGGGCCAGAGCACCAGCAATCCCTCCCCAGGTCACTGGGTCATCCTTACAATGTGTACAGAGGTTTATACCTAACACCTGACCTCCTATGAGGTCAAAATAAGGTTAACCAAATCTGACCTCCTTGCCCTACGTTGCAAGCAGTAGGGCCAAACTAGTTACATGTTGGTCATCTTGGTTACGAAAGGAGAGCGGAAAGAATGGACAAGGAGTGCTGAGGTTCAAATAAAAACCTACATCTGCCGTCACCCACGCGTGGAATAGCATTTAATATCCCTGAGCTGCAGTTTCCCATGTGTAAGGATGATAAAATGGCAGGGTGCCTGGCGGGCTCGGTCGGTAGAGCATGTGACTCTTGATCACAGGGTTGCAAGTTCAAGCCCCCCACGTTGGCTGTAGAGATGACTTAAAAAAAAAAAAAATGATAAGGGACACCTGGGTGGCTCAGTCGGTTAAGTGTCTGCCTTCAGCTCAGGTCATGATCTCAGGGTCCTGTGATCGAGTCCCGCATCGGGCTCCCTGCTCAGTGGGGGGAGCCTGCTTCTCCCTCTGCCTCTGCCCCTCGCCCTACTTGTGCTCTCTCTCTTTCTCTGACAAATAAATAAATAAAATCTCTCTCTCTCAAATAAAATAAATAAATCTTAAAAACAAAAACAAGGGACGCCTTGGTGGCTCAGTTGGTTAAGCAGCTGCCTTCGGCTCAGGTCATGATCCCAGGGTCCTGGGATCGAGTCCCACATCGGGCTCCTTGCTCAGCAGGGAGCCTGCTTCTCCCTCTGCCTCTGCCTGCCACTCTGCCTGCTTGTGCTCTCTCTCTCTCTCTCTGACAAATAAATAAATAAAATCTTAAAAAACAAAACAAAACAAAAAAATAAACAAAGGACCTGGAGGTCAGTAACACGTAACTCAAAGACCCGTTCCAAAGTTCTGTGATCCTGAATAAAAGGTAATTGGTCTAAACCGTTCATTTCTCTGTTGCCCGTTTGCATTTTCTCTCTCTGATAGGAAAAAAAAGGGGGGGAACTAACCTTCAGTATGAGCAGCCAACTCCCCAGTCCCTCATCCACGACTCTGAAATCCGAACAGCTCTGAAAACCAACGGTCTCTCCTATCTCCCTTCAGCCATAAAAGTGGGCCCGAGCAGGCACGGAGCTACGAGGTAGACTTCATCCCATTTGGTGCCAATATTCCTGTGTTTTGATACGGAACTTACTAATGTGTTTAATTATAGGGTACTCCTCCAGACCTGCCGGGGGTGGTAGATACACCATGCTACCTTCTGGAAAAGCTCAACAGTCTCACCCTTAATCCAAAATTAACCCTTCGCAAAAGGCTTATTAAGGAAATGGGGGAGCTACCATGAACCATGGGAAGTGACATCGGTCTGGAGATTAAATCAGGGCAAGAAAGATGAAGAGAGATTGAGTGATTCTCCAACCCCATGGCTGGGGAGGGGGGGCGCTTTCTTGTTTGCTGTCCTGTTTTCTGCAGGATCTTGACTTTCATTTTTTTTTTTTTAAGATTTTATTTATTTATTTGACAGAGAGGAGAGAGATCACAAGTAGGCAGAGACAGGCAGAGAGATGGGGAAGCAGGCTCCCTGCTGAGCAGAGAGCTCGATGTGGAGCTCGATCCCAGGACCCTGAGATCATGACCTGAGCTGAAGGCAGAGGCTTCAACCCACTGAGCCACCCAGGCGCCCCTCAACTTTTATTTTAAAAAACACACAGGTTTCCCTCTAGGTCTTCTGAAAAAAGCAAACAACAAAAAAATAGGTCTTTGCAGCAAAAACAAACCGATCATTGTATCAGGGCTGCAGGAGTGTCTGGGGAGGGAGGGACTTTGGCTGGCCCTCTGACCAACTTCAAAGCTGGCTAAGGTCACTTACCTTGTCAAACTTCTAAAGCAAAAAAAAAAAAAAAATATTCTTTATTTTCTGTTGATGCTTCCACCAGACAAGTTTATTAAATTATTAATGGTCCTATTTCCTGTGGGAGAGTACTGTGAAGGTGGTGGCCATTTGGATAAGATTTCCACGCTAAGCAAGAGGCACCTGGCTGGCTCAATTGGTAGAACACGGGACTCCTGATGTTGGGGTCATGAGCTGGAGCCCCATGTTGGCCAAAGAGATTACTTTAAAAACAAAAACAACAACAACGAAAAATCCGAACAAACAAACAGGGGCGCCTGGGTGGCTCAATCAGTTAAGTGTCTGCCTTTGGCTCAGGTCATGATCTTAGGGTCCTGGGATAGAGCCCCACATCAGGCTCCTTGCTCAGCAGGAAGTCTGTTTCTCCCTCTGCTTCTGCCCCCACCCTACCCCTGCTCGTGCTCTCTCTCTCAAATAAATAAATAAAATCTTTTTGAAAAGTAAAATAAAAAACATTAAAAAAATTTTAAACAAACAAACATGCTATTGTCCAATTCCCTTGGGATAAAAAATTCCCTCCTGGTCCCTGTACCACTCACTTCTTTAGGGTTTGCAACTCCACTATATGGTAGAATGGAGAACCTTCTCAAATGCAGAGATAATGAAGAGAATACATCCTTATAATCCAGAGAAACTATGGCTCTGAGAGATCTTACCCTGCCCTCGGTAGCATGACTTGTACCCACACTGAGATTTTGGATGTGGCCTGTTATCTGCAAAACTTGTCCCTATACTTCCCCTGGATCTGGGCATGATGTGGGGGAGAGAGAGGGGATGGATCCTATTGTTGGTCTCATATCATGGTGGGAAATAGCTTCATGTCAGACTGTCAACACTAATGGCTCAAGCGTCAAAGATACCTCCCACAGTGCAACACAACAACCCTAAAAGAGCAAGCATCCTTGGGTTGGACTTTGCTACTAAGAACTGTGTCAAATTCAAGGAAACCTCTCTGGGATTTCCCCTTCTTTCCTCGAAAATGAGGGGATTGGACCACACAAGCTTTAAGTGTCCCTGTAGTGGATCCTATGGATGGAGACTCTTCTCAGCATCTCTTCCTACTTTTCCTGGTGAGCCTTCCTGTACTGCAGAGGCTAAAAAGCAATAAACTACATTTCCCAGGCTCCCTTGCGGCTACAGCTTTCAGACATGAGTTGAGCCCCACCAATTTACATGCACCATCGGGAGATTTGAATTTGGGCCTGAGTTCATTGGGCAGAGGCATAACGATGCAGGAGCAGGCAAGCCATAGAGGCGGTAGCTGGACCACCCTTAGTGGTCCAGTTCTGCAGTGTGGCTCTGGGTTTATATCCTGGTCTTTCTTTTAGTCCATTTATTACCCTATCGTGAACCATGCATAGCTGAAGTGAACGACAATGGATTCTGTCATCTGCAACTAAACCCACGTCACCCATGTTCAAATTAAAAGCCAGTGCAATGAACGCTTACATGGTTCTCCTATTCCTTTTCCAACCTCTTCATTAATTTAGCCTCTTCTGAATATCTACCCCAGATTTATGTTTTCTTCTTGCTTCCTATTTCCTTCCAAACGCTGCCATTTACATCCTGCCTGCGCTTCTGTTCTACCTTGACCTCTGTACTCCTATGAGTCAGGCATTACTGCACCAGGTGCTGGGGATACGAGCCCCGTAGGAATGTTCCCTGCCGTCGGTGGGTCTAGAGTCAAGAAGAGGAGTTTGGTCAGCCAAATGTCAGGCACGGGGTCAGTGAGTTACAATGGGGGCGGGGGCGAGGGGCAGCCAATTCTCTCTCGGGAGATAAAAGACAATAGGCAAGGAGTTAGGGACAGAGCTTATGTTCTCTTCCAAATATCAAATGGATGGGTTTTAAAAAACCGCTTAAATCTATGATTCACAGCAATATTTTAAAAATAAACAAGTTGGCCATCGCTGCAGAATTCTGGTCAACCAACAGATTAGCGGAAAATTTGTACACGAAGGGAATCTTATTTGGCCTTTCCTAAAGGAACTGCCTCACTGGGAACCAGACAGCCAGGGAGGGGAAATATAGCTCTCTACAAGAATATCGGCTAAGAAATATTGGACAGAATATCACAGCCCCTGATAATCTAAATTACTTAGACCCTGAGTATCGACAGTTGCTAACATCACAAAGAGACAGCCAAATACTGTGCGCTTCTTGATGTTCATAGATGACCCTCTTCCCCGACATATTTTTTAGCTAAAATAAATACACCTGAGCAAGCTTCTAAAGCAATTGCTGTCCAAGAGAACTTTCTGCCATGACAGAAATGTTCGAATCTGTACTGTCCACTACAGTAGCCACTGGTCTCACGTGGTTACTGAGAACCTGAAAGCGGAACTGAGGAACTTAATTTTTATTTTTACCTGAAAATAAAAGTACACTGAAACAGTCACATGTGACTTTTGTGACCACAGTGGCCAGTGCAGCTTCACAACCAACTACCCATTTGGAGAAAACCCAGAAGACCAAGGAGCGTTAGACTCCGTGGTGATGCATTCCTCAAAATCCAGAGTGTTGGCAACTCTCCGGGCAAATTACTCATCATCTCTTCAATAATTAACTTATAAGGACATGGAGAGGAGATGGAGGGAACACGGACAAATTATAAGAGA
Source organism: Nasua narica (assembly GCA_028533885.1). Lineage (NCBI taxonomy): Eukaryota > Metazoa > Chordata > Mammalia > Carnivora > Procyonidae > Nasua > Nasua narica. The sequence continues at coordinate 84,132,288 of CM052811.1, read as the reverse complement.
ACTAAAAGACACGTCAATCAATTACGATGTGGACACACGGCGTGGACTCGATTCAGCAATCTGAAAAAAAATGCCAATTTATGAGACAATTAGCAATGCGAACACCACTGTTAATATGGGTGTGATCATGTATTTCGGCCTTTATCTATTAGAGGCACATTCTGATATATTAGGGTTGACAGAATATGATAAATGAGATCTGCTTCAAAATCATGGGTCGGGGATGGGCGGGAGGGTTGGATGGGCAGGAATAGCCATGGGTTACGGGTTGTTGGGGCTGGGTGACAAATGACGGCAAGAAAGAAGAAAGACTACCACACGTTCCCACGTCTGGCACGACTCGAAAACTTGGACCTACAGAGCCAGGTAAAAGGCCAAAAATACTTTAGAAGGAATTCTACACTCAGTTCCCTTTGAAGTATCCTCGGGAGAGGCCAAAGGAAGAGAACAGAAGGGGTAAGGAGGAGAAGACAGATTCTACCTGCTGTTCTACACTCGTACCTGGGTCCCACCAGCCACTGAGTCAGGAAGGAAAAATGTCTGTGGAGTAACTGATTTAACGTCAGAGTTAACTCTGCTCCTGATAAACCTTCAAAGGAAGGGCAATGGGGGGCAGGATTCCTGGGGGTCTCTGCCCCCCAGCTGGAGTCCTGCAAATGGGACCAACACGAAAGAGACTTAAAGCCACTTGGACCTGTCACCACCGCCTTCTTGGATACCCATGATCTCTCCACCTCGATCCGTTCGGAAAATTACTGAATCCTCAGCAGTAAAGAGACAATTTTGCAAACTGCCCCGAGGCACACAGTCATAAGGCAAATAGGCTGGAAAAGGCCAGTTTCCTAACCACCACCTGCAACTCCTTTCTAGATCCACTCACCAGCACAGCTGGATTGGCAAATCCCTTGTCCCCACTGGAGGCAACAAAACGTTGGGCCTTAACGAAACCTGCCACACATCACTGTTAGCTCACTCCCTACTGGCAGTTTACATGCACTCGGGAAGTGCTAGACCCTCTGCACCCCTCATTTCATCTAACCGACCCTTGTGAGAGGCCGATTCTATTGTTTTTCCATTTTACGGGTCAGGAAAGCAAAGACTCAGGACAGATAATGTATCCCTAACACAGCTAGTGAGAGGGACCCAACTGAAGTCTTTCTTCTCAAGACCCTTCCAGAACCCCTCTGGTGCAGGAACATCTACACCTCTCGGCTTGGCCCCTTCAGCATCTCGCCCTGGCCCAGCTCCTCACCTCCCGCTCTTCTCTCTGACCCTACCAGGTCCGCTTTCCATCTTCAGGGACCAGAGGTAAAGAATCTTTTACCTACTCAAGCTTCGGGCTCAGTCCCTGCCCCTGCCCTAAAGCCTGCCTCTCCGCCTTCTCCGCTGCCCTCAAATCCACACCAAGAAACCTTCCCCTGCTCTGAATTCATTACATTTTTGCTTGTGCTTTAGCATTCCTTTTGCTGGAACAGAGTTAATAATTAATATTTGTGTCTCCCTACCAACCTAGATAATTCTAGCTAGAGCTAATGGGCACCTACCACATTCTCCTCTTCACTCATTTATTATGTTTACCACTCTTTCAGATAGGTATCATTATTATTCCCATTTCACAGACAAGGAAACTGAGGCCCAGAAGGATTAGCCACTTGCCCAAGGTCAGCTGGCTAAAAAGTGACAAAGCCAGAGCCTAAGGGCTTAACCATTACTGTCAGATGATTCTAGAACACCAAGCAGGGAACATTTTTATCTCCTGGCTGCCTGGCACAGAGCTGGGCACTCCATAATGTTAGATGGGATGTTGCCTCCCTGCGGGACACTGGCTCAAACCTGCCCCTCCCCTACTCCTCCGAGCCAACCGCTAGGTGAGTGCCTTGAAGTCATTCAAACTCAGTCATTACGTATCACCTACGGGCCACATCCTGAGGAGGCATTCCTTTTCTTCTGGTGATAAAACTAATTCTTAAGAGAGCAGCGGGTTTTGCGTGGAACTCTAGAATTACGCAATATGCTAAGTCACAAGCAATATGGACAATCATTTGAAACCGGCCAATACCATAGAGGATAATTCTGGAGGCTTGGAGCATCTTAATACCAAAATGTCTCCTATTTTCGGATGGAGGCTGAGAGGGAAAAGGAATCTGAACATCCTCAGTAAACAAATGGAACTTCTCCGGAAGCTGTGCGAAGGTAGCGGAGCTAACACTATACCCCAACCCCCAGCCCTGGGGGCAGCATGTAGGCAAGATCATAGAAATAATATTGTGTTTTATTTACTCCTTTAATCCAGGGCTCCAACGGCGATGTTTGCCTGTGACAATAGAGAGCTCCTAAAATGTTGGTTAAGGGACTGGATCTTTCTCCCCTGCCACTTTCTTCCCAGGGTAATCTGGGAAATTGGGGGACAGAGGGGCAAACTGACTACAGGCAATCCCAAAACAACGTTGCAATTGTCCTTCCAGCCTGGTGATAAATATGCAAGTGGGACACTTTGTAGAATTTCCTGGAGGGCAGAGTTACCAGCCTCAGGCAAACTGTCCCCTCCCACTTAACCCCACCGGGCCCAGAAAAGCCTCAGGCCAGCTGACTTTGAACCTCAGCAGCGCACTCAACACCAAGCAGCATGAGCCCTAGCAACCTTTAAAGACGTCTTTCCAGAGGATTTCGGCTCCAGCCGCTAGCCTCAATTCATAACCAAATGCACCCTAACCAGCCCCCAGGCCAAACCCCAGGAACCAGTAATATTCATAGGGAGGGATGGCCTCGCCCAGGAAAAGTAACCTAGGCTTACCCAATCCACAGCAAACACTAGAGTTCCACCTCCCCATCCCCCCATCCCCCGCCTGGGCAGCAGAGCTGCAGGACCGCCCTGGCGCGCGCAAGAATTATCGCCCACCACCCAGGGCCTGGAGCCCGCGGAGTCCCACTAGGCTAGAAAATGGGGTCATGTGATTCCTAAAACACCACTCCCTGGCTCCAACTGACTAAATCAGTGGAATGGGATTCCTTAATCTTGCGGGTAGCGGATACATTTGAGCAGGCGATCATGGAAGTTCTCCCCAGAAAAGCCAGACGAATGTCCCGATAAGATGTCGCCTACGATTCTAGAAGACTGGGGTGGGGGGGGGGGGGAGGAATGAAGAATGATAATGCAGGGTAACAAACACTCCAACCCATGGGGGCGGGGCACTGAGGCAATTTGCAGTTGAACCCCTTTATCCATCCATTTAATTCAAGAAGATTTGAGAGGTGACAAATTTAAAGTGCCCAGCACAGACCTCCAGTCTAACGGGCACTCCATAATTGTCAATGGGAATAGTTGTTATCGTGAGAGGTCCACAGTGTGCCAAACGGCCGTCACGGCCTCCAGAACGCAAGGAAGTGTGTGAAACTCAGAATTACAGAGCTAGGAATGCGCCGCAGAGAATGGAATTCCCGAGAGCCCGGATCCCTCCTTTCCGAACCCCGGAACCCCGACGGCCTGGTGATTCTTTAGGCTCTGTACACAGAATGGGCTGCTGGAGGGCCGAAGCTGGGCCTGGGTCTTTTAGGCAGTTGCAGAGGCCACCCCAGCGGACCGTGCGGGCTCAGTAGCCGGCCTCCAGGGCTCCGCGGCGCGGGCCGCTGGCTACCCAGCAGACAGGAGGACGCGCAGAGCCGCCCTGGCCGAAACCCAGAGGCAGGTGCAGGAGCCGCGCAGAGGGCGCGCTCCGTGCCCGGGTGCACGGGTGCCCGGGTGCGCGGGCGGGCGCGACAGGGAGGGGCGCGGGCTCCCGGAGCCCGACGCCAGGGCGTGGTGCAGGTGGCGGCGGGGGCAGAGTCGACACCGTACCTTGATTTTCGACCTGGCGACCGGGCGCTGCATCGCCGCCAGGTGTCCGCCCGGGCCCTCGGCGTCGCCGGGCTCGGGGATTTCACGCTCGGGGGCGCGCGGGGACGAGCTACTCTCGGCGCCTCCGGGCTCCCCCGCGCTGCTGCTGCCGCCGCCGCCGCCGCTGCTGCTGCTGCTGCTGCTGCTGCCGCCGTCGCTGCGGCAGTCCTCGGGGGGGTCGTGGAGCAGACTGCCCAGGCCCACTGCGGAGGGAGGGGCGGCGCCCCGACACACAGACACGCGGCGTCAGGCCCGGGCGTCCGCGGCAGTTTGACCTGCGGGCGGTGCCGCCGCCCCACCCTGGACCTGGGCACCTGGCCAAGTGGGCAACACGCGGGGGTGGACGAGCGAGTCCCCGGCAGGGCCTCCTGAGCGAGCAGGGGGTTCAGGGGGCGGCTCCTCGGTCCCAGTCCCCGCGCCCACAAGGAACAGAGGGCCTTGGGCGGCTGCGCACTCCGCGCGCCAAGTTTCCTCTCTGGGATAGGGGGTTAGGGGTCTGATCTCAACCCACCCAGCCAGAGGGGCTGACGGATCCTGGTGCAGCTCCATGAGGACATGGGACTGAGAGTAGCCCCTACTGGCCTTCGGTCTCCCCTCCTGGTTCACCTCGGCCCGCGCGGCAGCCAACGGTCCCGCCGCCGGGCAATTACCGGCGCCCACTAGGGGGAAGGGGGCGCAGGGCGTCCCGGGTTCCCAGCCTCTCACTCTCGGTTTTCCCGCTCCTCAAGCACCCCCCACCCGGCCCCGAAAGAGGGGATATGGGGTGGGGAGTCCGGGCCCCGCCGAGGAGCCGAGGGGACCCGACCACCCCTGCCCCCACCCCGGGAGTCTCGCGTCCAGGCCCGGCCCCCGCGCGGCGCTCACCTGGGATGTAGGTGTCTGCCCTTTCCTCATCCGGGAGCTCATCCCAGCTGCGGACGGAGACCCCTGGGCTCCTCCTCTTCACCAGGAAGACTTTGGGCATGGTGTGGCCCCCTCCCTGGCCGCGGCCCCCTCCTCCCGGCTGCTCCCCGCTAGAAGCTGCGGCAGGGACTCAGTCCCTGGCTCCTGGCGGCCAGAGCCCACCTTCCCGCCTAGCCTGCCCTCTCCCTCCGCCCCCCGCCGCGCCGCGGCCCAGGCTTCTCCCCCGCACGCCCGGCGACTCCCAGTCTCCAGGCTCCGCGACACCTATGCCTTAAATCGCGGGTGAGACCACGCCGAGGAAAAAGTTTCATAAGGTGGAATAGAAAAGGCACCAGGAAACTTGGGAGTGAGCATGCGCCCTGCAACATAACGGTGTCAACAAGCTCGCTACCTGTCCGACCGGTTCCGGCGGCCGGGGCTGCCTGTTCCAGCCCTTCCTTAGGCATGAATGTTTGCAAAAGAATTTAACGTCTGATTCTTTCCCCCTCCCCTTTTTAAAAAGGGAAGAACGTTTTTTAATCAACCTCTAGCCCCAGGCCCCATCACATGCACCTCAGGGCAAAGTGTTAGAGGTAAACCCCCAGGTCCGCTTCCCCGGGCATCCATCCTAAGAGTTGGAGCTTCCTGCGAGTTCCTGCACCCCCCCCCTCCCCGCCCCCAGATGGATTTGTCTCCGACTGGCAAGCAAGAAAATGGCTCAGTTCCTCCGGTCTTGGTGGATGGTTTCCGCGGCTAGTTGAAATCTCGGCGGGCGGAAGGTGGAGGCGCCGGGGAGACTCTGCAGGACTCATTTCGTGGGGGGGGGGGACTTAGGGGCTTAGGCTCTCCATCATTTACAACAGTCCTCCAAATAAACACAGTAATAATACAATTTAAAGTTCGACAGCTTTAGAACACGTTATTATTGATTTGTGCCATATAATCTAGGAAAAACAAGTCAGCTAGCTCTGCTAAAGCAGCTTCCACCCCAAGACCTACCACTCCAAGAGCCCCATCAACCCAGATAAACACACAATGGAAACAAAAGCCAACTGCATGTTATGCAAACGCGGCTTCGTAACAAATTTCTTATCCCTACCCACTCCCAGTAGGTCTTCCCCCTAACCGCCCGCTCCCCAAATTCTGAGGTTGAGAAACATATTTCCCAGCAAAGTGAAGTCGGGTTGTTACTGGGGAGGTGGCTGGAGAGCTTTGTATTTATTTTTGGTTTTGGCTTTTCCTCTCTGCCTTTCTACCTGGAGGGGGAGTTGGGAGAGAAGGAAGAGGAGTTGGTAAGAGAAAGATGCGAAGTTTTTAAGAGCAGCAGTGCCGGCATTTGGGGTGTGCGTGCTGTCCCTCTCACGGCCGCTGCCCAGGTGCGCCCGGGGACGCGCAGCAGTGACTCCACCGCTGCGGTGGGCGCACCCCTCCTGTGGGTGATCAGACTTGCGCCGGCTCTGGGGGCTGTGCAGGGGCGCGTCTAGCCGGGAGTTCCCTGGGGCCCGCAGCTCGCCCATCCGCCAGACTCACCTGTCTGTAACCTGACCCGCTGCGCGCCCAGCCCACAGGGCCGGGGAATCAACACAGCGGTTTTCCCGGTCCTCTTCCGCCCTGGAATGGCCCTTGGGGACACAGCAGCCTGGTAACGGATTTCTCGGCTCGGCTGGAGTACTCTCCCGGCGCACGGAGAGGGGGCGCAGCTCTCCTGGGTCTGAGAATGGAGGAGAAGCGCCATGCCTCGGGGTCTGCCCTCAAGAGGTCACCCTCTTCTGGCTCAAGCCTGTCTGGACTCCACAGATTTTCTGAGAACAATCAACTAAGAACGAAAAAGACTGATCCGGTTGAGCCCGCAGTGGAGAAGGAAGACATTTCTATAGCGGCACGAGGAAACGAGGCTTCTTTTTAGTCCCTGAGTCTGATGGCGCCGCTTCTGGGAGAATCTGAGAATGTATTTTTATCTACCAACAAACGGAAGATTTTCTAGAAAGGAGCTTAGTTGAATGAAAGTAAAGTAAAAATTCACAGAATTACCTCCCATCTCATAAAAATCTTTAAAACTTCCCTTCGTTCAAAATTTCTTCTATTGCGAAAAAGGTGGTCAGCTCATTAACAGATTTTTTTTCTTTTATTGAATTTCAAATCAATGAGTGCCTGAACCACTTTGTCCTTTATCTGAAAAGAATATAAAATGACAGAATATAAGACTAGAAACCTCAAGCAGTGCATCGTTCAGCAGATTCAGGATGAAAAATAACAGGAATAACTACACTTTTTTTTTCAAGGATTGTTGAATGTACACTTACCGATATTTGAGGGCTGTTTCTTTGGGAGAAAAGAATTCTAATGTGCTATCTTCCTCTCTCACTCTCTTTGTCTCTTTTTTTTTTTTCCTTGATCAGACTTGAGAGGGATTTATCAATATTATTAACATTTTCCATGTTTTGTTTTTGTTGACTCTTCCTTATTTTATGATTAGTTTTCTAAGTATTATGAGGAGCCGATAGAGCATCCCCTAAAAGTAGGATAAGAAATAACCTCAATTCTTTAAAAAACCTCAAAGCGGATAGTTGAGAGAGACAGAAGTGCTCGCCTGACCCACACCCCGCCCCCCACCTCTCCTCTGGGAGGTCGGGGTGGCTCTCCATAGAGTCCTTAGTAGGTGTGTATCCCACCCTGCTTGAATACATAAGTGCTGGGAGCTCACCTTCTCAAAAAGCAGTCTATTCTGGTTAGGTGACAATACTGTTAGAAAGCTTTTTCTTCTGCTTTATGGAAGTCTTTTCCCCTGCAATTCCATCTCTTCTCTGCATTCTGTCCTCTGGGGGTGTTGAGATTATGCCTATGGGTCACCCCCCATCCCCCCCCAGTTCTTTAAATGCATGGAAACAGGCGTGGGGGTTCTCACTTAAGACTTCTTTTCTCCAGTAATATGTAGTCATGTTGAAAATAGACAGGTACAAACCTGTTCAGTGGGATCCTTAGAGGATAAGGAGAGGTTTGGATGATGGGGAAATGGTCCTAAAAAAAATTTTTTTTTTTTTTTTTACCAAGTACAACATAGTGTTTTTTTAAAAATACACAAACCGGAAGTACATAGCTTGATCAAGTTTTACAAAAACAATTCTGGCAGACAGCACCCCAGAATGAGACCAAGCTGCCTACTCTCACCACTCCACTTCACGCAAGACCAGCTTTTCTGTGGGTATAGTAAGACAGAGAGGAAGAAATAAAGGTGTAAGGATCATAAAGAAAAAAAAAGCAAAACTATCATTATTTGTAATCAGTATGATTAGCTATGTGGAGAACAGAAGAATCTACAGATGAGTGGCTAGAATTAATAGAAGAGTTTAGTAAGGTTGTTTTATGGAAAAATCTCGGTGTGTGTCAATTGCATTTCTAAATGTCAATAACATTTAGAAATCTCCCCAGAGTCCTCTGTGGATTTACTACTTGAAAAAAGATGTTTTTGTGAGAATGACAAACTAGTTCTAAGCTTATAACCAAAACACTCCTGAAGAATAAGGCGTATAGATTCATTCTATCAGACAGATATCAACAGATATTATTTTAGGTAATTAAAATAGCGTGGCACTGGTGCGCAGACAGATCGCCAGTGCAGAGAGCCCAGGAACAGACCTCACACATGTGGACTTTTGATTTATGAAAGAGGGCATTGCAGAGCAGTGGGGAAAAATGGGAAACGGAATGACTGGTTATGCATTTGGGGAAAAACAAAGGAAATTGAATAATACACACACATATCATCAATTTCCAGTGGGTTAAATATTTAAATGTGTATCTGCATACATATGCATAAATAAGTAGATAACTGGATAATGGAGCATATCTTTATGACCATAAGATAGAGCAGAATCTTTTTCTTTCTCTTTCTTTCTTTCTTTCTTTCTTTCTTTCTTTCTTTCTTTCTTTCCTTCTTTCTCTTTCTTTCTTTCTTTCTTTCTTTCTTTCTTTCTTTCTTTCTTTCTTATTGAAGTCCAGTTGACACACAATGGAGCAGAATTTCTTTTGTATTTTTTTAAAAATTTATTTTATTTTATTTAAATTCAATTACAATTAGTTTTCAGTTACAATTAGTACAGTTACAACTAATTCAGTTACAATTAGTTTCAGAGGGAGAGTTCAGTGATTCATCAGTTGTATATAATACCCAGTGCTCATTATATCACATGCCCTCCTTAATGCCCATCACCCAGTTACCCCATCCCCCCACCCTGGAGCAGACTTTCTTAAGACACAAAGAACAAACCATAAAAGAAACTATCTGATAAATCTGACTACAGAAAAATTAAGAATGACTGTTAATCAAAAGACACAGTAAGGAGAATGAGAAACTAAATCGTAAGTTGAGAGAACTTTTGCAACACGTTCATCTTATAAATCATCAGAATTCTGATGATATAAAGAATTCAAGTGTCAGAAAAAGAAACATAATTTAAAAAAAAATGGCAAAAGACATGAACAGGCATTTTCCGGAAGAGAAAACATTAATGATCCATCAACATATAAAAAGTTACTCAATCTCATTAGTAAACAGGAAAATGCAAATTAAAATGACAATGAAATACTATTTCATGTTTACCAGACTGGCAAAATTAAAAGGTTTGACAATACTGCTAAGTGTTGCTTTGGATGTAAGAACAATAAGTTCATGCATTGCTAATAGGTGTATAGACTGATTCAAACATTTTGGGAAAGAGTTGGATTTTATCTGGTAAAATTAAACATACACACATTGAATGAGCCAGAAATTCCACTCCAACTTTTTAGAAATTTAGAAAAAGTCTTGCACTTTTGCACCTAGAATCACAGGCAAAAATATTCACAGTATCATCATTCATTGCATTCAAAAACATAAAAACCTGAACACAACTGGAATGCCCATCATTAACCACTTGGATTAATATATTGTGATAAATGCATCCAGTGGAAATGAGTGGCCCAGAGCCACACACATTAACAAAGGTAAATCTCAAATACATTTTGTTGAATGAAAAAAAGCAGGTGACAGAAGAATTGTATTATAAGATTCAGATTATTATTTAAAATTAAACAAAATAGGGGCGCCTGGGTGGCTCAGTTGGTTGAGCAACTGCCTTCGGCTCAGGTCATGATCCTTGAGTTCCGGGATCAAGTCCCACATCGGGCTCCCAGCTCCATGGGGAGTCTGCTTCTTCCTCTAACCTTCTCTCCTCTCATGCTCTCTCTCACTTTCTCTGACTCTCAAATAAATAAATAAAATCTTTAAAAAAAAATTAAACAAAATAAACAATACCTTGCTTAGGAATTCAAACCCACATGTTAAAACCATTAAGCACCCACCAACCACCTAGAAGAATCTGGAGAGCTATGCTGAATAAAAAAAAGCAATTCCAAGGTTATGTGTTATCTGATCCCATTTATATAACATCCTTGAAATGAGAAAAACATAAAAATGGAAAAAAGATCAGCGGTTGGTTGTCAGGAGTTAATGATTTGTAAAAGGGCAACATGAGAGACCCTTGTGGTAATGGAAATGTTCAGGGTCTATGGTAGTTGATTCCCAAGCTTACCCATGTGATCAAGTTTTATAGAATTACACATACACGCACACACACAAGTGAGTACAAGTCAAACTGTATCAATCTGAGTAAGCCCTGCAGATTATCTCAATGTCAATATCCTGCTGGTGATACTTGTCCTCTATTTCTGTAAAATTTACCCCTGAGGGAAATTGAATGAAAGGTACACAGTAGCGTGTGAATAAATCCACATGATCTCAAAATAAAAAGTTTAATTTTTAAAAATGTCAAAAGTTGCTGAGAGAGTAGATCTTAAAAGTTATTGTAAGGAAAAAAGATATAGTTAGGTGTGGTGATCATTTGCAACTTATCATGGTGATCATTTTGCAATACATACAAATCAATATATGTAATGTATCAAATCACTACATTATACATCTAAAACTAATAAACTGTCATATGTCAATTATATCTGAATTTCAAAAATACTAGGCAAAGCAAGAAAATGGTACAAAAGTCAGTATAATGGTGATGATCCCCTGGAGAGAGGAACAAGTATAAAATTATGGAGTGGTAAATAAGGCAGGGGTTCCAAAGTACTAGTAATGCTGTATTTTTTAACCTGGAGGATAAGAATAATTGTTATTATTATTTAACCATGTGTGCATATTATAACCACTCTTGTCTGTGTGATATATTTGACAATAATTTTTTAAAGATTTATTTATTTATTTATTTATTTGAGAGAGAGAGAGAGTGAGTGCAAGAGCAGGGAGAGGGGCAGAGGAAGAGGAAGAAGGAGACTCTCTGCTAAGTGGGGAGCCAGAGCAGCCAGACTGTGAGGGGGGGGTGAGGGGGAGGGGATCAATTCCAGGACCCTGGGATCATGACCAGAGCTGAAGGCAGACGCTTAACCAACTAAGCCACCCAGTCATCCCTATTTCACAATAATTTTTAAGAGAAAACCAGGTGCTCCTGGCTGGCTCAGTAGGTAGAGCACGCAACTTTCAATCTCAGGGTCGTGAGTTCAAGCCCCATGTTAGGCAGGGAGCCTACTTTAAAAATAAATAAGTAAGTAAATAAGTATTGAATTACTGGCAGAGTGGACATGCACCATGCTTGAGGACCCTTAGTACGGCTTATTTACTTTTACTTTTGGGTAGTTCTCTGTTATGAGTCTCACTTCCTCAAGAGGGATAGAAAATAGCTCTCCCAGACTCCGGATACAAGAATGTGACCCAGGTTCTGCAGCTGGGATATACCCACAGACTCCATGTAACAGACTCCATTTAGGGAGGAAGCCTTGGTCAGGTCCGGGTGGCGGCGTCCTGCGCCCACTGAGGGTGGTAGGAACTCGGGCGCTCTGGGCCAGAGATGGCAGCGACAGAGCCCCTACTGGAGAAGCTAAGAACTGCAGTTTGAGCCTCAGGCTTCTTCCTCCTGAGACAGGTTCTATGATCCCCTGGAGGTTCCAGGAGCCACCTAACATCCTTTAATGAATTGCTTTTCTGACTCACCTAGCTACAGTGGGTTCTGTTGCCACATCTTGGCTCATCTGTTCTGTAATTGGCATTGTCCCCTGGACAGCATTAAGACGTTCATTTAGCTATCTTCTAATCCAAGACAAGATTATGGTGTCTCATCGTCCCCCCATTACTGTAATTCAGAATAAAAACACCACCAACCCACAAAATATGTGTGCTTATTTTAAATCTCTTCTTTCTAGAATAATTTGCAAGGTTCTAGGTAAACTCATTAAAGCAAAATCCTCATCTTTCTTCCCCTAGTCCCTGTCTTTCCCCTAGTCCCCTGTCTTTCCCCTAGTCCCCTGCTTTTCTGGAGCCCCAAATGCATGCTTCATTTGCCTCCAGTCCTACACTGCCCAAAACAAGAACCACTAGTTGGTCACATGCTGCTCTTTTTTTTTTTTTAAGACTTTATTTATTTATTTGACAAAGTGAGAAAGAGAGAGAGAGAGCACAAATAGGCAGAGTGGCAGAAAAAGGAAGAGGGAGACGCAGGCTTCCCCTTGAGCAAGGAGCCCCATATGGAACTTGATTCCAGGACCCTGGGATCATGACCTGAGCCGAAGGCAGCCGCTAAACCGAATGAGCCACCAGGCATCCATATTTTGGGTTTTTCTTTTACTTTGTTTCAACTTTTTTATGTGACTACTGGAAAATTTAACATTACGTCTGTGGTTTTCATCATATTTCTGTTGGGCAGAGGGGGTGCGATGACTGGCATGAATAGCCTGTGTTTTCTGGAAGGCTGTCCTTAGGCATTCCCACATTTTCTTGGTCGGCATTTTGTGTCGGGGATAACAGGGAGGTAGCACTGAGAAGCCAACAACTTGGCTTTGAAACCTAGCTCTGGGGGTGCCTGGGGGGCTCAGTGGGTAAAGCCTCTGCCTTCGGCTCAGGTCATGATCTCAGGGTCCTGGGATTGAGCCCTGCATCGGGCTCTCTGCTCAGCAGGGAGCCTGCTTCCCTCTCTCTCTCTACCTGCCTCTCTGCCTACTTGTGATCTCTCTCTCTCTCTCTCTCTGCCAAATAAATAAATAAATAATCTTAGAAAAAGAAAGAAATCTAGCTCTGCCACTGAGAAGTTCTAAGGATATGGCAAAATCATTTAAATTTTTGAGTTTCAATGTCTTCATCCCTAAAATGGAACAGTAATGTGTCTCTTACTTACCTCACCTCTCTGTTACTACGAGAATAAACAGTCCTATTTGTGAACGTGCTTGTAGGAAGCATTTGTCTATTGTCCCAATAACAACAGCCAATGTCAATAGAATGCCTTCTCTGATGGAGACACTGGGTAATATGCCCTAGACATATACTGTTTCACTAAGTGATCTTTTGTGAGAGAGAAATGCTCATTTTATACCCATTTCACAAGAGAGGTTTAGAAAGGTCAAGAACCCCTGCTAAGAAGCCCCTCATTAGGGATGCGCCATGATGTGAAGAATGTGCATCCTGAAGTCAGCAGAAACAAGAGCGAGTCCATCAGGGCCCTCAGTTGGTCTGAGATGTGCCATTGGGGGACCCACTTGCCCACGGGGTCCTCAGTTTGTAAATGCACTGAGTTTTCTAAGAACCAGATCTCAGTGTGTCTTCCACACTAATGAGCTCTCGCTGCTCCTGGGCACATCTGTGAGTGTGGGGAAGGGAACAAGCTACCTGCAGAGAGTCTACCTGGCATTTTCACCAGCCCTCTGGCATCTGATCTGCCTTCTTCCAGTGCCTGAATGTGTAGTTCTGGGCAGGCTGACTCAATTCCTTCTGGGGGAGGCGGGCATCTAATCTGGCTAATTAGAGCCTTCCCCTTGGCCACAGTATTGCTTCAAGGGCAGATGTGAGATCCAAACTGAAACTCCCTTTTCCTGAGGTTGAGAGAGGAGGAGACACAAGCCTGGGGCAGCCAGCCACCTTCACCACCAGCAACTGCCTGAGGTCGAAGCCAACACAGAGAAAGCAAAGCAATGAGATGGGAGAGCAAGACTTGAGTCCCCATGACAGTCCTGGATCTATCTGTGCCTGAAGCAGGTCTACATGGTCAAATACACTCTTCTATCTCTTGGTCTCTCTCTTTTGCTTGAGCCAGTTGGAATTGTGCTTTCTCACTTGCTGCCAAGAGTTTCAACTAAACACCTATTAAAATGACACTGTCTTACTTCTCTGCTCTTTCGTGACTCAGGAAAAGGCAATATGTCCTTCTGCAATGAACTGCAAGATGGTTTTCCAAAAGTCACCAGATCACAGTTACTTTTCAGCGTTCTCCTGTCAGACGGAGGGTCTGTAAATTAAGGGCATACATGTGAAACAACAAATTTCTATTATTTTGGGTACCACAAAAATATCAATGTATATGGATGACTTGGGAGTGAGTTGACTATCTCTGTAAATGTTACTGGTGTAATATTCTTTTTTTTTTAAAGATTTTTTATTTATTTGACAGAGAGAGCACAAGTAGACAGAGCAGCAGGCAGAGGGAAAGAGAGAAACAGGCTCCCTGCCAAGCAGGGAGCCCGATGTGGGCCTCAATCCCAGGACCCTGGGATCATGACCTGAGCTGAAGGCAGCCACCTAACCGACTGAGCCACCCAGGTGCCCCACTGATGTAATAGTTTTAAGATGCTCATAGGTATATATAAATCCAGATCCACAAACCAGGGTGGAAGACAATGTCACGTGATTTTATTGTCTTTATTTTGACTCAAGGGTCCATCCCAGTGTGGTGGGGTTAACATTTCTTGCGGCCAAAGGGGTACTTAGCACATTAATATTTTGAGAAATTCTGATTTAGAAAATGTTGGGTGGGTAGGAAGAAAGAGTGGGAAAGACAGAGAGAGAGAGGGCTTTTACAAAAGAGAGTAACATTGATTTCTGAAGACTATGAGATTTTCTCCCTGACACTTCACTAAGGCCCTCCTGGCCGGCTCTGCGACAGCTTTGAGCAATAGAATATGGCGAAGGGATGCACCAGGTTCGTGGCCGTAAGGGACACAAGTTTCCACTTCCTGTCTTCTTGAGTGCTCACTCTGGGGGAAGTGCTCACTCTGCTATTTTGGTTTGGTTTGGTTTCTTAAGATTTTCATTTATTTTTGAGAGAGGGAACACAAGCAGGGGGAGGGGCAGAGGGAGAAGCAGGCTCCCCGCTGAGCTAGACACTGGGCTCAGTCCCAGGACCCTGAGATCATGACCTGAGCCCAAGGCAGACACTCAATGGACTGAGCCGCTCAGGCGCCCCAGGAAGCCAGCTGTTATGTAAAATGTCTGAGTATCCTGAGGAGAAACCCAGGCTAGCTCTAGGGGAAGCCATATGGAGAGAGAGCGAGATTCCTGACCAGCTCCAGCTGCTCTAGCTACCCCAGTCTAAGGCCAGGCATGTAAGTGAAGGCAAACCAAGTCTTGGGCGCCATCTAACTGCGGCCACTTGAGGGACCCCAAGAACAGCCACCCAGCTGAGACCATCAATCTTCAGATAATAAACAGTACTTCAAATTCCTCAAATCAGAGGGAGGATTGTTACGTAGCAATAAGTACCGAGGAAGGTATACCCTACTATTATCATCATTTTGGGGGGCGAAATGGAGAATAAAATGGGTTCTCCAGTAATTTCAAGCCAAGATGTGGCCAGCCTGGATGTGAGCCCCTGTTGACTGACTCCAGTCATCCTGGCTTGGAGAGAGTTTAAAAAGGTAGATGTGGCCAACAGTGTCACGGGAGTGTAGGTCCTGGGAACGATGGCCTGAGTGGGTCTGGGGAAGGGACACGGGCAGATGGAGGACTGCATGGTTGGAGGCATGAGCAGAAAGGAAGGATGTGAGAAAACCAGCAGAGATAATGCCTTTAGGATGCTTGGCTATGAAAGGAAAGAGAGATGCAGTCTTATATCTAGAAGGAGCATCCAGTATAGGAAGTTATTTTTGTTTAATGTTTTTTTATTATGGAAAATTTCAAATATTCATGAAACAGAAAGAATAGTATAATGAAGCCCCAGGTGCTCATCACCAGCTACCCTAATCGCCAAATGGCCCCCTCTTCTTTCTTTCTCTCTCTTTTTTTTTTAGATTTGCATATTTTAGAGAGATATTGAAAGCCCATGTGCGTACTCGTGAACATTGAAGGGAGGGGCAGAGGGCGAGGGCGAGGGCGAGGGCAAGGGAGTCTTAAGCAGACTCCGAGCTGAGCATGGAGCCCAACACAGGTCTAGATCTCACAACCCTGAGATCATGACGTGAGTCAAAACCAAGAGCCAGACGCTTAACCCACTGTACCACCCAGGGCCCCTTCTTTTTTTTTTTTCTTTCTTTTTTTATTAAATTTTTATTTTTTTAAAAGTAATCTCTACACCCACCATGAGGTTTAAACTCATAACCCTGAGATCAAGAGTCACCTATTTCATTGACTGAGCCAGCCAAGGGCCCCGCCCTGGGAGGAAGATCCTTCATTTATGCCCACTACAGAGATTATTTTGAAATATATCCCAGATATATAATTTCACCTGTTAATATTTCAGTATATATTCCTAAACTATAAGAACACCTAACAGGGGTGCCTGGATGGCTCAGTTGGTTAAGTGTCTGCCTTCGGCTCAGGTCATGATCCCAGAGTCCTGGGATCAAGCCCCATATCAGGCTCCCTGTTCAGCGGGGCGTCTGCTTCTCCCTCTCCCTCTTCCCTCCCTCTCCCTCTTCTTGTGCTCTCTCTCTATTTCTTTCTCTTGCTTGTGCACTCTCTGTCAAATAAATAAATAAAATCTTAAAAAGAAAATCCTAGCATACATAACCACGATATCATTATTGTTGATGTGTCTTTCCACCTCTTTTTCTCTCCATGAAATTAATTTTTTTTAAGATTTTATTTATTTATTTGAGAGAGAGAGAGTAAGAGAGAGCATGAGAGGGGAGAAGGTCAGAGGGAGAAGCAGACTCCCCATGGAGATGAGAGCCCAATGCAGGACTCGATCCCAGGACTCCAGGATCATGTCCTGAGCCAAAGGCAGTCACTTAACCAACTTAGCCACTCAGGCGCCCTCCATGCAATTAATTTATTGAAGAAAACAAGTTGTTTACTTGGTAGAATTTTCCACAGTCTATTTACTCATTCTATCATCTTGGTGCTAACATGTTCTATAGATTAGTCGTTGGACTTAGAAGCTTCATCAGACTCTGGGTTGATTTTTTCCCAAGGCCCCTTCAGGTGGTATTGAGTTCTTCCAGCAAGAGACACAAAATCTCCTGTCCTTTTTGGTGGTTTTGGCAGCCATGAATGAGCATTACTTATATGAGCATTATTTCATTAGTGAGTTCAAGATTGTTGGTGCTCTAATTCTATCACTCTTTTCTTTTATTAGCTGGAGTATTGTAGAAAGAGAAACTTCCCCTTGTCTTCCCCTTGTCTACAATTGATCTCTGATGGAGTTTATAGAAAAGCTAAGATAAATGTTTTATTCTGTCAGGGTCCTTTTTACATTTTTACATTTAAGGACACATATGAGAGTCCTTTAAGCTTCATGGCTTTTCTTGTCCAGGTTCCTGCAGCAGACATTCCACAATCCTGCATTATAGCCACTCCATCCCCAGTACCCTTGATGCTTTGGCCCTCTCTCTCTCAGTCCTACCATTCTGGAAAAAGCTCGCCCTAAAAGGCCTGTCTCACCCACCTTCTCTGGGCCTATTGCTGAGCTGGCGAATGTTGTTGGAGAAAAATCTCAAACCAGGGCTACTGGTTTCACAAATCTCAAGCTCCACAGTGTGACTATGTCACTGTAAGAATGCCCCATCAATCCTTAAGATGTGACTAGTGAGTCTGAGGAGCCACATTTCTATTTTTTATTTAATTAACTTAACTATCCACTGTGTCATGTGGCTAGCAGCTACTCTATTGGAAGGCACAGATCATACAATACCTGATTCCAGAAAGTTCTATTAGCCAATCTAGGAAAGTTGACTTCCTGGTCCCCAAAAGGACTAGTTCCTTCCTTCTCCCTTTGCCTCAAATCTCCTCCAACATTTACTGTACTCTCCCTTCAGTCTTCTTTGAGAATACAGAGTACAGAAGCTTGCAGATAAAGCCTTCGTTCTTTGTCAACGTTATAAGCAAGCCTGATCAATCTCCCACTGCTAATCTTCAAAATCTATGCACACTTGCTGCCTTGGGGTAAGTGTCCATTCTCCTATCAGAGGCCAAAGTCCCCACGATGCTCTGAATCCAGCCCCCTTTTGAGTTGCCAAGGACTGTCCCTTCATTTCTCTCCTCTTGTTTTGCACCATCCCTGTCGCCCACTCTATTGGGTTGCTCTTACCAGCAAGCAAATATGCTGTTGTCTTCAATCTTTAGAAGTCCTCCTTTCTCCCCACTTCCCGTCGGTTCTCTCACGCCCAGTCATACCCAAGCGTAGTTCATTTTGATAGTGGTCCTCAAAGTGTCCTCAAGCCGGCAGCACCAACATCACCCCGGAATCTGTTAGAAATGTAGATTTCCAGGCACTGTTCTAGACCTCCTGACTCAGAAACTCTGGGCACAGACATGTTGGTTTTATAACCCCTGCAGGTGAACTTCAAGAACCGCAACCCGTGTTCTACAATAAGTGCCCACGCTTTTTCCGCTTTGTGTTCACTCTCCCTCCCGTGAAACCCCCTCCAGCCTGGCTTCTGTTCTCAGCTCTTTCTTAGGGAATGGTCTTGCCCTTTTTCAGCTTCCCTGTTCTTTCCCAAGGAAATCTCACCCACTCCTTAATGTTACATCCTATGACCTTCGAAGTCATAAGAGCACTCCCCACCTTCCGGAGAGTTCCACATTTCCCCAGATCTAGCTGTTTATTTGCTGACTCCATGTGAATGTCTCCAAAATATCCTAGTAGGTCAGAAAAAAATCTTGATGTTCCCCCCTCCATCTCTCCTTCCCCATGTCCCTACTCCCGGCTGCCCCATCTCAATAAATGGCATTCGTTCAGCATCCTCGTCCAGAAACCTCCAAGTCATTCTTGATCCTTCCTTTCCTTCACTGCCCTGCACATCCTTATTTGCTCTGCGCTATGTAACATGCTGACAAGTTCTGAGGAAGAGGACGTGGGCCTCTTGGGGAAGAGGGGGAGGGGGAGGGGGTGAGGATTATCCTGCCTTCTGCACCATTTTCTAGGGGGTGAGGCACCTCTCTCCACTCCTCAGGTGTGACTTTCTTCCAAAGGGGACAGTATAAAAAAAAGTAACTTTATAGTGGAGAAACCTGACAAGCATTGTCTCAACCAGATGGTCAAATCAATGTCAATGGTGGTAAGTCGGGCGGGTAATATTCGTTGCTGATAAAATGTGGTGAGAATGGCACTTTACCTCCATTATCTTTCCCCCCAAAACCTATAACCCCAGTCTAATCATGAGGTAAAGTCCAATGAGGAACATTCTACGAAATACCTGTTTGTACCCCTCAAAACTGACATTGTCATCAAAAACAAGGAAAGTCTGAGAAACTGTCACTCAAGAGGATCTTAAGGAAGGGGTACCTGGGTGGCGCAGTTGGTTAAACGTCTGCCTACAGCCCAGGTGATGAGCTCAGGTTCTGGGATTGAGGCCCAAGTCAGGCTCCCTGCTCAGCGGGAGTTTGCTTCTCCCTTTGCAACCCCTCCCAGCTCATGCTCTCTCTCTTTCAAATAAAGAAGTAAAATCTTAAAAAAAAAAAAAAAAAGAAGAAGAAGAAGAGCTTAAGGAAATATAATGACTAGATGTAATGTGGTATTCTGGATAGATCCTAGCACAGAAAAAAGGGCATGAAGTAAAAACTAAGGAGACCTGAATAAAGCATGGGTTTCAGTTAATAATAATATATCAATACTGATTAGTTATAACAAATGAAACACACATTTAAGATGGTAATAATGAGGAAAATGGGTGTGAGGTGTATGGGAAGCTTCTGTACTATCTCTATAATGTAATTTTTATGTAAACCAAAAATTGCTCTTAAAAAAAAAATAAGGATTGGGGCACCTGAGTGGCTCAGTGGGTTAAGCCTCTGCCTTCAGCTCAGGTCATGATCTCAGGACCCTGGGATCCAGCCCCATGTTGGGCTCTCTGCTCAGTGGGGAGCCTGCTTCCCCCTCTCTCTCTGCCTGCCTCTCTGTCTACTTGTGATCTCTCTCTGTCAAATAAATAAATAAAACCTTTAAAAAATAAAATAAAATAAGGATTATTTGGGGGGCCTCTGGGTGGCTCGGTCAGTTAAGCCTCTGGCTCTTGATTTTGGTTGAGGTCATGATCTCAGGGTGTGAGGTTGAGGCCCATGTCAGATTCTGAACTCCCTAGGGAGTCTGCTTGAGATTCTCTCCCTCTGTCCTCTCTCCGCTCATGTACACATGTGATCACTTGCCTCTCTCTAAAATAAATGAATAAATCTTTAAAAATAAATAAATAAAGATTATTTTTTGAAAATAAGAATTGAAATTTAAGCCCCCATCTCTTAGAAATGACTTAGAGCTAAACAATTTACCAGTGAGATCCTTTGAGTGTCCAAGTTAAAAGGATCAACTCATTCCCAGGTCATACAAATTACCATATTAAAAAAAAGAAAAGAAAGAAAAAGAAAAAAAGACAGTTTTCTAATGTCCCCCCATTCCCAAAAAGATCAGAAGGGCCAGACACCATGAAGATCATAGTAAAATATTTTTAAAAAATAAGAAAAAAAAACCCACCATAGATAAGAAATCAAGATAAAGAAGCGTAAGTCCTTTTTAAAGTTACCAAAGGAACTGATGGAAAGATTTAAAAATAAGATAATGAAAGGAGAAGGGGGCAAAGTAGGAAATGTAAAGATGCTCAGTTGTCATATTCGTGTTGGGGAAATGGCAGTTGTCGCCCATTTTGATATCTCAACCAATTGAAGGGTTAGGATTGTGGCCAACACCTATGGGAGATTTCTGGGGGTCTAGCATCCACTCAGTTCTAGGAGCCGTTCTGAGTTCTGTTGGGATGTCCACACTTCCCAGTGCTGGTTCATGTACTTTAGGTGGTGAGATCTCAAGCACAGCTCATCTGGTCCTACCAATGGAGTCAACTACGCCATTTTGAGAGCTTTAGCTTGTGGCCCAGAACGCTGTGTCTGCCTGCAAACCTTCTCATCCTTTGACAGGACAGTAGCTGTGAAATGGGGTCTGCTTGGTATTAAGGGGAGCTCTGGGCACTCACTGATTTCTACGGTATGGGTTTGATGTTCTCTTTCATTTGTCAGAACGAAGAATATGTCTTGCCCGGGAGATCCCGAGAAGGACCCAACACATGCTGTGGGTAAGGATCCCTAGCGTGGGATGGGGGTACTCGTCCTGGCATCCCGTGGCCGATACTGCTGGTACGTCACACACGTCCCTTTGGCCTTCACCGCTACACATTATGGCTGCTTGCTGCGAACACCTCCTGAGGACTTTTTTCAGGGGAGGTGGGGTGCATAAGAGCAGGTTTAGCTGGTGTCCAGGACCGGCTGACTTTCGCAGAATTAATGCCCTAGAAGAAGCTCTATATCCGTGAGAGATGAGTTGGATAGTTACTCCAGTTTCCTTGCCCCTCTGTTGGAATAACTTTGAGGCAGGCTCTACATTCTATCCCAGAGTTCCCCAGTGGGATTGGGCTTCAGAAGAAACTTGCTTGATAGCACACCCTTTCTTTATTGGCTCTCTTTCTTATCTTGCTTCCCTACTCTATCTATGGGATAGATCTAAACTATTTGTGTCTGAATACTCAGGTCAGGGTCAGATTCTGAGGGGAACCCAAACGAAGATACATCCAATCCCACCGTCTCAGGAATAGCACCTGGGTTTTGATTTCCTTAAGCCCTCCTCCCACCCCTCCTCTTTCTTTCTCTCTCTCTCCCTCAGTTTCCCTGGTGGCCTCACTCCAGCTCTAACAGATGGATCAGACCTAGCTAATCAGCAACGATCTTTCACTAGTCACAGAGGGTAGCATATTACCCACGCGGAACCAATGAGATACAATGAGACCTTTTTTTGGAAGATTTTATTTATTTGTCAGAGGGAGGGAGAGAGAGAGAGAGAGCGAGCACGAGCAGGCAGAAGAGGAGGGAGAAGCAGGCTCCCTGCTGAGCAAGGAGCCTGACATGGGACTCAATCCCAGGACCCTGGGATCATGACCTGAGCCAAAGGCAGCCGCTTAACTAACTGAGCCACCCAGGCGTACTGACAATGAGACTTTCATGTCATTGACTTTGAGCCTGGCAGGATTCTGAAGTTCAACGTAATGTGTCAGTTTGAGGGGGTTAGGAGTGCCCAGAGGGCTAGTAAAACATTATTTCTGAGTGTGGCTGCGAGGGGGATTCTGAAAGAAATTAGGATTTGAGGCAGGAGAATGAGAGATCTGCCCTCACCACTCTGGGCAGCATCATCCAACCCATGGGGTGGGGGAGCCCTGAATAGAGCAGAGAGGAGGTACTTGCCTACCTTGGCTCAATGGCATTAGTACCTGCATGCACAAGGATATGGTGGGGATTGTTCTCTGCTTACATAGCAGGGAAAACTGGTATAGGCCGTTCTGGTCCGTGAGGGTCCAGGCACGTCCAGCTAGGGGGGCAGCCTAGGAAAAGGAGAGATCTCAGTATATTCCGCAAGCACTCCTCCCTGCAGACTCCGAACCCAGAATAAAACAAGCTACCCACAGCTCCCAACCAATACCGCAATAACCCCAGGTAGGATTAAAGGCAGCAGGTTTCCTTTCCTTCCAGGAATATCTGAGCCCAAACAGACAGATCAGGATTGGACCTGTGGAACCTGAAATCTTTATGATCTGGCTTTTCACAGAGTAAGTTTGCTGGCCCCTCCAAGCCAGTGGTTCTCAAACTTGCGTGTGTGTCGGAATCCCCCAGAGGTTTTTTGGGTTTTTTTTTTAAAGAATTTATTTATTTATTTGAGAGAGAGAGAGAGCATGAGAGGAGAGAAGGAGAGGGAGAAGCGGACTCTCCGTGGAGCTGGGAGCCCGACGTGGGACTCGATCCCGGAACTCAAGGATCATGACCTGAGCCGAAGGCAGTTGCCCAACCAACTGAGCCACACAGGCGCCCTCCCCCAGAGGTTTTTGCTTGCCAACATTCGAGGCAAGGCCCAGGCTGGAGTCTCTGAGTCATTCCATCTGGGGGAGGGCCCAAGAATTTGCATTTCTAACAAGCTCCCGGGGCTGCTGTTCTGCGGCCCACCTTGTAGAACCACTGCTCTAACCTGGCTACCTTGTCCCTTGATATACTGCCATTTCTTCCAGAACTCCATTCCATGGTTCATGACTGTGGGGGCCCAGACTCCACGGGCATTCTGAGTTGACCCCAGCCGGCTAGGTACCTCCACAGCTGTGGCCCCGCGGCTCGTGGGTGAATGACGACAGCTGCCTGAGGTAACACCTGGGAAAGGCCAGAGGCTCAGCTGTGGTAACAAAGAGACCCTAAAATATAGAAGCTTCGATAAGAAAGAGGTCTGCTTTGGGGCGCCTTTGGGGTTAAGCCTCTGCCTTCGACTCGGGTCACGATCTCAGGGTCCTGGGATCGAGTCTCACATTGGGCTCTCTGTTCAGCAGGGAGCCTGCTTCCCCCTCTCTCTCTGCCTGCCTCTCTGCCTACTTGTGATCTCTCTGTCAAATAAATAAATCAAATCTTTAAAAAGAAAGAAAGAGAAAGAAAGAGAGAGAAAGAAAGAAGTCTGTTTTTACCATGTCAACATTCCACCGCATCCAAGGTGACAGGGTGATTCCGAGTCCCGTGGTCATTCAGAGACCCGCTCTCTTTCCCTTTCTAGGGAGATGGAGGACAGTTCCCAGAGAAGGACGGGCAAGCTGCCCCAGAGCACTGCCCTATTCTCTAGGGACTTAAGAAAACAAAGGCTTAGTGCTCACTTGTGCTCCCTGTCCAAGCCCAGCACCCAGAGGCGTGATCCAGGTTGATGCTGTCCTCCCTTCCTGATCCTCCTTGAAGAAGGGCTCCATTTTTCCAATTTTGCTTTTTTAAAAATAATTTTTGTTACGATTTCATGTTTTTAAGCGATCTCACCACCGCACATGGGTCTCAAACTCACAATCCTGGGGTCAAGAGTCACATGCTCCACCTACTGAGCCAGCCAGGCACCCTCCCCCCAAATAATATTTCGAAACAGGCATAAAGAAAAATGCACAAATCAAAAAAAGGGGGCTCCTGGATGGCTCAGATAGTAGAGCATCTAGCTCTTCATTTTGGTTCAGGGTCATGGGATAGAGCCCGGCATAGGGCTCCGCACTCAGTGGGGAGTCTGTTTCTCCCTCTGCACCCCCGCCCACTCATGCTCTCTCTTGCTCTTTCTGTCTGAAATAAATAAAATGTTTAAAAATTTTTTTTGTCTATGAGATTTACCCAGTTATAGCATGTAGCAAACAAGCAATAAATGTTTATTTCGTGGGTGTTCTTTTTTTTTTTTTTGGTACCTTGTTTATCCATTCTACCATCGATGGACATTGTATTCCAGCCTTTGACTATTCCTAATAGTGCTCCTATGCACATTCTAAGGTATGTCTCTTGGTCAGCATCTACTACATTTCTTTTGGATATTTACCTTGAGTGGCATTGCTGGGTCGTAGGGATAGGAGAGTTTTATGTTCAGTCTTGGTACTTACTGCCAGAGAGTTCTCTAGATGCTTGTACGAGTTCACAAACCCATGATCAGTGTGTGGGAACTCTCGTTGCTCCACATCCCCGCTGACACTTAGAACTTCAAGCACTGCGTCTGAGCCAATTGGACTTGGCTGGAAAGTACAAGACAGACCATCTTTCACTTTCAAAAGCCACAGGGTGCTAGGAGAGACACACATGCAATGTACAACGAGTATGACATGGCATCCAGTGTTCTCATTCCCAGCACCAGGGAGCTCGAATTGGCTGCCCAACACATTTTATAGCCCAGGTATGAGATCTGGAGATTTCATATAAAAATATGGCCATCTTGCTTCTGGAAAAAAGTGGGAGATCCAGCAATATAAGATCCGTGCTCCCTCATGAATGGAATTGGCGACAGTTGAATGCTGATGGTTCCCAACCCAACGTTCCCACATTTCCCTACACCTGCCATGACCGACCCATTTCATTCATTTACCTTAGCTTCCCAACCACAGTAAATAACTGAGTTTCAACACAGGCAATGAACTCCCCAGTTTCCCTCCTCACTCTGATCAAGGCATCCAACCTGCCCAACCAAGGCGTGCTGTACCTTTCATAGAATATGAGGAATGTGTCAGAAATATATTCTCTGCCCCCAAATATCTCACTATTACAGCTTTTGCTTTGTTTTAATAATGTTCTAGGGGTGCCTGTGTGGCTCAGTCAGTTAAGCGACTGACTCTTGGTTTCTGCTCAGGATCCTGAGACCGAGGGTCATGTCAGGATCTGTGCTCAGTGTTCTTGTCTCTTTCCCTCTGCTTCTCCCCTTGCTCGCTCGCTCTCTCTCTCTCTCTCATAAGTAAATGAAGAATCTTAAAAAAAAAAGTTCTCTTCCTGCAGGCATTTCTTAAATAGAATTAAAAATTACTGGGAATAATGAAACTGTAAATTGCCCTTTCGATGGTGAATACTTCCTGTTTAAGATGTCTTTGGCCAGGTAACCAACCATCCCAAAACTTAGTAGTTCAAGGAGTACCTGGGTGCAGTTGGTTAAGTAGCCAACTCTTAGTTGGTTTTTTTTTTTTAAAGATTTTATTTATTTGACAGAGAGAGAGAGATCACAAATAGGCAAAGAGGCAGGCAGAGAGAGGGGGGGAGCAGGCTTCCTGCTGAGCAGAGAGCCTGATGCGGGGGCCAATCCTA
This sequence comes from Nasua narica, assembly GCA_028533885.1. NCBI lineage: Eukaryota > Metazoa > Chordata > Mammalia > Carnivora > Procyonidae > Nasua > Nasua narica. Next base: position 84,106,699 of record CM052811.1, on the reverse strand, counting down.
GGACCCTGAGATCATGACCTGAGCTGAAGGCGGAGGCTTTAACCCACTGAGCCACCCACGTGCCCCAAACTCTTGGTTTTTGACTCAGGGTTGTGACTTCAGGGTCATGATCTCAGGGTCACGAGATCAAGCCCTGCATTGGGCTCTGAGCACAGCAAGGAGTCTGCTTGAGATTCTCTCTCCCTCTTCCTCTGCTTCTCCCACTCATCCTCTCTCTCTCTCTCAAATAAATAAAAAGTTCTTTTTTTTTAAAAGATTTTATTTATTTATTTGACAGAGAGAGAGAGAGAGATCACAAGTAGGCAGAGGTAGTCAGAGAGAGAGGAGGAAGCAGGCTCCCTGCAGACCAGAGAGCCCGATGTGGGACTCGATCCCCAAACCCCAAGATCATGACCTAAGCCAAAGGCAGAGGCTTTAACCCACTGAGCCACCCAGGTGCCCCTCAAATAAATAAAAAATTCTTTAAAAAAAATCTTAATAGCTCAAAACAGCATTTTATTTGAACATGATTTCAGGGATCAGTATTTGATCAGAGCACAGTGGCAAGAGCTCCTCTCTGTTCTGTGATATCTGGGACCTCAGCTGGGATAGCTCAAATAGCTGAGGTCTGGTTAGAACGATCCAACTGGGTTCATGTGTCTAGGCTTCAGTCCTTGCTGTTGGCTGGGTTCCTCCATTCTCCTCTGCATGTCCTCTCCGTGAGGTTATCTTGGGCTTCTTTACAGGTTGGTAGTCTCAGGATAGCTGGATAGCCCCTTCCAGGGGCTGATTTTCCCTAGGGGGCAAAAGGAGAAGCTGCCAGACCTTCTTAAAGCTTAGCCCTGAAACGGCATCATGTCAGCCACATTCTATTGGCTAAAGCAAGTCACAAGATCAACCCAGATTCAAGGGGAGCGGCAGAAATAGACTCTGCCCCTCGGTGGGGAAAATCGCCAAGAATTAGTGGCCTTCTTTCATCTACTCCACCTCTCCTATCTGCCTCGCTTTCTCCGTCTTCCATCAACCCTCTCTGCCACCCTGCTTTCCACACACGTGTAGGGGATCTTCCAGTCACCATGCTAATTATGGGAGCACAGCGATAACAAATGGTCCTTGATCTCGAGAAGCTTACAATCTAATAAGAGAAACCACAAACCAATAATTACAATAAAGTGAAAAATGCAATGATACATGTACATACATGATCTTTATTTTACTTTATTTATTTAAGTAATCTCTATACCCAACATGGGCTTTGAACTCACAACCCCAAAATCAAGAGTCATATGTTCTTCTGACTTATCCAGCCAGGCACCCCTGTATATGGTCTTTAAAAGAGAGGTCAATGTATTATTCATATTTGTAACCCATCTAATTAAAGAGCCTGGATCAAGCCTCTATAAACACTAATTGAACCAAAGATTTAATGAATGTTATTAACACCTGAGCAAGAAACGAGCTTATTTGATCACTTTCTATGAAGAAAAATAACTAGAGGGATGTCTTGAAATCAGCTTAATGAAATTAACTCCCAGTTATTAATTTGCCAAGTGATAAAACTCTCAGGATTTAAAATTTTCTATTGTTTGGCATAAAATATTAATTTATGTGGGCAGAATTGTTGAAGCACCCCCAGCACCCAGAAAATTCCCAGGGGGTACTCTTTGGAAAAGACTGGAGTGAGCATTCCAGGATCACTGGGACACACTGAGGGGGAAGCAAGTATAAGGAAGGACCAACGGGTAGAAGGGTCCTGGAGACCAAGTATGATGGTCAAGGGTAATTTCGCTTAGCTCACAGTTTTGCCTGCAAGCCTACAACTTGACTGGCGCTGTCACATTGAGGCTCACATTGCTTGAGAAAACAAACATTTGTTTGTTTAAGCTACTGCTTATTGGGGTTTTTTTGACGGTCTTGGTCAAATGTCAAGTTTTCTTTTAACTCAACATATACGCAGACATGGGCGGGGAGGATAGAGCCTTTGGTGCTGCAAGGCTGTCTTGGGACACGTTCCCCAGAAGGAGAGCTGAAAACAGGGGTTCTTGTCTAGGTATTTCATTGGGGGGTGCTCACAGGAAAACTTTGTAAGGAAGTAAGGAGAATAGGACCCGGCAGGAGGAAAAGCCAAACACCGATGTGGTTTCAGGTGAAGCTGGCCTCAGCTCCATCCCAGGGGGAGCTCTGAAGTATAAATCGCAACATTGTGACTCTGTTTGCCTTGAGGCAAGGGAACTGGGTTTTTGCACCCCAATATAGCCAGCCACTGGCTGGGACCAGACCACCCCGGTTTGGGGCTGGGGGTTAAAATCCATGCAGCAGCTCTAATGGCTCAAGGGCAAGTGCTGGATAAAGTTGCAGGTGTGAGCAGTTAGCAACGGCACCTGCAGCATCTATGGGACAGTAAAAGGGATCCCAGGGGATCCGAGTGAGGCACCCACAGCACCTGCTGCAGTAGATGACTAATTCTTGCCGTGAATTATGACGAACCTTAAAATCTAATACATGCACACCTGTAAGAATGGCCAAAAGAGGGGCGCCTGGGTGGCTTAGTGGGTTAAGCCTCTGCCTCCGGCTCAGGTCTATCTCAGGGTCCTGGGATCGAGCCCCTCATCGGGCTCTGTGCTCAGCGGGGAGCCTGCCCCCCCCCACCTACTTGTGATCTCTGTCTGTCAAATAAATAAATCTTAAAAAAAAAAGAGAGAGAGAAAGAGAATGGCCAAAAGGTGACATACATGCTGACCAGAATGTTTTCCAAATGCTGAAGACAGGGAACAACGACAGCTCTCTTAGATTGCTGGTTCAATTGCTTTGGGAAAATACTTGGCTGTACTTAAACAAAGAAACTGTGATCAAGCAATTTTTCTCCTACAGAGGTACCCAACAGAAGTGAACGATTATGCCCATTGAAAGGCATGTGATCGGGGCGCCTAGGTGGCTCAGTCGTTAAGCATCTGCCTTCAGCTCAGGTCATGATCCCAGGGTCCTGGAATCGAGCCCCACATCAGGCTTTCTGCTCCTCAGGAAGCCTGCCTCTCCCTCTCCTACTCCCGCTGCTTCTGCTCACTCTCTCACTGTGTCTCCTCTGTCAAATAAATAAAATCTTTAAAAAATGAAAAAAGGCATGTGATCATGTCAACGATACAAAGGAACGTTGATGGGTAGCAAAGGAATTATACGAGTGAAAGAAGCCAGCCTCCAACAGTTACCTACTGTATAATTCTGTCTATACAACATTCTCAGAAAGATAAAACTGTAGTGATGGAGAGTAGTTTGGTCATTGTCAGGGGCCAGGGATGAGGGGAGCAGGGAGTTCTCTGGGATGATGGGACAGTATCTTGACTGGCAATTGTATAAGTCTATACACGTGTTAAAATTTATCAAATGACACTCCCCCGAAATCAATAAATAAATTGAATTAAAAAAAAAAAAAGATAGGTAGAAGAGTGTTCATAGCACTTTATTTACGACAGCCTAAGCTGGGAGGTGCCTCTCAGGTGTCCATTCAGGAGACCGGATACGTAAATCACGCTATTTTCATATGACAAAAGAATAAGCTACGGATGCAGGCAATAGTGTGGCTGGATCTCACATAATATTAACAGACACAAAAGAGAACACATTATACGCATTTTTTTTAAGTTTAAGAAGGTCATGTTTTTAAATGGAGCAATTTATAGGGTACAGGTGAACAACGGCTCACATAACAAAGCATCAAGCCGTTTGTACGGTAATAGAGGTAAAAAGGAATCAGATTCAACAGAAGTAACCCAAGTCTGTTTAGCTAGATGGAGCTTTACCACAAGGCAAGGGGTTCTGGGAAGGACTGATTCATTTAAATCTAAGGTACGAACATATACAGTAGGATTGGTGCCCTTCCTCCTAAAAAAAAAAATAAATAAAAATAAATCAAGTTAAAAAAATGCACTTAAGTGATAGGATAGGGCATATTAGTTGACAGTATTGCTTTTATACATAGCAAAAGCACCATTCTGTTCTTTCATGCCACCATACAGCTTGAGTTTAAAGACTGCTAAACAAAAAGCATAATGCTCTCTGCAGTCAGGACCTTGAGACATGTCAGAATTCCCCTACCTATTTCAGGTCAATTTATTTGCCAGTCCCAAGGGCACTGCCATAATATTAACAGACACAAAAGGGAACACATTCTATGATTCCGTTTATATAATGCTTACAAATAGGCAAAATCAATCTAAGATGATATAAGTCAGGAACATCCCCGGAAAGGGATATATGGGAGTAGTCTCGTCTGCCCACACAGTTCCGTCTTGACTGGGCAGTGGCTTTGTGAAATTACGCACTTGTAAAAGGTCATGAAGCTGTATAGTTAATGTATAGTTGTCCTCGTACATGTGTTTTTAATCAGTTAAAAGATTCAGATTTTAATCTGGTTTGTCCATGTCTAGGTGGGGTTATGCAAAGTACTAAACTTCACTTTTGGCTGTTGGTTCTTCGAGGGCAGCCATCTTTTTTTTTCTTTTTTTCTTTTTAAGAAAATTCTACACCCAATACAGGGCTTGAACTCATGACCCCGAGTTCTAAGAGATACATAATCTACCGACTGAGCCAGCCAGACCCTCCTGAGAGTGGGCTTCTTATCACCACTTAACAAACATGGACAGGTACTGTGCTAGGCTCCAGGGACACAGCAGAGCAAAAATGCCATCCCCGTCCTTGATCAATAGTTGCTGTTGATAGCAAAGGGGGGAATGCTGATATTTGGAATCCCCGAAATTGGAGATTACACTTTGCTCCTGCTTGGTGAAAACACAGCTGCAGGAGAACAAATGACCATTTTCCTCAAGAGGAAAAAGGTTTTTAAAAGTACCTCTAATATCTCCCTGGGGATGGGAGGGGATTAGAGCGTACTTACTGCAGACCACTTCTAAAGGAAAAACTTGCCATGGACTGTAATAAAGCACGGAGCAGAATTCATACCAGAATGATCAGAGGGTTTTGTGTGCCAGTTAGCTTCTCGTTGAGCTTCCTGGAAACACAGTGTTCTTTCTCTTTGTCCCCATGTTCATTTGATTTATGCTCTCTTTGTCTTATGCCTTCATGTTCCTCATGAAAAGTTCCCAAACAAAAAGGTAAGAAAATTAGTAAACTCAATTCCTTTATTTGAGGAGGTTATTTACATATGTTAGGTTTGAATGATGTTCTGATATAATTTTTACACTTATTTTTTCCAAGCTCCCCAATACTTCCACATTTAGCCTATTCTTAAAATGCAAAAAGTCATTCCAAACAGAAAGAACCCAAGACGACTGTATTTTTTGACAACTATAGTTTTTAACATTTTTTTTTAAAGATTTTATTTATTTATTAGAGAGAGAGAGACTGAGAATGAGAGGGGAGAAGGTCAGAGGGAGAAGCAGACTTCCCGCAGAGCCGGGAGTCCGATATGGGACTCGATCCTGGGACTCTGGGATCATGACTCGAGCCAAAGGCAGTCGCTCAACCAACTGACCCACCCAGGCGCCCAGTTTTTAACATTTTAAAAAGGATTTTATTTATTTGACAAAGAGAGAAAGGGGATCCCGGGTAGGCAGAGAGGCAGGCAGAGGGAGAGGGAGAAGCAGCCTCCCCACTCAGTAGGGACCCCTTGACAACTACATTTTAAATATGTTTATGGGGTGCCTGGGTGGCTTAGTGGGTTAAGTGTCTGCCTTTAGCTCAGGGTCCTGGGATCCCAGGGTCCTGGGATCCCAGGGTCCTGGGATCGAGCCCTACATCGGGCTCTCTGCTCAGCAGGGAGCCTGCTTTCCCCCTCCCCCTGCCTGTCTCTCTGCCTACTTGTGATCTCTCTCTGTCAAATAAATAAATAAAATTTTTAAAAAATAAAATAAATAAAATGGTTTAAAAAATCAGTTAAATCAGTTACTATTAGGAGAGATGTTGCATGCATTTTCCTAATATTAATTCATTTATTCCACAAAGATCTGTTCATCATCTTTTTAATTTTTAAAAGTTTAAAAATTTTAAATTTTAAAAGTTTCCTTTTACTGATCTTGTGGGAAGCACTATAATGAATGATACATTGTCAAAGATAAGTAAGACCCAGCTTTTGTCTCCAGGAATTTAAAATGTGACACCAGTGAAGGAATCTACAGGTGTGGCAAATTAAATAGTAATAATAATGCCAGAATTATGCAAACTACACAGGCGTATGTAAGAATTTTTTAAGACTCAGGACGCCTGGGTGGCTCAGTTGGTTGAGCAGCTGCCTTCTGCTCGGGTCGTGATCCCAGCGTCCTGGAATCGAGTCCCATATCGGGCTCCTTGCTCAGCGGAGAGCCTGCTTCTCCCTCTGCCTCTGCCTGCCACTCTGCCTGCTTGTGTTCTCTCTGTCAAATAAATAAATAAAATCTTTAAAAAAAAAAAAAAGAATTTTTTAAGACTCTTACAAGAGCATCAAAAACAGAAGTGACACTGGTAGATATAAGATGATTAAAAATGATAGCAGCAGGTGTATTTTATTGTCTTTTTGGCAAAAAGGAGGGAAAATATCTGTATTTGCTCACATATATTGACTCCGAAAAGATACATGAAAAACGAAGAGGTTATGCGGGGGCAGGAAGAGAACTGAGCCAGTGGGGAAGAAGTGTGTTTTAAAATTTACACAGAGTTTGGGTTTTCGGTTTTTAAATTTATTATTATTATCATTATCATTATTTTGATACAGAATTTGCCTTCATCAGTTATGGTAGAACACACAGATGTGGAAATGACTCTCACAGAGGAAGAAATTATCCCCTAGAAACAGGAAGTACAGCATACAGGGGAAGCACTCAGGGAAACACCAGAGTTGGTGAAGAGGCAGAGGCAGACATAAGAGGAAAATATGGGCAAACATCTCTACTGTGGTTTCTAAGGAATGAGTGAGGTAGGTTGAACAGATTTGATATTGGCTAGTTTGATCATTTCAGTGGGCTCTGGGGCATAGGGGCTGTCTTTACTTTCCTGTTATTTGGCTGGAGTATAAAAGCCTGACAAAGAGGTGATTGAAGTATGGACTCTCGATTGGTGGTTTGCATGTGAAAGGCATACTTGCAGGTAAGTCCTTCACTATCTCTAGGAATGGCTAGCCCTGGGAGGGGAAGTATCTCTGGGTTCAGCAAGATGTTACATCAATGGGAAATATAGAAAATAAAAAACATGTTTCCCACAACATGTGAAGTGATTAAATATTAATATGAATGCATTTACTCCTTCTAGTGATAGCTGTCTGACATACAGCTGCACCTTCTCTGATACCCAAGATGGCAGCCTCTAGCGGTCAGGTCTTCAATATTTCATGGTGGTGCATGGTCATGGCTGATTGGTCCAGAGTAAGCTCAAGATGGACCAATGAGATTCTTTCTCCTGGACTCTGATGCTTCAAACAGAGAGAGGCAGGCAAAAAAAATTCTGGAGCTGAGTTTTTTCAAGGATGATAACAATTATTTTTCATATCTGACTGCCCAATATGGTAGCCACTAGCCACATGTGCCTATTAAGTACTTAAAATGTGGCTAGTCCGTGCATCAGATTTTGAAGACTTAGTACAAAAACAAAATGCAAAATTCTCATTAATACATTTTCATATTATTATGGTTCAAAGGATAATATTTTGGATATACTGGGTCAGATAAAATATATAAATATATATTTTTAATATATATAGTTTTTAATATAGATAGTTTTTAAATATAGATAGTCCTGTTTTTTTAAATATAGATAGTCCTAGAAAATGTCTAATGACATCTGTGACTTATCTGTCTCTTGAGTAGACAGCACTACTCTAGAAAAAGAGAAATCTGTGAACATACTGTGAAATTTTGTTCTTTTTTCTTTTTATTTATCCAATGAAAAGTATCTTTCATCTTCCCCTTCCCTGTTTTCATCATTCAACTCCTCAAGTATTTGAAAAACTCATATTCTTCATATATGTATGTGTATAAACTAGGTGGAATTCATTTCTATTTCTTGCCATAATATTAAATCGTATGATAATATTAAATCATACGATTTAATATGATTAAATTGTATAATGTGAGTATTCAGAAAAGGATTAACCCAATCAGAGAGGGGTGACCATAAATTAAACCAAGCAAACTCTATTAGGACACAGAGAACAGAAGTGACAACATGCAGCTAAGAGATGTCAACACAGTTTTGAAAGACGGAAAGTAGATGGACAAGTGAAGTCCAGGATAAAGTCCAAGCCATGGAGCATTACTTTTCCTGCATTCTGTTGTTGGTCAAGTCGGCTACAAAGATCCATTCAGATTTCAGGGAGCATAGCCCCCACCTCTCAATGGAGGTGTGTCAACATTGGTTTGTAAAAAGTATCTGTGGAGTGGGATATATATTGCTGCAACCTTTTAGGGAAATATAATTTGCCCTAAGGATAAGAGGTAGGGCATGTTACATGGATATTTATATAAGGAAGGTGGAGTTAGAATCATAAGGCCTCTTATGTCTCATGCTGTCCAGCATCTTATTTTGCCCAGCCCCAGGAATAAAGAACCTGAACCACTCAGGGACACCAGGCACAGATGAGGCCCTACTAAAAACAGCAGAATTGAACAGAAGTCTACCTACTATTGGGGGATTCCTGGCATCCTTCCCTTGCTGGGCTCCTAGGATGTTGACCGTCAGACCTATCATCTCCCAATCAGGACATTAGAAAATTCTTTTCTGGAGAAATTCTAATATAAGAGAAAAGACCTATAGATATAAATATTCAGGGTTCCCCCAGTGAAGTGAAGAATGAGATATCCTAAAAAAATTTTTTTTAATTAAAAAAAAGATTCCTTGTAAATGAACAACAACAACAAAAAATGATGAAAGAGTCAACATTTCTTCTTTCTGAAATATCCCAAATCAACAAGGAGACGGAGAAACAGAAATGCAAACTCATTGTCAGAAAGCTTAGACTGCTCTAAAACCTTAAACCAAAATATGGTGTTAGGATAGTCAAAGTGCAAGAAAGATAGAGAGAAAGGATATTTGCAACTGCAGAGGGTAGAAAATAATCAGCCTAGAACACTTTTCCAAAATAAGTGTTGCACCTGAGACTCTAAAACCAACAACTTCCTGTCGCAACAGCAGGAAAGTGTTCTATAAGCTATTGGTGGCATCTTCCCTGGACCCTTCAGGTATAAGACTTGGTATACACTCCTCGTCACACCTTTTATCCCCATCATCAGCATCAACAGGGGACCTAGCGTCCAGGGACGAGGATCAGGAGAGATACCCAGACCCCCAGACCTTCTTATCTATGCCCAACACTCATCCTTGCTTTTATAATATGCCTTGGAACAAAGACTTACCTCATTAGGCCCTTCACTCATGTTTGAGAAGCCCCAGAGCCCCAGCTCCCCCCTTTCACCCACACTCCCATTCCAGAAAAGCTCTGCACATTCTTTGTTCTGTCCTTTTTTGCATCACTGCCTACTTATCAAATCTCTCTTCTACTATGAAACAACAAAATCCCCTGTATCCCTAACTTCTCTCAAGAGCTCCCCCCATTCCTGATCTAGTAGACATCTGACCTTCCCCTGAGGACACTGTATCCCCTTCGTCCCTCTCAAAGGGTAGCTGTTTTTTCTCCCACACTGGGCAGGAGGTGAGGTAGGTGTCCTCCTTGCTCCTCCCAGATCATTCTCCCTCTTTCCTCTGCAAATCTCAGCTTTTTTTTAAAAAAAAAGATTTTATTTATTTATTTGAGAGACAGAGAAAGTGAGAGAGAGCGTGAGAGGAGAGAGAAGGTTAGAGGAAGAAGCAGACTCCCCGTGGAGCTGGGAACCCGATGTGGGACTTGATCCCAGAACCCAAGGATCATGCCTGAGCCGAAGGCAGTTGCTCAACCAACTGAGCCACCCAGGTGCCCTGCAAATCTCAGCTTTAAATATCCTCTGTCACCCTGTATCACCCACCACCCCACTATGACTATCACCTATTCCCCTGGGGGGTAATCCCCATGCCTCATTTCTTGGCAGTGTTAGCCCTTGGCTCAAAATCACTCTGTCTAAAACTTTTAACTCAAGGTGACTTCAGTATACCTGTTGGTGACCTTTCCTGCCTCTGGCCTTTCACTTCTCTCAATTTCAACAACTTTGGCCTTCATCTTACTTCAGCTACTCCTATGGTCACACACTAGACCAGCGCTACTGAGTATGGACCATGGGCAAGTGCTAGCGGATGAACTCTTTGTTACTAGTCCTCATAAGGTGAGCACAGGAATTCTATAGGAAGTGTTTAGATACGTTCATAGCAATTTGACATTGCTGTGACATTCGACCATGTGATCAGTGCTTTCTGGGTCAGTGTATTTTATAAAATGCCTTTTTAAGAAAACTCCATTTGTTCCAGCTCTGTGTGTGTGCGTGAGGTTGTGGAGGTGGGAGGTTGTGATGAATTGCATGGGGAGGAAAGAAAAACACTAGGTCTGTCATCGCAGCTGGCTAGCTGGCTGCCTAGACCTTGTCACTACCAGTAATCACTTCTGTGACATAATCTCACTCTTTAAAAAAAAAAAAGATTTTATTTATTTATTTGAGAAAGAGAGAGAGAATAGGAGGAGAAGGGTCAGAGGAGAGAGAGAGAGAGTCCCAAGCAGATATCCCGTTGAGCAAGGAGCCAGCCTCAGGGCTCAATTCTAGGACCCTGAGATGACGATCTGAGCTGAAGTCAGTTGCTTAACTGACTGAGCCACCCAGGCGCCTATTTGTTTGTTTGTTCTTTTTAAGTGTGACATAATCTCTTTTCATGTATTCCACTTCTGACTACCATCCCTTATGGTATCTTCACACCTCACATGCACAAACTGAACCATTGATCTTTGCCCACAGGTCCTGTATCCACAGCCTTTCCAATGGTGAACTCATCCTTCCAATTGCTCAAACCAAGAACTTTGGAGTCATCCTTAAAGGTCTCCTTCTCTTAAACCCCACACCCAACCCATCAGCAAATCTGGTTGATTCCATCTTCAAAGTACATCCCGAATTCACCTACTTTTTGTCATCCCCACTTCTTCCATCCAGGTCCAACCCACCACCACTTTTTGTCAAAATTGTCAAAATAGACTTATGACTGGCCTTCTGCTTCTATGCTTACCCTCTACAGTCTATTATCTACCCAGCTAGCAGAGTGACGCTTTTCAGTGGTAAATCTGATTGTACCAGTTCTCTTCTGAGAACCCTGCAATGGCACCCATCCCATTCAGAGTAAAAGCCAAAATCCTTCCTGTACTCTACAGGGCACTGAATGATTTGCCCCACCATTACCTCTCTGATCCCCTCTCTTATTATTCTCAACCTTGACCATTCCATCCTAGCCACACTGCCCTCGTTGTTATGCTGCAAATATATTAGTCATGGCCCCTCCTCAGAGCCTTTGCACCTGCTATTTCCTGTGTCTGGAATACTCTTCTCCCAGAGCCCCACATGGTTCCTCTGTCAACTTCTGCCCATCTTTGCTCAAAATCACAATCACATTGTCAGTGAGACCAACAGTGATCATCATTTTGTAATTTTAATCAGACTTCTACTCCCCGCTGGCATTCTAGTCTACCCACCCTGCTCGGCTTTTCTTATCACTTTCCAACATACAACACAAGCTATCAATGTGTATTTGCATTATCTGTTTTCTTCACAAGAATTCCTTAAGGTTAGATATTTATCAGTTTTGTTTATATAAATATATTCCAAGTACCTAAAACAGTACCTGACAGTTAGTAGTCACCAAATAAATATGTGTTGAATGAATTTAGACTCATGGATACAGGAAACAAATCTTTACAAAGGGGGTGGGTGGGCAGCAAAATAGGTCAAAGGGATTAAGAGAGATAAACTTTCAGTTATAAAATAAATGTCATAGAAATGTAATATACAGCATGGGAAATATAGTCACAATATTGTAATAACTTTGTAAGGTGACAGATGGAAACTAGACTTATGGGGATCATTTCATAGTGTATAAAATATCAATATATATCTGAAATAGGATATTGTATATCAATTACACTTCAATAAGAAGTATTTCTTGAAGGAAGGAGTAAATGAATGAAGAGTGAAGACAGAGCTGAATAAGAAATGACCAGAGAATCCTTATTTGCAGACTCAATCTATCAGTGAGGCTGGGGAGGATGAGGGGATGAAGAGAGATTCCTAATTGTGAGCAGAGTTGGTCTTCATTGGTTGAGGAGAGGTAAAGACTAAAATAATTCACTAACCATGTGCCCTATGTCATGAGAAGAATTCTTGATGTCTTTATTATGTCCTGATCCTTCTTCCATACATTTCTCCTGCAAATAACACCATAGAGAATTCACTTTTTCCAAGATTAAATGATGATAATGATGATAATAATAACTATAGAAGAAGAAGAAGATATGGTAAAGGATGTACACAGATAACCACAAGAAAACAAAGGAGAGGAGCTCTTGGGTGACTCAGTCAGTTGAGCGTCTGACTCTTGGTTTTGGTTCAGGTCATGATCTCATGGGTTGTAAGACTGAACCCTAGGGCTCCTCACTCAGCAGGGAGTCTCCTTGAAAGATTCTCTGCCTCTGCCTCTCCCCCTGTTCCTGCTCAGGCTCTGTCCCTCACTCTTAAAATAATAAATCTTAAAAAAAAGAAAAAAGGAGAAAAATAACAGAAAAAATGATAGATGAAGAGCTTTCACCAGAAAAATGTCACCCAGGAGTAGACAAAATTTGACTGTACATATTGCCGTGACTTAAACATTCAACAAAGGAAGCTCAAGAACACAAATTAAAGCTCCACAAGATTAAGTAAGTTTTAATGAGACAACAACAGGAAATGAAGGTAGTGACATGAGTAAAAGGGTGAACTAGAAAGCCCTATCTCGGGAATTTCACTTCCTACTTCAGGAATCTCATTTACCCAGAAACAGAAACATTGGGAAAACAACGAAAAGCTGTCTTTTAACGAAAAGCTCTAGAAACCAACAAAAGGTTTTCAGCGACCAAGCAAAAACTCGATCAAGAAAAAAACCACCTTCTCAATGGTGAAAAAGTTTTGTGGTAAAGGTAAATACATGAATAAGCATAAAATCCATATCATGTGAGAATAGTTCATATTTTATCATTGTATTAAACTTCAACATTTTACATTTTATAATTGCAAAACTGTAACTCTACTTTTTACTTGCTGAAGGATTTAAAAGACAAATGCACCAAAATAATTGTCAGTGTGTACAAAATTACATAAAGAGTAATTTGTGACAGCAAGACATAAGAACATAAAGAAGAGAGATAGAGCTTTATAGGAGTAGAATTTTTGTGCATAATTAAGTGGTATCAAGTCAAGTTAGATAATATTAACTATAAGATGCTATATGTAATCCCCAGGGTACCACAAGAAATATTTATAGAATATACATCAAAGTGAATGAGAAGGACATAAAAATATGTCATTGCAAAAAAAGCAACTAAACACAAAAGAAGGTAGTAATGGAAGAAATGAAGGACAAAATTTTTAAGACCTACGGAAAATGAATAGCAAAGTGGCAGAAGTAAGTCATTCTTTATCAGTAATTACTTTACTTTTTAAAAAGATTTTATTTTTAAATAATCTCCACACCCAATACGGGGCTTGAACTTACAACTCCGAGATCAAGAATCATGTGTTGACTAACTAAGATTAACTAACTAACCAACTAAGCCAGCCAGGTGTCCCCTATCAGCAATTACTTTAAATGAAACAGACTGAAGTCTCCAATCAAAAGCCATAGATTGGCAGAATGAATTAAAAAACATGATCAAACTATATGCTGTCTACCACAGCATATACTCGCTTTAGATCTAAAGATGCAGAATAAATTGAAAGCAAAACAATGGGAAAAAATATGCCATGCAAACAGTAACCAAAAGAGAGCAGGGGTGGCTATATTAATATCAGACAAGACAGATTTTAACTAAAAAACTGTTATAAGAGATAAAGAAGCATATAATATACTGATAAAATGTCAATTCCCCCAAGAAGATATAACAGTTATAAACATATGTACGCCAAACATTAGAGAGTCAAAGTATAAGAAGGAAATATTGGCAGAATTGCAGGGAGAAATAGACATTTCTTTTTCTTTTTTTTTTTTTAAGATTTTATTTACTTATTTGACAGAGAGAGAGAGAGAGAGAGCCCATGAGCAGGGGAGCAGCAGGCAGAGAGAGAGGGAGAAACAGGCTTCCCGCTGAGCAGAGAGCCCGATCATGACCCGAGTAGAAGGTAGATACTTAACGACAAAGCCACCCAGGCACCCTGAAATAGACATTTCTATAATAATAGTAGAAGACGTTCACATACTACTTTCAAAAATGAGAGACAATCAATAAGGAAATAGAGGACTTCAACAACGCCATAAACCAGACATATACAGAACACTCTTCCCAACAGCAGCATATACATTTTTCTCAACTGACTTCCGGAACACTTGCCAGAAAGACCATATGTTAGGCTAAAAAACAAGTCTTAATGAATTTTAAAGGATTAAAATCAAAGTATCTTTTCTGATTGTGATGGAATGAAGCAAGAAATCAATGACAGAAGGAAAACTGGAAAAGTCACAAATACGTGTAAATTAATCAGCATGCTAGTACGCTAAATTCCACACCTGAAACTAATATTACACTGCATATTAATTAACTGGAATTTAAATAAAAACTTGAAAAAAGAAAAAATAAACACCATGCTTTTATTTTTTTTTTTGAAGACTTTATTTATTTATTTGAGAGAAAGAGAGAGAGCATGAGCAGGGGGCGAGGAGCAGAGGAAGAGGGAGAAGCAGACTCCCTGCCCAGCAGGGAGCCTGATGCAGGGCTCCATCCCAGGACCCTGAGATCATGACCTGAGCCAAAGGCAGCCGCTTAACACCCTCCACCTTCTTCCTAAACAAACCGGCCCCCTCACTGCCTCCTCTTTCTATCAGAGACCTCCCCCATACAACCTTCTCATCCATTGCCTTAAACATCCGCACTCACCTGCTACATTTATGCCCACCGTCTCTCCCACTTTAAACCTATGCCTTCCTATTAATATCTCCCACTAGAGTACTGATGATTAATATTCCCTAAAACAGAAGTGACTTGGAAACCCAGCTTTCCCATAATAGCTGAAAAGACCTGGCCCTGATTCAAGCCCACAAAACACAAGCCAAATTATACACTGGGTAGTGAAGGCATTTTTTCTTTTCAAATCCCGCTTGTATGAGTTAAGGTGGAACAAGCATTGGGTGACCACATTGTTCAAACAGAGGGAGATGACTGTACCCCCCTTAGTTTTCATTTCTTGGTTCTTCTCCAAACCCCTGATTTCCAACTGTACTTCTTTTGGATGTCTCCTCTTCCTTGTAAAAGGCTAGAGGGGAGGGCAGAAAGCAGTCTGAGGTTTCATCCCCTAGGAATGCAGAGCCACAGAGGTTTCTCAGAAGGTCAGATTGATATTTTTGTCTTAAATTAAGCTCAGGCTGATGGCAGTGGTTGTGTCTCCCAGGGATTTGACATAGGAAGA
The DNA here is from genome assembly GCA_028533885.1 of Nasua narica. Taxonomy (NCBI): domain Eukaryota; kingdom Metazoa; phylum Chordata; class Mammalia; order Carnivora; family Procyonidae; genus Nasua; species Nasua narica. Next base: position 84,091,184 of record CM052811.1, on the reverse strand, counting down.
ACGATCATGCAAGCAATCAATTTCTTTTTTTTTTTTTAGATTTTATTTATTTATTTGACAGAGAGAGAGATCACAAGTAGGCAGACAGGCAGGCAGAGAGAGAGGTGGAAGCAGGCTCCCTGCTGAGCAGAGAACCCTACACGGGGATCGATCCCAGGACCCTGAGATCATGACCTGAGCTGAAGGCAGAGGCTTTAACCCACTGAGCCACTCAGGGGCCCCCAAGCAATCATTTTCAAAGGGACTTCAAGGGTTGAAAACAACTCAGCAAGGGTAGAGTAGCTTTCTAAAGCCCACAGGCTACCCGTACACCTGAGTTTGAGTAAAAGGGCTTCTTCTTTTTTTCTTTTTTTTTTTTTTGGAAATAGGCTTCTGAGTCTTCCTCTTTTAATGTCACCACTGGCCCCATTTCCAGCTCCCATCAAACCTGACACTGAAGGGACAGGAGTTGTAAATGGAGCACCATTGTCCCTCTATGGGGACAGCAGTGGAGTACAGTGGTCATTCTCGGCACATCTGGGTCAGTCCAAAATTGAGAGGGGTGGGACATGGATACCAGGACACTAGAAGAAAGGCAGAGAGATGAGATTCAGAAGTTCTGGCCCACATAACAAATTGTGTTAAACTTGCCATCTTTCCAAATCTTTGTCCCCTCCTGATATACATAAAAAAGGGATATTTGTATAGCTCGCTGGGATCAACTGGAGAGAGCTTGGTAATTCTAAATTTTTTTTTTTTTTTTTGACAGAAAGAGACAGGTCACGAGTAGGCAGAGAGGCAGGCAGAGAAAGAGGGGGAAGCAGGCTCCCTGCCGAACAGAGAACCCAACGCGGGGCTAGATCCCAGGACCCTGAGATCATGACCTGAGCTGAAGGCAGAGGCTTTAACCCACTGAGCCACCTAGGCGCCCTCCATGATTTTTTTTTTTAATGAAAAACTACGATTTGTTTCTCTGTGTCTTTTTTTTATACCAAGTTTTATGTTTAAATCTGCACAGAGGGGTGCCTGGCTGGCTCAGTCAGAAGAAGGTGTGACCCTTGATCTCGGGTTTGTGAGTTCAAGCCCCACGTTGGGTATAGAAATTACGAACAAAATAAACTTAAGAAAAATAAAAATGGAAAAGAAGAGAAAGAAAATGTCTGCACATAAATCCTGATCAAGACTTTTTTTTAAAGATTTTTTAAGATTTGTGATTTAAGATTTTTTTATTTGAGAGAGAGAGAGAGCACGCTCCAGCCTGTGCGAGCTGGGGGAGGGGCAGAGGGAGAGGGAGGAAGCAGGCTCCCGGCTGAGCGGGGAGCCCCATGCAGAGCTGGATCCCTGGACTCTGAAATCATGACCTGAGCCCAAGGCAGATGCTTAACCGACTGAGCCATCCAGGCGCCCCAAGCAGTCGAAATTATATTTAAGGCCTCTAATAGCTCTTTTCTTCTATTAACTAATGTTGACTTTTTTTTCTGATAACGTGATTGGGTTTTGAATCCAAAAGAACTCGGTCCCACCAAGCATTTGGAGACAATGAAACTCATCCAGAATTTGGGCAAGGTCGGTGAGAGGTCTCACTGCTGCCCCCTCTGAGATGTCACCGAAGGCCCACTGAGCAGCAAAAGAAGAGACATTTCCTAAATATGTGAAGCCAGGTTTGAGGGCCACTCCCAGCAGCAATAGTGACAGGAGCCAGAAGCCCCCTCTCCCCAGGGCTCAGTGGTTCCCATCCTAAGGCTCCTTGGCAGAGATGCTCCAACTTATGTTATCACCACCTGTCTGGCTTTGCGGCAGGTATTATACTAATTCTTGGTCTTGACCAGAAAGCCAAGGAGGTAACCGACAAATCATTGTACCCATAGTACAGAGGAGGAAACTGAGGCCCCAAAGCTAAAGGATTGTCCCCCGTATGAAGCCAGAATCCCTGCTTCCCACCTCTTTGTTCCTGCAGAGCCTAGCTCACAGAGACCATCTTCTGTGAACAATATTCTGCCCGATGCTGCAAGGCTCTCCTAGCAAAGGGAGGAATGGAAGACCCAAAACCAGAATTCCAAAGGGACCATGTGGATGGAGCACATTACTCAGAAGTCCATGTCCCAGTCCATCATCCCAGGGAGGTGAATGCTATTCTCCCAGAACCTATGCTGGGTTCCTGGTGGTTTTTCTGTTCTCTTCTCTTTCGCTCTCGCTCTCTCTCTCTCTCTCTCTCCCTTCTCTCATCGGGTGTAGTCCTGTCTTCCTCCCTCTTTCCTCTCCTCCCTCTCTTGCCTAGCTCTTCCCTCCCACTTTTTAAGTTGCTAAAATACAGGAATTGGAAGATTCTAGATACACGCATTCTCCTTGTATTTATCGATGGAAGATACATGTTCTCTCTTTTAAACTTTAAACCAGACAACTTTAATCTTTTATGTCTTTGAAAACAAAATAAAAAACAATTAGGTTGCTCTGTAACTTTCTGGCTGTGGACTCTGGGCAAGTTATAGACCACCTCTGTGTCTCAGTTTCCTCACCTGTAAAATGGGGACACGAGCAGCACCCATTTTGTAGGGTTATTGTGAAGACAAAAGGAGTTTTGTATACAAACAGCCTTTTTTCACCTTCTTTTAAAAGCTCCAGCAAAATTATTAATATAACATAAAATTTACCCTTTAAAGTGCCCACTTCAGGGGCCCCTGGGTCAGTGGATTAAAGCCTCTGCCTTCGGCTCAGGTCATGATCTCAGGGTCCTGGCATCGATCCCCACATTGGGCTCTCTGCTCAGCAGGGAGCCTGCTTCCCCCTCTCTCTCTGCCTGCCTTTCTGCCTACTTGTGATCTCTCTCTGTCAAATAAATAAATAAAATCTTAAAAAAAAAAATAAAGTGCTCACTTCAGTGGGGTTTAGCAGAGTCAAGAGTTGTGCACCCATTCCCATGATCTGATTCAAGAACATTCTCATTACCCCCGAGAAGAAACTCATTTGCCGTCGCTCCCAGTAATCTACTTTCTGTCTCTATGGATTTGCCTATTCTGGATACTTTATGTAAATGGAATCATACTATACCCGGTCTTTGGGGCCTTTCATAGTTAGCAGAGTGTTTTCAAGGTTTCCAGTTTTATCCATGTTGTCGCATGTATCAGTACTTGTTGCCCTTTCTTTCCGTGTGTGTATATGGATACGTATAATGTGTTTTTTCTTCTTCATGCTTTAAACATTTTCTTACAATTTCTTTTCTTCCTAACTTTATTGAGGCATAATTTACAAGCAAAAATTGTTTATATTTACGGTGTCCAATGTGATGATTTGATACACCTGCGCATTGTGAAACAATGATTACAATCAAGCTCATGGACTCATCCATCGCTTCAAGTTGTTTCCCTTTTGGGGAGTGGTGAGAAACACTTAAGATCTACTCTATTAGCAAATTTCAAGTATATAACACAGTATGTATCACTGTAGTCACCATGCTGTACATTAAATCCCCAGAACTCATTCGTCTTATAACTGAAATGGTCAACAGGTAGATGAAAACATGCTCGACATCACTAATTGTCAGGAAAATCAGGAAAACACAAATTATAACCACAAAGAGATATCACCTCACACCTGTTAGAGTGACTGTCATCAAAAAGACAAGAAGTGGGGCACCTGGGTGGCTCAGTGAGTTAAAGCCTATGCCTTTGGCTCAGGTTGTGATCCTAGGGTCCTGGGATCAAGCCCTGTGTCGGGATCTCTGCTCAGTGGGGAGCCTGCCCCCCCGCCCGCCTGCCTCTCTGCCTACTTGTGATCTCTCTCTCTGTCAAATGAATAGATAAAATCTTAAAAAAAAAAAAAAAAGACAAGAAGTAAGAAGTGTTGGTGGAGACGTGAAGTAAAGTAGGTAGGAATGTAAATTGGTACAGCCACTATGAAAAAACAGTGTGCATATTCCTCAAGAAATTAAAAATTGAATTACCATGTGATTCAGCAGTTGCACTTCTGGGTATACATCCAAAGGTAATAAAATCATTTTGAGGATTTTGAGGAGTTATCTATACTCCGATGTTAGTTGCAGCATTACTCAAAATAGCCAAGATATGGAAACACTGTAAGTGTCCATTGACAGATGAATGAATAAAGAATATGTCACACACACACACACACACACACACACACACACACACACAGAGGAATATTATTCTGCCATGAAAAAGAAGGAAATCCATTTGCAACAACATGGATGAATCTGGAGGGTATTATGTTAAGTGAAATAAGCCAGACACAGAAAGACAAATACAGTATGATCTCACTTATACGTGGAACCTAAGAAAATCAAAGTCACAGAAGCAGAGAGTAGAATAGTGGGAGCTGGGGGTGGAGGAAATGGAGAGATGCTGGTAAAGGGATAAACAGCTTTGAAATGCATGCAGCACGTTAATGTGTTAAGTGCCAATATTCTGAAGTGATGTTTTTTACCCTCCCTGTAGGTGGGTGGGTCTCAATTTTATGCCTCCTACCTTGTAGCAGGAGCTCTGCCTCTACTTACCTCTTGTGATTATTTCAGGAGCAGCTCTTGCTGAGATTCTCCAATGGTTAGGGAGGACTTTTCCATGGTTAGCTAGGACTTTTAGTTGGCATAAGTGATGATTTACCATTGAGAAAAAGAGAGTGAAGAATTCAAGACCAATCAGCATCTGGCTCCTGGAGGAGAGTTGCTGGAAGGATCTGATAGAGAACTGGGTCTTGAATCTTTGACATTAGGTGATACTGACTCTGGAGCAGGCATCCACATCCATACTTAACTTTGGGGAACAGTTCATTGCTGTCTTAGCTTGGGCCGTTGTAACAAAAATAACAAAGACCGTGTGGCTTAAACAACAGAAATTTGCCAGTTATGGCGGCTGGAAAGTCTGAGATCAGGGTGCCAGCCTGGTTGGGTTCCAGTGAGGGCACTTCCTGGTTTGCTAACAGTCGTCTTCTTGCTATATCCTCACATGGGGAAGAGCAAGCTCTAGTCTCTTGCTCTTATAAGGATACTAACCCATCCTGGGGGCTCTACCTTCATGACCTTATCTAAACCTAACTACCTCCCAAAGGCCCCATCTCCTATACCACCCCACTAGGGGATTAGGATTTCAACATAAGAGTTTCAGGAGGAGACACAAACATGCAGTCTATAACAACTGCCACTTGTCTGTCTTTCTTCTTGTGATTCTTGGATATAGGAGTCTACAGTCATTCACATTTGAGTTATTTACGTGACAGTAATTACACAAAATACCCTGCCGAGAGCCATAAATACTTAAACAGATAATCCACTTTTTCATTTGACACTCATAACACATAAATGATTTTTAAAAGTAGAATAAAACTACATTTAAAGGGCACCTGGGTGGCTCAGTTGGTTGAGCAACTGCCTTGGCTCAGATCATGATCATTGAGTTCCGGGATCGAGTCCCACATCGGGCTCCCGGCTCCACGGGGAGTCTGCTTCTTCCTATAACTTTCTCTCATGCTCTTTCTCACTTTCTCTATCTCTCAAATAAATAAATAAAATCTTAAAAAAAAAACTACATTTAAAGAAGACAAATCGAAAAATTAGTCATAATAGTCATAGTCAATAGGCCATCTGACTCCGACAAATTCTAAGGTCATGCAGCTCTGCTGAAGGCTCAATGACTCACAGAGAAAAATATCTGGAGTCCACCATAAGTAAAAAGCAGTCTAATATAGTTTTTTTTTCCTTTTCTACTAGAAAAGTATACAAATATACCTTAAATTAAAGTTCTTCTAGGGGCGCCTGGGTGGCTCAGGGAGTTAAGCCTCTGCCTTTGGCTCAGGTCATGATCTCAGGGTCATGATCTCAGGATGATGGGATCAAGCCCCGCATCGAGCCCCACATCGGGCTCTCTGCTCGGCAGGGAGCCTGCTTCCTCTTCTCCCTCTGCCTGACTCTCTCTGCCTACTTGTGATCTCTCTCTCTGTCAAATAAATAAATAAAATCTTTAAAAAAAAATAAAGTTCTTCTAACTTCACAGTCTATTAAGGCAGGAACATAGTTTTCCAATTCAATGGTACATCCTTCTTTGGCCAAGAAAAATACTGTGGACAAAATGTGATTTGAAAATAGTATTAAGTTTTTAAAATTTTATTACATTTTTTAAAGGTTCTATTTATTTATTTATTTGTTTGTTTGTTTGTTTATTTATTTATTTATTTGACAGAGAGAGATCAAGATCACAAGTAGGCAGAGAGCCAGGCAGAGAGAGAGGGGGAAGCAGGCTTCCTGCCGAGCAGAGAGCCAGATTCGAGACTCGATCCTAGGACCATGACCTGAGCAGAAGGCAGATGCCTTAACCCACTGAGCTACCCAGGCACCTCAATAATTTTATTACATTTCTTAAGAGCAATAATCACCTCATGCCATTTATGCTGAAATAACAGAAACTGGACTAGCAAAGCTCTACAGAAATGAATGATGAAGCCCTTGGGTGACGCTAACCAAGGTCTGGCCCTAATCAACACTGTCCACAGCTGTTTCCGCAGAAAGAATTCCTCCCTGTGAATTCCAGTGGGAAAGAATGACTTAATGGGAATCCTTCATTGTCTGGTCTCAGATACTTTATAGTTTCTGGAAAGCCAAACTTCTTTCTACCATAAGGAAAAGTGAAAATGATTTCTTGTGCAATGCCTGATGCATTCTAGCATGCATGCATGCATGCATTCATTCATTCATTCATTTTCCTAGTAATATGGGAATCAGGAATCCTATCTTCTTGGTGCAGGAACTGAAGTTCCAAAGGTATAAAGGTGATCTCTTTAAGATTACACAGGAAACAAGCTGACCAGCGCTTTTCTTATCTGGAGACAAGGAGGCGTCGCTGCTCAGTTAGCATGCTCTTTAGCCAGAAGAGCTAAAGAAAAATCAGAGCCTGACCCGCCAGCACACAGCACCAAGATGTCTACAACATTTAACTATGAATCTTCAAGCAAGAGCTCCATCTTTAATTATGAATTTTCAAGCAAGAACTCCATCTTCTGGTGGCATCTGCCCCGCCAAAAAGGCAGCGAGGCTGCGTTTAGTGAAGCTGGTATGGAGCAAGGAACCCGGGTCACCATCGCGCTCAGAGGGGACAGGTGTGTTGTGTGTGTGTATATATGTGTTGGGTGTGCACGCGCCAGGGTCGGGAGGAGCGGAAGAGGCACTCCTGTCCCAGGACCGCACCCGCAGCCACGTTTTCCGCGGAGCAGAGACGCCGCTCGACTTTCGATTGCTCGCGCCTGGCGCGGCGGGCGGCGCACCCGGCGGCCGGGGCTCTGCGCTCGAGCCGTCGAGCCTGCCTCGCACCCGTAGAGAATCGCTCGGCGACGGCCGCGGGCCCCGGGCGGGTAAGAGGAGGCCGCAGTGGCCGGCGTGGGGATGTCGAGGAGCTCGAAGGCGGTGCTGGGCCTCTCGGTGGTGCTGACGGCGGCCACCGTGGCCGGCGTGCATCTGAAGCAGCTTCAGGACCGGCAGGTCGGTGTCACGTGACCGCCTCTTCCGGGGCCCGCGCGGTGGCCGCCGCGACGGCGACCTCTGGCCCTCTGATCTCTCTCCGCGTGGTTCTCCGCTGCTGCTCGTCTTTCCCTCTTTCCGCGGCGGCGCGACCCAGCTCCCCGGCACTCCTGCGACTGCGGCCCGGCTGCCGCCGGCCGGGTCCTGGGCGCCGCAGTCCCTGCGGCCGCGTGCACCGGGAGGCCCCGGGCGACCCCGTCCTGGCAGGCGCCGGGAGCCCCGGCCCTTGGCGCCGCAGCCGCCTGGCTCCAGCTAAGACGCCCGCGGCGTGGTCGGCGTTCCCGTTCCCAGGTCACCGCCAGCCTGCGTGATACAGATCTTTTCAGCGACTCACCAGGGCCGCTGCAAAGTCGAGGCGGGGAAAGGGTTTCCGTGGGGTGCGTTCAGCAAGTTGTTGGCTTCTCCCCAACCCCAGACCCAAGGTTGAGACTCAATCCTAATGCGTTTCAGTGCTAGTGAGATTTCATCCCAGGATTAAGGAGGCTTCCCGGCATCCACTTTCCGTGCCTTTGGCCAAGGTAATTTGGTGGATGCTTTTCTTTTTTCTTTTTTTGGTCTTTTGTCTTTAATGGAGCAGTTTGTTATGGGAACCAGATTCCGGGAACTAGAGATACCACCCTTCATATTTTCTTTTTTATGGTATTTGTATTTCTGGAAATAACCGTGATTTACTGATGGGTAGATTAGCCGTCCATTCTGTCTCTCAGTTCCTATTTTCTTTCCAACTCTAGTTGGTGCATGTTTAATGGCCGATCTTTGTGTGCCAGGCACCACACTAGGCACGTTGGGCAACAAAGATAAGGAAGGACAGGCGTTAGTGAATCTAACTGATTCACAGCAGTGCTGAACGTTGAGTGTGACAATAGGCAACTAGGTCAGCATGTATGTTAGTGTTGAGCCTAGTTTGCTAAGGGTGAAAGTAACGAACTGGGTGAACTAGTAAACAGTCTTTCTTGCCTTGGGCTAAGCAGTGTCCTTGATATATAGAGATGAGGCAGATGAGGTCTTGGTCCTCGTTCACAGTTTGTGGAAATCAGAGAAAGGTGTGATGGTATAAGGATTTGGGGGAGGCGGTATTGGGATGAACCATGACAAGGCATGAAAGAGGTTAGAGATTTGGGTATAAAGTGTGGCTTCTGAGGGAGGTAGCTTTTGGAACAGTGGGAGAGTTCCTCTTCTGAGAAGTGAAAGGAAATGAGAGTGATCAAAAGAAATTTGAGATGGAGTAGAGTTAGCTCTGAGGTCACTGAAGGCAGGGATTTTCAAAGAGGACAGAGTAGGGTGGGTAAGAACTTGGTTCTGAACTAGCCACACATCTCATGTTCCTGAGAAGTTTTTACAGTGTAACCTACTCCAGACCTCTTAAATCAGAATCTTTTGGAGATAGGGGATCTGGCTTAGGTATCTTTTAAAAACTACCCAGGGAATTCTAATATGCAGACCGGGTTGAGTATAACTGTGCTAGAGAGGGGAAGAACAGAAAGATCTAGATATTTGGAAGTTAGGTGAAGAAAAGACTGACCAGAATAACATGTGTTTATTTTACATCCAGTCACCATGGACGTTCTAGCCTGGGAAGGAGCAAAACAAATGATTGACAGGGTGGGTGTGTTGGAACATTCAAGAAAGCAGGAAATAAAATAATGGCTGTAGTTTTCTCTTAGTTTTTGACTGTCTACCACGTACCAGGCACTCACATTCATCCTTACAGAAACCCAGCAAAAAGAGTAATGCTACATGAGTAATGGTGAAGAGGTCTTGGTGGTTAGGAAGGTAGTTAAGTGGAAGTCACAGGCAATCAGCACATATTGAAACTTAGAGGAAGGTAGCAAATGGTGGCTGGAGAGCAAGCTCGGAAGCCAGTTTTCTGGAGTCTGAGAAAGGAAGGGTGGGATCTAAGAAGCAGGTTTGGGAAGAATGATTCCAGCCAATGGTGTGCGCCTTGGGAGGCCGGGTGGGCGTGTGGGTGGGTGTGTCACGACTTAAGAAGCACAAGACTAAGCAACTGGAGAGGGAGGAGTCAAATGTCCCTGGAGATCTGGCCAAGGGACAGTGTTCCAAAAAGTTGGTTTTCAGTTGTATTGTCTATTCCAAGACTCTTAAATTCCCCAACTCCTCTGCAAGAGCAAATGAAACTCTAGGCCTGGAGGAAGTCTGGCAAGTAGGTACTTTGTGAGTTTTTTAAATGGACCTGATAATTTAACACACAAAAACAAAAAACCCCAGGCTTGGGCTCCACCCCCATTAATTCTACCTCGCAAGGCCCCTGTTAAAAAAAATTAGGGTATTTTGTGACCTAAAAACTATAAAATGGTAGGTATTAGTAATGACTGGATTTTTGCCTTAAAAAAGTCTCACCTTAGGTGCTAGGTCCGTGTTCTGGAATTTTCTACCTATCTTTAGTGCTTATCAAAATAATTACCACTGATGGGCCTTTGTTTTTTTCCTCTGGTAGTGGCATTGTATTTTTCCCCGTCTCTCTCAGTTATGTAATTGGCTGATAATTCCGTATAATTTTTACTTCTTCTCTTTACACACTAGAAAAAGTCAAATTCTTTCTTGCATCTTAAAGACTATTTAAATTTCAGTAATCTTTTTTTTCTTTCTTTGATATTTATTATTCAGTGAGGATAATTGCTAACAGGAAAGTCATTCATAGAGTCAATTTAGTAAATCTCATCAAGTCTTTTAAAGCATTGAATATCAAACTTTTAAAGTTCAACACATGAGCAGGTTTTCCTTTTTAAATTAACGTTATTTCCCATTAAGTTTTTATACTGAATGTTCAGGAGTTTCTTAAAATACGGTAAAAAGTCATTTTAGTAGTAACACTGGTGGAGTACACTACCAAATTAATCTGATGGTTTATTACATCTTACATTTATGCAGAAAGTTGAAATGGTAATTGGGTATATGGAGTCTCAAAGTTTTCAGTGTATTTTAGTAGCGCTATTACTCGGATTGAGTGGCATGAGGATGGGAGCCACCTGTTCAAGGTGTCACTGAAATCTGTTTCTTACGTTTTTAGAGGCTTCATGATGGAGTGATCAGAGACATTGAGAGACAAAATCGGAAAAAAGAAAACATTCGTCTTTTGGAAGAACAGATTATTTTGACTGAGCAACTTGAAGCAGAAAGACAGAAGATGTTATTGGCAAAAGGATCTCAAAAAACATGACTTGAAATGGTTGTCAAATATCAATGGGACAGTATCTAGTGCGGGTGTGCAAGTGTAGACAGAGAGTAGCTTAGTGAGGTCTTCAGCCTTTTTTGGGTCACTATCCTTTCCAGGTTGACCAAAGAAAAGGACAGTGGATCATATGTTCTAAATTACTGCTTTACAAGTTCCTCCTGAGTCAAGAAGCTCCCTGCTCTTCTGAAGACTGTCTGTCTGTGTGGTCCTGGTAGAAGCCTCTGTAGGCTTGGTGCCCAGACCTTAGGATTGTTAGTGAAAAGCACTTTGGAACCTGTGAGACGAAGGGATGGATGGTAACATGCACTTGAGTAGTTTGATAAGCCGGCACGACGATGAAGCCACGAGAACATCTACCTCAGAAGGGCTGGAGGAGGGGGAGGTAGAAGGGGAGACGCTCCTGATCGTGGAATCGGAGGACCAGGCATCAGTGGACTTATCCCATGACCAGAGTGGCGATTCCCTCAACAGCGACGAAGGAGACGTATCGTGGATGGAGGAGCAGCTGTCCTACTTCTGTGACAAGTGCCAGAAGTGGATACCGGCCAGTAAGGAGCTTCTCAATTCCTTTGATTTGTCAATTCCTATGTGAAGGTTTGTTTTTCTAACCTGTGAACAAAACATGATTGTAAAATGGAGCTAAATAAAAAGATAATTATATTCATTCATTAGTTTAGTTGGTTAATGACAGACTTATATAAAGCGTAGACACATTTGTATTAATAAAAATTACTGTCGACCTCTTATGTTGTTAAATTAGCGTTCTTGATGGCAACCCAATAAAAATCAGAAAATTGGAAATTCTGCGTTATTTAAAGAATTAGCCGCATTGTTCTAACAAGATCATGTTGCAGATTTGGGGCCAAATAACAGGCCCAGTAAGTACAGAATTAAAGTTCAAGTTACCCTGGTAATATTTAACTCCCATGGAAAACTGCTGTTGTATGCTGATCAGAATTAGCAGATTAAAAGTATTTTGTGCTCTTTTTCTAGGACCATTCTTGTTTTCAACTTGCTGGCCTCCTAGATCTGCTGGCAAGAGATACACACACACATGCTCTCCTGATACCTCATGCTTTCAACTTAATCTTTGCATCTGCCAGCTTCCTGGCTCTCAAGGAGCATTCTTTGCCAGCCATCATGAGTCTTACCAAAACAGGATTTTCCCATTAGGCAGAGACTAGTAAAGACATATGTACCGCAGGAATTCTTTGTGTAATAGAGTTTGTAACTAGGTTAGAGAAATTTCTGTGTGTGTGTGTGTGTGTGTGTGTGTGTGTGTACACACACATATATATATATATATATATATATGCACATGTGAAAGGGGTCATCTTCTGGTATATGGAAATGTATTTAATATGGATTTAACTCTTCAGAGTAATACTATTAACAAATTAACATTTTCATTTCATAGGAAGCAATCTAGAACTTTCTGTGCATTATAGTGTTTGCTTCTGAGCAGTTTCTGCTTACTGATTCACGCACCTGCCTGAAAATCTCAGTGGCTTTCCCCTCGTCCTCTCAGGATGTATTTTAAACTGTCTTTCACGATAGGGTCTCTGCTAGCTTCAGCTTCTCTCTTCAGTGTCCTTTCCCCATACAACCAGAACTTTGCAGTTAGGGCGAGCTTTTAATTCTCCACAAACAATTCTTTCTTATCCCAAGGTCTTCGTACGTTTTAATTCCCTCTCTGGAATATGTCTCTTTAGCTCCCATGGCCTCCCTGCCAAACACATAGTCATCCCTCTTTACCTGGCCAATTTTCGTCATCCTTCAGGCCTCCTAGAGACCCCACTCTTTCTAGCCCTCCCATCTTCCCAATATGGGTTGGGCCTCCCTTCTCTGTGCCCTCACGTTGCCCTGCGGCATGCACCACATTCCATTCCAGTGGTTGTCCTGTCTCCCAGAGTATCAGCGTCACCTGGGGAACATTAAAAAAGGCAGAGACCCAGACCCCATTTTCAAAGTTGGATTCATTGTGTGTGGGATAGACCCAGGCATATTTTTAAAAAACCAAAACCACTCCCTGGGTGGTTCTGATGCACCGTGAGGATGGAGAGCCATTGTGCTATTGTGATAACCTATTTTCTCATCTGTGGCCCTCAAAATTTATGAAGTGCCGAGAGCAGACTGTCTTGGGTACTGTATTCAGGTTCCTATGCCAGTACCTGGCACGCAGTGGGAACTCAGATGTTTCTTGAAAGAACATATAGAGACCCATAGGTGTCAGGAACGTCAACAGTTGGAAAATCCAATGACAGCAATAAAAACTTGCTTTTCCAGTATCTTTCTCCCAAAAGTTAGGGAACCACAGATCTCAACAGGCATACACTAAGTTAGAAAAATAAAAATCTTTTCTTCTACCTTCCCTATTCCCATCAAGCTGACATGGGTTGGCTGAAAAAGAGGGAAAACGTGGGAAGCATGGAAAATCTGGTTGATAAACTGATAAACGCTGCTGTAGATAAACCTGTGATGTGCCTTTCTGTTTTTCTCCTAGGTCAGCTGAGGGAACAGCTCAGTTATCTCAAGGGTGATAATTTTTTTAGATTCACTTGTTCCGATTGCTCGGAAGATGGCAAGGAGCAGCATGAAAGGCTGAAGCTTACGTGGCAGCAAGTGAGTAAAAAGTTCTCCCCCTTGAATTTATGAGGTTGATCCCCCAAAGAATTTAGTGGAATGAATAGTCAAAGACTGAGGAGCGAGCTTCTAGGCTTCTGAGTTTCGAGCTGTTTGAAGGATCACTTTTTATTTCACAGTGAAAGTCAGATTCCAAATATATGGAGAAAGGAGTTCTTTGTAAAAGTACTCAATGATGACTTTGTGAATTAGGTTTGAGATTTTTTTTTTTTTTTTTAATTTATTTATTTCACAGAGAGAGACAGCAAGAGAGGGAACACAAGCAGGGGGAGAGGGAGAGGGAGAAGTAGGCTTCCCGCTGAGCAGGGAGCTCGATGTGGGGCCCGATCCCAGGATCCTGGGATCTTGATCCAAGATGAAGGCAGATACCTAACCGACTAAGCCACCCAGGCACCCCTAGGTTTGAGATTCTTGAAAACCTCAGACACACAGAATTTCATTTATGTATACTACCAAACTCTGATTTTAATGGAATTGAAAGTGAGGTTCACATTTTTCTGGCAGCCATGTTTAGAACAATAAAACCATTTTTAAAACTGTAAAGATGGCCACATTAGAAATCATCGGAAGGTATGTGGCTCATTGCAGAAACCAACATAAATCCAGCTTTTCTGTATTTGAACACCGACATGCTTGAATATTTTTTGTTCGATGCATACCTATGGCCACCTTTTAACCATCTCTAGTACCAGCACCCTAATCCAAGCCAACTGTAGCCTGAGCAATAGCTTTTTCCTGATCTCCAGCTTGCATTAATTTTTTTTGGTTTTGTTCTTATATTAATATGTCTAGAACAGGGTGCCAGTGTTAACAGTAAGTTCTAAAAACGAACGGAGTGTCCATACTGAGTGCCTCGGACAAACCCGGTGCTGTTGCAGGCCTGGAGACTGCTGTGCTGAGTGAGACAGCTGGGTAGCTGGCATTCTAGGCATTTCTTCTAGACAGTAAGCAGACAAACAAATGAGTTAATTACCCATAGCATTTTTTGCTGTGAAGGAAATAAACAGGGTAATGAGAAAGTGCAGATGAAATGATCTTAGCCACTTAAGGTATTCCTTATGAACTACCGTTGCTTTAGCAGCTCAGACTGTTATCTTAATTATCAGTGCTTCCCTAGGAGATGTACTAATGAAATCTGTCAGTGGTGAATTTAGGGAGCCTTTTTTGACTTGGCTGAAAATATGCAAGTAGAAAATGAAAGGAAGTTTGTACTGAGGCTGTAGCCTCATAAATATTATAATTAGGTTTTTTTCAACATGTACACGGGGTTTTTGTCTAGGCAAGGTCAGATTAATATTAGTAGATTATTCTGATGCATATACCCACGGCAGATTTGTGTTTGCTTTTCAAGTAGCTTCTCAAAAAGCTGTAAAGAGCAAGAATAGCAAATATGTATAGTTTATTTGCAAGGATACGAGTGTTTTGTGGAGGTTCTTTGGAAAAGAACAACCAGGGGCGCCTGGGCGGTTCAGTGGGTTAAAGCCCCTGCCTTTAGTTCGGGTCATGATCTCAGGGTCCTGGGATCGAGCCCCACATTGGGCTCTCTGCTCCGCCGTGAGCCTGCTTCCCCTCCCCCCGCTCTCTGCCTGCCTCTCTGCCTGCTTGTGATCCCTGTCTGTGAAATGAATAAATAAAAATTTTTTTAAAAAATTAAAAAAAAAAAAAAAAGAAAACTCTGTAGATGGGGTTGTTTGGTAGCCTATCTGTAGGTTTCATGAGTCTAAGGAGGGGGGAGCTCAGTTAATGGGAAGTGTAAGCATTATTAGAAGTGTTCAGCATTACCAGACCCTTAGAGTCAGATTTGTCCTCTGGACCGTTGGGGGTCTCAAGTGCTGTGAGCACAGGTGCTGGGGAGCCTGAATTGCAGTTTACTAGGCCCCTTACACTTTCAGATGCGCCTCCTGGAAAAAATAATCAAATTAGTTTCTTTTCACGGATTCTCTGTCCCCTTTTCTATTTCAGTGATCACAAATCCATCATTGTTTCTATTACTTTGAAAACATAGTTTTGAGTAGCTGGTATTGTTTTGTCCATTTACATGAGATTATATAATTCAAAATTGCATATAGACATAAAAAGAAATGCCTGAACCGTAGTGATCGAATGTCTCAGAAGTGATTGTTTCTTGATGGTAGATTTAATTTAGAGTATTTTTTGCCTCCTTCTTTGCTCTTCTATTATTGAAATCTTTTACAGTGAACATGTGTTACTTATATTTCTGGAAAACACTTCCCAATTTGGGACCATGAGTTCATTACCTGTAAACAAGGAAGGCTGGACCAGAGGACGAGCTTTCACATGGAGCTCTGGGGGTGTCTTGGAGCCCCTGAGAGCGGGCTGAGCAGTCAGGCCCTTCAGGGTCCCCTGTCTAATGCTAACGTCATCCGAAGAAAGGTTTCCACGTATGAAAATGGCTAAACACTGAGTAGATGGTGACTGACATTTTCAGCTTTGAAATTCTGAGAGTCTTCTGTTTCTGCTCTGTAAAGGGCTTAGAAAAATATATAGGCAGGGGGTGACTTTCAAAATATTTAATAAAGGTCAGCCCCATCAGTCAGAAAATGTGGGCTGCAGCAGGTGCCTGGAGGCCTCACAGTCAGAGATTATCCCCTTATCTAGTGCCACGTTGCGTAAGATGGAGAGATGTAGGGATGGGGTCGGGGTGGGGGGAGTAGTAGCGGCAGGTAGGTTGCTTAGTTGCTTAGGATGTTGCATAAGATGGAGAGATGCAGGGACAGGGTAGCGGGGAGAACAATAACGGTAGGTAGGTTGCCTAGTTGCTTAGGACATTGTGTAGATGGAGAGATGCAGGGATGGGGTAGCGGAGGGAGCAGTAACGGCAGGTAGGTTGCTTAGTTTAGGACAGCAGTTGTTTATCCTAATCAGTTCAGCCACGCCTCTCCCTGCGTATGCAGTGTGTCAGAAACAACTGCACATACCGAAGGGGATTAGTGCTATTCATCTAACGGAAGCCAAAGAGGAAATAAAATTCTCTACTGAGACTATTCCAAGGTATTATCCTTTCTTTTCCCCCTGTGTGCCCCACCCATTCCTACGCAGATTATAAAACAGTGACCAATTCCCCTGGAAGGTTAACATCCCTAATGATGCTTCTCTCCCAGCCCGTGTCGTGTTTGTGTTCCAGGTTGTCATGCTGGCGATGTACAACTTGTCTCTGGAAGGAAGCGGACGGCAAGGTTATTTCCGATGGAAAGAAGATATCTGCGCCTTTATTGAGAAACATTGGACCTTTTTACTAGGGAATAGGTAATGTGACTTTTGAAAAACTTATACTTTGCACGAAGAAATGAAGAACAAGGTACACAAGGTTCAAGACAGACTAATGAAGCCCTTTAGGAATTCATACTTGTGGCAGTTATAAAGAATGTTTTAATTCCAGAAAATGTCGATACTTTTTTTAAGTTAAAAAAAACTTGTTTAGGGCGCCTGGGTGGCTCAGTTGGTTGAGCAACTGCCTTCGGCTCAGGTCATGATCCCGGAGTCCCGGGATCGAGTCCCATATCGGACTCCCGGCTCTGCGGGAAGTCTGCTTCTCCCTCTGACCTTCTCTCCTCTCATTCTCAGTCTCTCGCTCTCTAATAAATAAATAAAAAATCTTTAAAAAAAAAAAAAAACTTGTTTACAGAGAACCAAAGTGCAAGCATATGCTATTAGAAATAGAGGTTTCCAGGGGCGCCTGGGCAGCTCAGTCAGTTAAGCATCTGCCTTTGGCTCAGGTCATGATCCCGGGATCCTGGGACTGAACCCCATGGCAGGCTTCTTACACAGTGGGGAGCCTGCTTCTCCCTCTTCCTCTCCCTTCTGCTCATGCTCTCTCTGTGTGTCTCCCTTTCTCAAATAAATAAATACTATCTTTAAAAACAGGTATAGGTTTCCAGACTTTTCTCATCCTACTTTAGAGGAAACTTAGTTTCTACTGAGCATGAAGAAATTTGAAGAGATTCTTAGGAAGTTAAAAAACAGAGCATTGGATTGCATGAGGCTGTTTCACAGTTGGATTGAGTAACTCTGTCATGTGAGGATATAGGATCGTTATGTCCTTTTGAAATCAGTATCTTACAGAAAGTCAGAGGAAGAAAAACAAGGACAGACTGTACCTCTCTTTAAATTGCTCTTCATTAATAGACTCTCAGTGGTTCAGTGTTTGTTTTTTTAAAGATTTTATTTATTTATTTGAGAGACAGAGAAAGTGAGAGAGAGCATGAGAGGAGAGAAGGTCAGAGGAAGAAACAGACTCCCCATGGAGCGGGGAGCCCGATGCGGGACTCGATTCCAGAACTCAAGGATCATGACCTGAGTCGAAGGCAGTTGCTCAACCAACTGAGCCACCCAGGCTCCCTGGTGTTTGTTTTTATTAGCTAGCAGATAGAACCTGTTGATACGTTTTGGTGTTCCAGCTCTTAGCAAAGTCTAGGCACATTAACACGCATACGGCTTGTTCATTCATTCCTCCCTGTGACAGTGCACGGGCTTTCCTGTCGCGCACACCTCCTCAGTGGCTGCTTTGGCCCCTCCAGCGCACAGATACTGAGATCAACAAGATTTCTGTTGCTATTAGGGATTAGTGAGTTTGCAACTGCACTGGCAAATTGTGTGAGATGCTGATCGTTCGTTGCCCTCTCAAGTCCCGTGTGAGGTTCATAAATCTTGCCTAATTGGGTCAGTGTAGACGTGCCACAGGCTGTGATCACAATCAGAACAGGGAGTTTGTACCTGCCCTCACTCTGAAGGCACTGCAGCCTCCGTTTCCTCGGGCGCCGAGAGGTCACAGCTCTGCCAGCATCGCCGGGAGCTCAGGGCGGGCAGGCGACAGGAGCGGCGGCTTTCTGAAGGCTCGCTGTGAGGAGAAAATAGAAGAGATTCAGTACGGTTTTACAAAAGGAGTTATTTTTGTTCCTGAGTTATTTAGTGCTACTAAGGAAAGAATTGACAGTATAACTGGTTCTTTTCTTAAAGAAAGGAAATCTGTTGTCTTAGTTTAATGATCTAGCACTATTTATGGAACTTAATACACCCCATTTATAAGGCGCAAGAAAGGGAGAAAACTGATAAAATTAGATCTTGGAATGTTTTCCTGATCTCTTAGTGCCATTCTGCTTAGTAGATTGTCTTCTGGAAGAAACTGGATTTAAATTGCCTATTTTTAAGGATTTTGCCGCATTTTAACAGAAGTTGTTCAGTTGTTTCATTTGTTCATTTGTAGAGCATGTTCTGAGAGGAATCAGCCAAGGCTCTTTTTCTTTTTAATACTTTACTGAAAGGCATTAATTACTCTCCAATTTCTGTATAGTTTAACCATTAAACTAGTGGGTTTTGGCCGTGTTAGTGTATCACTTGAATTACCATTTACTTATTTAAATCCAGTCACATTTTTTTTTTAAATAAAGACATTCATTTTAAAAAGAAACTTCAAACCACCACGGTAGGTAGAAAACCCGTATCATTTGCCATACATAGAATGACACTATAAAAATAGGTGTGTTAAAAATAAAACAGTGCTATTAAATTATAGCTAGATCCCAAGGCCTGTAAAGGCAGTCGAGGCCCTCTGTCTTGATTAAAAGTGGTAGCAGCAGTTGTTAGGGAGAATTTAAAGCAACGAACTTTCTCCTTGATCTCACCAGAAGGAGTGGAGGATCATTAAAAATTACTCTGTGTGGGGCGCCCGGATGGCTCAGTTGGTTAAGTTTCTGACTCTTGAGATCAAGTCATGATCTTAGGGGTATGAGAATGAGCCCTAGCCTGCTCCAAGCTGGGAGTGGATTCTCTCTCTGCTCCTCCCCTGCCTGCTTGGGCCTTCGAGCTCATGTGCACACGCTGTCTCTCAAAAGAAAAATTACTCTGTGATTCCTCGTCACTCAGTTTCCTGCCTCAGTGCTGTCCTTTGCTTTGGGAGCTCTGCTGTCAGCATCAGTGATTGGAAAAGCCACCTGAAACCCCTCGCCAGAGTCAGTCAGCGCATACGCACGCATCTCTGGGTGTGAACATACACAAAATCACTATGCCCCAGGGAAGCGTCCTGCAGAGGACATGCGCAGTTAGAGTTTTTTCATAGCTACTGAAGATTTTAATTCTGCTATCCATAGAACATTCTTCAAATTCTTTTTTTTTTTTTTTTTAAAGATTTTATTTATTCATTTTTAACAGAGAGAGAACACAAGCAGGCAGAGAGGCAGGCAGAGGCAGAGAGAGGAGCAGGCTCCCCGCGGAGCAAGGAGCCCGATGCGGGACTCGATCCCAAGACACCGGGATCATGACCTGAGCCAAAGGCAGTTGCTTAACCAACTGAGCCACCCAGGCGTCCCCATTCTTCAAATTCTTAACAAGAAGCATTTCTCGCCGTAGGATCTAAAAGCATAGTATACTGTGAAATAAAGTACAAGATTTGAATTCATTTTCTTGCAGATGTTTACAGGCTTTGCTTTAACGTTTTACTAAAGTTGAAATATGTAAAGATTTATTCAAATGACTTTATGTACCTGTTGTGGAAACAAGTTTAAATGTATACAAAGCTTTAATTAATTACTGCAGTTTGACTGCCTTTGTATGTGTGATCATTTAATCTGCTTTTATAATCCCAGCCTTGAATTTTTCTAGGAGATACAACTTTTTTTTTTTTAGATTTTATTTATTTATTTATTTGACAGAGAGAGAGAGGGAACACAAGCAGGGCGGGTGGGAGAGGGAGAAACAGACTCCCTGCTGAACAGGGAGCCTGATGCAGGGCTCGATCCCAGGACCCTGAGATCATGACCTGAGCTGAAGGCAGATACTTAACGACTGGCGTCCCCAACTTTTTTTTTTTTAATTCCAGTGTAGTTTAACATACAGTGTTCTATTAATTTCAGGTGTACAGTATATAGAAGATATATCTTTGATTAGTGGAGAATACTTTGAATACTTTTCTCTATTACCGTATTTCTTTGATTTTAACGATGCACACATTTTTAGATTTTCACATCTCTGACAGCTGGATACAATCTTACAAGGGATAGTGTGTCGTAACTGATGCTTAGTTTTCTTGTTTTGTTGTACATAAAATGGTGTATCTTATAGTCAACGAATATTACCTTTGATGAAATATGATAAAACACATTCATAGTATTTAAAAATTTGTAAATGATATGACAAGGATTCCAGGAGGATGGCAGAGTATACCAGAAGTCTTTCCCCACCTAGAAAACAGTCGGAATGGCAGAATCTGTCTGATGTAACTATTTTGGATCTCTGCATCTATATTGAAGGCTCGCAACTTCCAGGGGGAGGCTTGGAAGGTAAATTGCATTGATTTTGGTGGATTTCGGCTCTTAGCACAGTGACTTTTCCCCATTCCACACCCTTCGGCCCTGTGGCAGCCAGCAAGGCACTTGTTCCCAAAGCATCTCATACGCAGCTTGTGGGAGTCAGGGTAGACAGAAAGGACCCTGTCCTGCAGATATCAGGAGTCTGCTCTGATCACTGATTGCTGCTTCTGATCACAGAAATGAATATGAAGAGGTGAGTTGCGCCTCTCCTGAATGGTTGTAAACCTTTTTCCCCTCTGGCTTCAGTGACTTCATGGGGACTTAAAAGGCTGGCACTTTCCTCCCCGCCTTCATTTTTCTCTTTTGTCCCTCTTTTGGAGCCAGACATCGAAGACTAAGATGGTCAAAAGTAACCGCATACACAGAGGAAATCAGAAAGTCACCGTGCATGCCCAGGGGAATGACCCGAGAAGAACTTAAATTTATACCTCAGGCGGATCTTTGATACAGAGATACCCTACAACAATCAGAAAAACAAAAACCCTTAAACTGCAGGGAAGGAAAATAGTCTGATTTCCAGAATTACTACATTTTTAAATTCAAATATCCAATTTTCAACAAAAAATGACAAGGAATACAAAGAAACAGGAAAGTATGGCCCATTCAAAGGAAAAAAAAAAAAAAACAATAAACCAACAGTAACTGTTCCCCAAAACGACTTACTGGTAGATCTATCAAAGATGTTTTTTTAAGATTTTACTGATTCATTTGCCAGAGCACAAGCAGGGGGAGCAGCAGGCAGAGGGAGAGGGAGAAGCACGCTGCCCGCTGAGCAAGGAGCCCGATGCAGGGCTTGATCCCAGGACCCCAGGGTCATGACCCAAGCCAAGGGCAGACGCTCAGCCAGCTGAGCCACCCAGGCATCCCCAGACAAAGACTTTTAAATAACTGTGTTAAGGTTGCCCAAAGAAGTGATGTGGAGAAAGTCAAGCAAATGATGTCGAAACAAAACAGAAATATCAACAGAGAGATTAAAAACCTAAAAAGAAACTCAGAAGAAATTCTGGAGCTGAAAAGTTCAGTAGCTGAAATGAAAAATTCCCTGCAGGGATTCAGAAGCAGGTTTGAGCAGGCAGAAGAAAGAGTAAGGGAATCTGAGGGTAGGAGAGTGGGAGTTACTGGATCAGAGCAACAGGAAGAAGAAAACTGGAAGAAAAGTGAGCAGCGCCTCAGGGACCTGGGGAAGGGGCACCCTAGGCTGGACCAACATACCCACTGAGTGAGAAAGCAAGTGGAACGTGCCTCCCACGCCCACACTATCCTTTGGGCAAGAGTGGGGCTTGGAAAGGTTAGGAAAAGGTAGGACTGTGGGAGAGGTGCTCTGGGACCAGAACATTGGGGCAGAAGCTAAGGTGTCGTTGTCTCCGTCTCAGTGAGTGCTCATGTCTATTAAAGTTTATGTTCGTGATTTTTCTTTGTTTCCTAGCACATCTTTGTCCCTAAGAATCCTTTTTTTTCTTTTTGCCTCCCTAACAATATTTTCCGCCTGTTAAGGCTAGTCTTCTTATGAGAGACCCTGCCTCAGGATTTCTGGTAATTACATTTTCAAGGTGGAAATACAACAGTTGCCTTTAAAAGCATTTTCAACGGGAATCTGAATAGTTGACGTTTTACATATCACTTAAAATTTTTGTTACATATTTCTTCCCCCCCCCCCCAAGCTAGTTATTCCCCCGGAGTTCAACCGTATTTGTGGAACATACTGTATTGTTTTCTTCCACTCTTCTGTGTGCAGGCTAACAGAAGCTGACTGAGAGTTGCATCTGACTCCTGGGGTAAAGTGAACTGTTTCCCAGGGCTAATGATTCTCTTGTTTGCTTTCTTGAGAGCTGAATTTAATTCACATGTAAAAGCAACTCAAGTTCATTTCAGTTAGCCTGTGGAACTCCGTAATCATGACGATTGGGAAAAGCGTTTTATTATGAGCTTTGTTTGAATTATTTCATTTAATCCCCAGAGCAACCTTATGAGCTGAGTTCTGTTACCCTGATTTTACAGAAGAAACTGAGGCGGCCAGAAGGTGATAGAACCAGGACTTGAAGCCAGGCAGGCTCCAGAGCCTCTCCTTTCTTGCTTTTTAAAAAAGATTTATTTATTTATTTGGAGAGAGAGAGCGCGTGCGCGAGAGAGAAAGACTCTCAAGCAGACTCCCTCGTGAGCACAGAGCCCACGTAGGGCACAGCCTCATGACCTGAGCTGAAACCAGAGGCTCAACTTGACTGAGCCTCCCAGGGGCCCCCAGAACCTTTCTCTTGACTGTTAGGCTCTGTTCCTTCAAAGATTGGAGGTTCCCTAGCATATCACAGGCTTTGAGTCCTAGAGTATACAGAGAGTGTATTTTCTGCACAATGAGAGCATTGTAAAGCCAGTAATTTTTAAATTCTTGGACTTCCCAGGAAAAAGACTTCGACGTGGTGGAGCACAGTAGCGGGTTGCCTCAGTGTGGGAAGCCCGATGTTCTTCCGTTCAGGTGCTCAGGAGTTCGGAGAGCCAGGATGGTGGAAGCTCGTTCACAACAAGCCCCCAACAATGAAGCCCGAAGGAGAGAAGCTGGCTGCCTCGACTCTGAAAGTGAAAGGTACTCTTGTGAGAGCGGTCGGTACAGGATGTGCTGACCGGGCCGAAGCCAAGTGTGAGCTCACGAGGCATCCTGCTTGTACCAAGCAGAGCCTGTCTCTGGAGTGACTCTATTTGGTCACTTCATTATGACACATTTTGTGAAATAAATACTGTTGAAAAATATTTTATCTTTTCCTAATCAAGTGACCAACTGTATATGTGCTCCCAAGGTGAGCACATTCAAGTTAGGAGTTCTATAAATTCCCTTTGGTATCTGAAAAGTTCCCTAGTTCCAATCTCATTTTGTTTTACATCTTTTTAATATGGAAAATTTTAAACATATACCAGTACGAATAGAGTAATGTAATGAATCCATGTGTACCTTTCACCTCGCTTTGGCAGTTAACTGCTAGCAGTCTCATTTTATATAGACCCCTCGGTACTTTCCCCCAGCCCTCCACCCATCCCATCCCTTGGATTATTTACAAGGAAGTCCCAGGCATCAATATTTAATTCTTAAACATCTCAGTATGTTGGGCGCCTGGTTGGCTGAGTTGGTTAAGTGTCTGCCTTCGGCTCAGGTCATGATCCAGGGTCCTGGGATCAAGTCCTGAAACGAACTCCCTGCTCAATGGGGAGCCTGCTTCTCCCTCTGCCCCTGCCTCCTGCCCCACTTGTGGGTGCGCTCTTTCTCTCTCTCTCATAAATAAATAAATAAAAATCTTTTTTAAAAATCTCAGTATGTTATCTTAAGGAGATAAGGACTCTTTTGTAGTCTAACCATGATTCACTCTCACACTTAAAAAAAAAAGAACTCCTTACAGTCACACATTAATCTGATATTTTTAAAATCTAAAACAAGTTTTAGTGAGGTTTAAATTTTTTTAAATATAATTGAGAAAAAAATCAAATAGTACTGAAAAGTAGAAAGCCTGACAGTGTCCCTCTCCCCTACACCTACGCCTTTTTCACTCCCCAGAGTAACTACTGCTATCTCTTGTGAATGCTTTTAGAAGTTCTTTCTGCAAATTTAAGCATTTTTATTGAAAAAAATAAATAAACTCATCCTGTAATAGTTCCTTGTTCTCTGTTCCCTCTTCCCCTTACGAGGATACCTTGGACGTCTTTCCATAGCAGTACATGTAGATCTACCTTCTTTTCTTTTCTTTTTTTTTTTTCATTGTATCCAATTGAACAGCCTTAATATGGTGATATATAATAGGCCATTCCCCCGTTGGTGGATGTTTTGGTTATTTCTACCTCGTTGTTGTTATTTTAAACAATGCTATAGTTGTACGCATTTGTAAATTATTTGTGATAAATTCCTGGAAACAGGTTGCTGTATCAAAGGGCATTATTTATTCAGAATTTTAACTGGTATTGTCCAATTACTCTCCAAAAAGTTGCAATAAAATGTATGCCTTACTAGAAAGGCATGAAAATACTCATTCCCCATATTCTTGCTGAGCATTATCAAACTTTTAATGTTTACCAATTTCGATAAGGAAAAGATGACATTTAATTATTTAAATTTGCATTATAGTCTCTTTTTTCTTTTTTTTCTTAAGAAAGCTCCAAGTCTTAGTTTAGGTCATTTACTGAACACTTCTCTATTTTGAACATGGTAGTAAGTTCACAATAATAAATTAGTAAAAGAAATTAAAGTTGAGATATTTATTCTTAAAAATTTAGGTATTTATTCTTTCCTGGCAGCCTCGAAACCAACTTTAGATCCCATCATTACTGTTGAGGGCCTTCGAAAACGGGCGAGTCGGAATCCCGTGGAATCTGCCATGGAATTAAAAGAGAAAAGGTCCCGTACTCAGGAGGCAAAGGACATTAGGAGAGCCCAGAAGGAAGCGGCCGGCTTTCTTGACAGGAGTACATCTTCGACTCCGGTGAAGTTCATAAGCCGTGGCCACAGGCCAGACGTGATTCTCGAAAAAGGAGAAGTGATCGACTTCTCCTCCTTGAGCTCCTCCGACCGCACCCCTCTGACCAGTCCGTCTCCTTCTCCATCTCTGGATTTCTCCGCCCCTGGGACCCCCGCCTCTCACTCGGCCACACCCAGCTTGCTTTCAGAAGCAGATCTGATTCCAGATGTGATGCCACCACAAGCCTTGTTTCACGGTAAGACTTGCCTGTCTTGGCATCTTTGGTGTTATGTGTGGGCCCTGATAGAACGCATGCGTTTTCACCTGGAGGGCAGTGTGCCCTGCCCTTCTTCTTTCCTCAGTCTTGATCACACTGTCTTGCACTCTGCACAGATGATGATGAGATGGAAGGCGATGGGGTCATAGACCCAGGGATGGAGTACGTTCCACCCCCTGCTGGGGCCGCAGCGTCTGGGGCAGTAGTCGGGGGCAGAAAGAAGGTCAGAGCCCCGGAACAGATAAAGCAGGAGGTGGAGAGTGAGGAGGAGAAGCCCGACAGGATGGACATTGACAGTGAAGACACAGATTCCAACACGTCTTTGCAAACCAGGCCTCGAGAGAAGAGGAAGCCTCAGCTGGAGAAGGACAGGAAGCCTAAAGGGCCCAAGTATACCCCTGTGAGCATCTACGAGGAGAAGCTGCTCCTGAAGCGGCTGGAGGCTTGTCCCAGTGCTGTGGCCATGACGCCGGAAGCTCGCAGACTGAAGCGGAAGTTGATTGTCAGGCAAGCGAAAAGGGATAGAGGATTACCACTTTTTGACTTGGACCAAGTTGTTAATGCCGCCCTCCTGTTGGTTGATGGCATTTATGGAGCCAAAGAAGGAGGCGTTTCTCGGCTTCCCGCTGGACAAGCCACGTACAGAACGACCTGTCCGGACTTCCGAATCCTAGACCGATACCAGGTGAGCCTCTCGGGGCGGCCGTGGAGGTGGGGCAGGGAGCACCACGGAGTGGGCACAGCTGTGCTGGGACTTAAACTCCCGGAGTGATCTTGGGGGAGAGAGGAAAACAGCACGGGAGAAAGATAGAAAAATCGCTGGGCTTTATGTTTTGAAACTACTCATTATGAATATCCCTTAATACATCTGGGTTGGTTTGTTTCCTTTTGGGCCTTCAAGATGGGGCCTTGACATTTTGTCTCTCCTAGTCCCCGGCGGGGACTGAGATTGCACATGGTTTGTGTCACCGCTCTGAGTGACACTCTTGTGGAGGACGGAAAACGTGCCAGACCATGTGCGGAGCAGGCTCCGAGGACACGCAAACATCTCTGTGGGTAGGAGACACACGCAGGCATAGATCAGTGCGTATCAGCGTTGCTCGAGAATGTCCAGAGGAATCGAGGTGTGTGTGTGCTCCTGGGAATGAGAACTTCAAGGATACACCCTTCCACAGCACGAATGAGAGGTCTTAATTTCCTGAATCTTTGCTAGCTCTTGCTCCTAAGCAGCCTTTAATTACTTTTGCTAGTCTGATGGCTGTGAAGTGAAATCTTATTTTTTATTTACATGTCCTCGTTTATAGGGGAGTTTAAACATTTTTCTCGTTTCCTAGTTGTTTCTCTGTCGGTGAATTGGCTGTTTGGATTATTTGCACATTTTTCTGTCTTCTTTGGAAGTTAGTGGGCTGGTAGTGCCAGCGTTCTGGTCTTATTCTGTGATGTACCATGTGTGGGGCTTTTTCTCCCATTGTGTTGGCCATGTGGTGTGTGGGCCTTTGCAGTTTGCAACTCTCCTGGAATTCTGGAACATCTTCTTCATTTCCTGTCTTCTATTTTCTCTCTTCTGTCTTTTTAGAACACACCTATTATTTGGATCTTGGACCCTTTAGACCAGGGGTCGGCAGGCTTTCTGTTAAGGGGCAGACAATGGATGGTTCTGGCTTTGCGGACCACACAGCCTGAGTTGCGACTACTCTGCTGTGCTGTTTCTGAGAGCAAGCTAAAACGGGTGGGCGTGGCTATGTCCCGTGACACATTAGCTGCTGCAACAGGCCAGATCTGGCCTGGGGGGGCTAGTTTGCCGACCACCCCTACTCTAGATGCATCCCTTAATTTTTTTTTCCACCCGTTTTCTATCTTTCCTGGGAGGTAGTAACTTGTCTGCCTGTACCCTGAGGGTGAGCAGGGAGGGCCGGGAGCCTACCATTCAGCTGAGGTTCCCTGTTTTCAGTCCCATCCTTGGCCATGCCTTGAGCTCCCATGTCCGGAATCTCCACTGAGCCTCTCTGCACAGTCTGGCCTTCTACCCGTGGAGGGAAAGATCGTTTCTGGGTGTGGGCAGTGGGGGTGTAACTGGAGGCTTTAACCTCTTAGGTAAAGAGACCCTCAGTCCATAGTCCTCTTGTCCACTCTCAGCATTAGCAGGACCCATCGCCTTGCTGCTTTCCTGAGGCTCTGTGTGTAAATGATGCCGCTCCTGGTCTGTCTTCACTGCTGCCTTAGACTCTGGCTCTCTGGTCTCAGCCATTTGCCACTTACTCAGATGCCCCTGTTGCAGTCATCTACTCACCTTTTCTTTGTTCCTGTGGGTGTGTCTTTTTCATCCCTGTACTTAATTTTTTTGAATTGTGAAATGTATCCTTTAACTAAAGAATACATAGAACATATCAGTACAGTTTATAGACTAATAAAATAAGTGCTTTTGTATCTATCCCTTGGGTTAAGAAACAGAACATTACAAGCACATTGGAAGTTCTGTGTACTGCCTACTCCCCTCACCGTGCCCCCAGAGGGAGCCGCTCTGAGTTTTCTATGTCAGCTTTAGTTTTTAAAAAAGCTAATAAGTAAGAGGCACCCACCTAGCTGTGTAAGGACTTTGCCTCTCTTAGAGGGGGGCTTCCAGGAGAGGGTAAGCTGAGCAGCAAGAAACAGACTCTTTTTTTTTTTTTTAATTAAAAAAAATTTTTTTTTAAAGATTTTATTTATTTATTTAACAGAGAGAGAACACAAGCAGGCAGAAAGGCAGGCAGAGGCAGAGAAAGGAGCAGGCTCCCTGCCGAGCAAGGAGCCCGATGCGGGACTCGATCCCAGGATGCTGGGATCATGACCTGAGCCGAAGGTAGCTGCTCAACCAACTGAGCCACCCAGGCGTCCTGAGAAACAGACTCTTAATTATAGAGAACAAACTGCTGATTGCCCCCGGGGAAGGGGGAAATGGGATGGGGATTAAGGAGGGCATTTATGATGAAAAAAATAAAATGACAAAACACAATAAAAGATGATGCGCTGCAGCAGGGACTTAAGATGGTGGCCTCGATGTGCCTGCCCCTGGAGGGACACTTGTCACTCAGTAGTGGTCCGGGGACCTCCCTTCCTGGAGACTCACTCGCCCTTCCTCTGTGTTGAGTCTTCAGTTTCCTGTGCCTCAGCTTCACCTTTTTGTAGGTTTACCCCCGTGCTTTAATGGAGCACATTCTCCGTGGCTTCGGGAGGAATGCTGCCTGGGAAGTAAAGAGACCTTACATGTCCGGAAGGCCTTGAACTTCAGCCAGAGTCCCCAGCGAGCACTGGGGCAGTGCTCTCCCATTCTGCAGGAGAACAAGGCTCAACCTGGATCTCTGTGTCCAGACTTACTATCTCGGAACATCCTTTGATGTAGACGCCCCCCTCCGTCTCTTCCTTGGGGTCTTTACCCGTGGGCCAGTCAGTCTTCCAGTCTCTTAAGAACCCTGGTTACCAGCTAGGGGCAGGGAGACCCTAGCCTTCAACTTTGGCCTCCCCGCCACCGAAGCTGCCCCTCCAGAGTGCTGGTCACACCTTCTCTGGGGATGGGACATCCAGACGCCGGTGGGGAGGCAGCCACCCGGGAGCAGGGGAGTGAGGGCTTAGAGATTGGACTGCGGTGCCCACAGCTTTTGCCTGTTCCTTATTCTACTGCCTCGTTTTCCCCAGCTCCAGAGGAGTCTGGTGCTGCCCCCGGGTTTTAGGAGGATGCTGCAGTACAGATCGGCCTGGTTCTCACCTTCCCCAAAGCCAGCTTGGAATTTTGGCTTGAAAGCAGTTAGTATTTGTCCATCTGCTTCCCAGATGTTTCTTCCCCTGATCTTCCTATTTTTGTATCCTACTCTTTTTTTTTAGAGTCTGATTCTATAGTTTTAGTGGGTTTGGGGAAGGGATAAAATTGTGTGACTAATCCCCCATCCTAACCTGGGATTTTAGTGTCATTGTAATGCAGTTACATAGGGGAGCAGGTTTCAGTGCATTGGCTCAATCCACACTCTTTCTTGTTTTCTGATAAATACAGTCATAGCTATAAATGTCCCTGTAATACTGCTTTAGCTATGACTTAGGTCTTTTGGAATGATGTGTTTATTATCAATCAGTACTTAGTAGTTTGTAATTTTTTTCATTATCTCCTCTGTAACCTGAGTTATCCAGTGCTTTTTGTTGTTGTAGTTGTTTCTTGTTTGTTTTTAGATATGTAGGAATTTTTAAGGTCTCTTGGTGTAATTGATTTAATTTCCAATCAGATTATGTTGTGATCAGAGAAAATAGTGTGTATGATGTTGATACTTTGCTATAAAGAAAGTTACTTTTTGTAAGTCCTAACTTATGACATACGTTTATTTTTCTGTTAATTTTTTAATACTATCATGTGGTCTTTCTTCCAAACAGAATATTTTTGCATGCTCTTACCTGTCTTTTTCCTTTTGTATTGTTTATTTAGATAACGGTAAACCTCACTAAATTGTTTATTCTTATTTCCCATCATTTCTCCCTAGATTAATTTTTTGTTTTCCTACTTCCTTTAATAGTTTTTAAAAATATGGTCTTTTTGAGATTAATTTTGAATACCTGTATGCCTGAGATTATTTTCCTTTCATCTTGCATTTAAATGATAGCATAGCTGGATATAAAATTGTTATTTTATTTTTTCCTTCAACATTTTGAAATTATCGCTTCATTATCATCTTGCATATAGTGTTGCTGCTGAGAGCCTCACTGTTGGTCTTATTCTTATTTCTTTGTAGGTGGTCTGTTTCTTCCTCCCCCACACCCTGGAAGCTTTCAGAATTTTGTCTTCGTTTCCAATCTTTTCTTTTTTTTTAATTTTTTTTTTTAAGATTCTATTTATTTATTTGACAGAGAGAGAGAGAGAGAGATGGCAAGAGAGGCAGGCAGAGAGAGGAGGGGAAGCAGGCTCCCCGCCGAGCAGAGAGCCCGATGTAGGGCTCGATCCCAGGACCCTGAGATCATGACCTGAGCTGAAGGCAGAGGCTTTAACCCACTAAGCCACCCAGGCGTCCCTGTTTCCAGTCTTTAATTCTATTTGTGCATTTAAAAGTGGTTTTTTGATCTCATTTATCTTGTTTGACAGAGCTTCTCCGTCAGTCACAGGTGTCTTATATTGCTGATTTGTTGTCAAAAACCACTAACCTCTGTGCTTCAGAGCCAAGTACAACACAAAGACAGAGTTGGAGATAAAAGGGAACAATGGCTTTATTGCTTTGCAGGGCACCGGAGGCTGCAGCAGGCTAAGGCCTTCAAAACTGCACACCCACCCGGAGGAAGGGGCCGGGCAGTTTTACAGGGAAATACAGGATCTAGCTGGTTTTGACGGGAATCGTGTGTGTGCTGCCAGCCTCTCGGACATCTCTTCAGGATAGTCCCGGGTTCCTGAAACAAGAGGCTGAGAAGGGAAGAGGACTGGTTGTGCAAGAAAGGAGCAAGGGGACTTTAAAATTGAGCTTCACCGGAGCATCAGTGCAACCACTTTGACTTTGTTCAACTTTATGCTGTTAATCGGTTTCATCTTGACATTTATCCTGCCTTTGTTCTCTGAGCTTCCCAGATTTGTGGGTTTGCTGTGGTGTCTGAATAATTTGGCAAAGTTCTCCGTCATTACTGCCTCAAATATTTCTTCTGTTCCTTTCTCTCTTCTCGTTCTGGTATCCCTATTATGTGTATTGTACGCCTGTTGTAGTTGTAACAGTTTTGGATATTCTGTTCCGTCCTGGTGTTTTTAGCCTTTTTTTCCTCTTTCCTTTTCAATTTTGGAAGTTCCTCTTGACATATTCTCCAGCTCAGAGGTTCTTCAGCCCTATCCAGTCTACCCATGAGCCCGCCAAAGACAGTTCTGTATTTCTGTTAATGTTTTTGATCCCTAGCATTTCTTCTTGATTCTTCCTTAGCATTTCCATCTCACTGCTTAAATTGTCCCCTCAGTTCTTGGGTGTTGTCCGCTTTGTCCAATAGAGCCCTTAACGTATTAATCATAGTTGTCTTAAGTTCCCAGCCTAATAATTCCGACATCTCTGCCTTGTCTGAGTCAGGTTCCAATGCTTGCTCTCTCTCTTCAGACAGTGCCTTTTACCGTGCCTCGTAATTTTTTATCGAAAGCCAAATATGATATCCTAAATAAAAGGAACTGTGGAAAATAGGCCTTTAGTAGTATGGTGGTGAGTTGTAGGGTGAGAAGCATTCTATGGACCTATGATTAGTTCTCAGTGAACGCGTGTTCCTGGGCTGTGACTATCACAGTGCTTCCCGGATTTGCCTCCCCAGTTAGGCGGCGTGGAGTGGCTGGAGGGAGCTGGAGATGGCTAATTCCCTGTCCGCAGGTTGGTTAGGTTCTGATAAAACCCAATGGGTTGGGGCACCTGGGTGGCTCAGTCGGTTGGGTGTCTGCCTTCGGCTCAGGTCATGATCCCCGAGTTCTGGGATCAAGTCCCACATCGGGCTTCTTACTCAGCAGGAGCCTGCTTCTCCCTCTGCCTGCTGCTCCCCCCGCCCCCCCCCCCCCCTTGTGCCCTCTCACTGTCTGACAAATAAATCAATAAGTAAATATCAAAACAAAAGAAAACACCAGTGGGTTAGGTCTGGTAAAATAGCTTCTCCTGAGGGCAGACCTTGTTAAGAACAACAAAGGACTCTGACGTATTTTCAAAACAGCTGCCTTTTCCCTGCTGGAAGCCTGAGGGGATTTTTCTTTGATCCTTACCAGGAGAACCTGGTAGAGCTCCTGGAGGTAAAAGTCACAAAAATGTGCCCCCCACCCCCACCCCTCTGGAGTTTTTTCTCTCCCCTTTATCCACACTGTGCCTCTGGCAATTTATCAGTTCGTCCCTGGAGGTTTTGACTCTGCTAGGTTATGATTCTCTGTATCCACCTGTTTGTCTTTTCAATTTGCTGGGGGAGTAGTTTGCTCTGTGATTTCAGTTCTCTGATGAATCTATGAAGAGTTGCTGATTCTCAGTTTGTTCAATATTTTACTTGTTAGGATACAGTGACAATTTCCGTTCTCCTCATAAGCTGGACGGGAAGCCTGAAGTCCTCTCGCTTGCTCTTTAATCTGGGAAATTCTTCCTCATTGCTTTTTTAAATATATTCCTCTTTTATTTTTTTCCCCTCGGATGGAGTTCTAATATAGGTGCTGGCACCGTCAATTCTTTTTTTTATTGTAAATAATTTTATTAAAGTATAATTTACACAAAACATCTATTTTAGGTATATAGTTTGATAAACTATATATATTTGATATATATTTTTGTTATATATTTGATATATATATATATATTTGATATAACAAATGTTTATATTAACAAAATCATGAAATAGAAGACTTTCCTTTGCTCAAAGTATTGTCCTTATTACCCCTTTCTAGTCAATCTCTTTTTTATTTTATTTATCTGTTTGTTTATTTATTTTTGGTGCAAAAAGGTGATTTTATTAAAGCACAGGGATAGAACCCATGGGCAGAAAGAGCTACGCTGGGGTCATGAGGAGTGGCCCTCCTCATGATATATTTAATAGCTGGTAGTGAATAAGAGAGCCTTCATAACTACACTCATTCCTGTTTCCAGGTTCCTTTATTACCTTGGAACATATTTATTCTATTTATTGTACTTTTTTTTTTTAAACGGGCTTATTGAGATACAGTTCACATATCATACATTTAAAGTATACAATTTGGTGGTTTCTACTGTAGTCACAGAATTGTATGACCGTCATCATAATCAATTTTAGAACATTTTCATCACCCCGAATGGTTTAGCTGTTACTGGCCAACCCTTCACACCGAGCCCCCGTTAATCTACATTCTGCCTCTATGGATTTACCTATTTTGTCAGACATTTCACATAAATGGAATCATATAATAGGTGGTCTTTTCTGACCGCATTCGTTCACTTAGTGTGTTTTCAGGATTCATCCACGTTGTAGGATGTATTAGCACTTCCTTCCTTTTTGTAGCTACATAATATCCCACTGTAGAGATGCACTGCATTTTACCTACGCATCAGTTGGTGGACATTTGGGTTGTTTCCACTTTTTGACCCTTATGGATAGTGCTGCTTGGACATTGGTGGAGATGTCGCTGTGTGGAGAGAGGCTTTTATTTCTCTTGAGTATTTACCTAGAAACGGGATTGCTCAGTTAAATGGTAACATGCTGAACATTCTGAAGAACCGCCGGACTTTCTCCCATTAGCTGCACCATCTTCCATTTGCACCAGCTCCATGTGAAGACCCTGACTTGTCCACACATCCTTACCAATACTTGTTGTCACCTTTTTTGGATTATAGCCGGCTCGGTGGGTGTCACGTGGTATCTCATGGCCGTTTTGGTCTGCTTTTCTCTGACGACTGTTCATTTGCTTTTTAAAAATGCTTGGCCTCTCGGCGAGTTGAAGTCCCCAGCACTCCGGGTGCCCTGCTGTGACCCCCTCCAGCCAACCCTTGCAGGCAAAGTTGATTGGCAGGGACCTACCCAGAGCAGAACTTGCAGGAGGAAGTGAGCTGACCGGGAAATACCCCCAGCCCCACCTACGGTGAAGCCTTTCTCTGCCCTCAGCTGCCTTTTGCTGCCTCACCTGTCCCTGGCCACCTTTGGTCCCTCCTGAGGTTTCTCATAGTTTTGTGTTCCATCTTCCCTCGCACTTTCATGGCATCTTTCAGGATGGGATTGGGGAAGAGACCGAGCCGCCCACCTAGTGCTCCGTTTTATTTAGAACAAAAAGTTTAAAGAAACTCATTTAATATTTCCCAAACTTATCTGACTTTGGGATGCTCCCTGTCCCCCCTAACACCATTTTGTCATTCAGCAAACGTTGAGTACTTCACGTGTGCCAAGCACTCCTCTCGCTGGGGACGCTGCAGTGAATTAGGGCAGGAGGCGCCTGCCCGATGGAGCAGTGAGATGACAGGACTCACTCCCTAACTGGGATCATTTCCTGCATGGGGGGTGCTGCAGTACCACTTGGGACAGGGTGCTCGAGGACAGCCTTTCAGTGGCCGTAGCACTCGACCCCCCATCTCACAAGGAGGAGCCGGGCTGAAGAAGGTTCCGGCCAGAAGGCCCAGGTGCAGGCCCCCAGGCAGCAGATAGTTGGGTGTGTGGGCCGAGCACAGTGATGGCGGAGGAAGTAGGTGGGAGATGAGGCGCAGACGTAACAGATCCTGCAGTCACAGGGGAGGACTTTGAACTGTAAGGGAAGTCACGTAGGTGTTTTGACCAAAGGAAGGGAATGTATTTGTTTTTAAAAGAAGCATCTGGCTCCGTGTGGAGAATGGGCGATAAAGGGGTGAGGGCGGCAGCAGGGAGACCCGTGGGAAGCGGTGGCCGTGATCCAGGCAGACGTCGCCGGCGGGCTAGGTGGAAAGAAGTTAGGGTACTGGGTGACATCTGTGGAGTTGCACACAGCTCACCTCGAGACATGAACCGGACCGCCCGGCATGGGCCAGTGGTTCAGTGGCTGCTGTCCCAGGATCTGCTGCCGCGCCGCAAACCTCTCCAAAACTTAGAGGCTTAAAGCAGTGTTCAGTCTTTCCTCTGATTCTGTGGGTTGACTAGGCTCCGCTGGGTGGTGGTTCTGCCCGCTGTGCTGAGGGCAGCCCCGTGGCTGCCTTCAGGGAGCTCGGTCAGGATCGCAATGACCAGATGGCGTCCCTCCCTCCGGAGCCCATCTCCGTGGGGCCTCTAGACGTTCCAGGGTCCAGCCTGGACACCGTGGCAGCTGCACTGGGACAGAGAGAGAGAGTGCAAGCTGCCGCTCCTCTTAAGGCCTGGGCTCCGGGTCCCAGAATGTTACTTCTGACGCTTTGTCCTTGGTCAAGGCCTGTCGCAAGGCCCACCCAGGTTCAAGGGGAGGGAGTAGCCGCTGCCGCTTGGCAGGAGGAGCCGCACGTCCTCAGGGGCGCGGGAGGAAGTGTGAGGCTGTTTGGAAACTCTATGCCATAGCTCTGAGTTTCCCTCTGAAACTTATTTAAAGTCCTGGAAGAATTTCAGAGTTGTCCTTCGAAAGTTTTGGTGTCCATTTGGGAAAAGTAATGAGAGCAAGTTACAAAAGAAGGAATTCTTTCTCTCCTTCCAACAAAGTTATTTTCTAGGCTAAAGAGCAAACGGACTCTGCAAAAGCAACTCAGGTTCCTGAACTTCATCCAGCCCTTGGCAAACCACTTTGTACATGTGCCTTTTAATCTTCCATCTGGGCTCTTCTCTGTAAGACCCTCATTGCACACGTTCTGTTCCTGCACGACTGAGGGCCCTGGAGCAGCGGCCCAGTCCCAGACCTCTCTTTCCCGACTCCCGGGGTGAGCCCCACCCGAGGGGCACAGAGCGCCTCCTCGTTCCGCCCCCCGGAGGGCCTCTCCGCTGCCGTGACTTGTGGTGGGGACGGCGCTCGGCGTCAGTCCTGCTCCTGTCCGATGTGCTCTGTGGAGCACACGCCTGTTTTACTAAACCCACACACAGGGCCCGCAGTCGTTGTCCCCGCCGCTCTGCGGACACCAGCCGACTCCCGCAGCGGGACCCGGTGTTGAGCGGGTTACCTCCGACGACTGGCTTGGAGGTGTTATTAGGCAGAATGCAGCCCACAGAAGCTGTAAATCCGGTGCTCAGTCCTGCTTTCCACTCGCTGGAATTTTTTTTTTAAGATTTTATTTATTTATCTGACAGAGAGAGATCACAAGTAGGCAGAGAGGCAGGCAGAGAGAGAGGGGAAGCAAGCTCCCTGCCGAGCAGAGAGCCCGATGTGGGGCTCGATTCCAGGACCCTGAGATCATGACCTGAGCCGAAGGCAGAGGCTTTAACCCACTGAACCACCCTGGTTCCCGTCACTGAAAAAAAAATTTTTTTTTTCCACTGAAAATTTTTAAGTAACTTTAAAATTGTTTAAACTATTTCAATTTTAGACTGTTAGAGCCAGGATTGGCTTTTCATATGTGATTTTATGCAGAGGCACCTATGAGGTTTGTATTGAAATTCGAGCATTCCGAATAAGCAATACAGAAAGACCTACTTTCCGACACAGAAAAATGTCGTACGTACTAATTATCTGTGAAATGAAACCAATTGAGTGACTGTGAGTGACCTTATTTCTGCATAACCAGCGTTTCTTTCTCCTAGACTGCCTTGCCATCCAGGAAGGGATTTCGGCACCAGACCACTAGGTTTCTGTATCGCTTGGTGGGGTCAGAAGATATGGCCGTGGACCAGAGTATTGTCAGCCCTTACACCTCTCGGATCCTGAAGCCGTACATCAGGTACACGGGCAAGGGCTGTGAGGTTGAGCATGTTGTGAGGAATGGCGTTGGTGGCTTTTGCATCCTGGTCCCCCACGGCAGTGAGTCCACACCCTCCCCTGGGCACAGGCATCAACACCGACTGACTCCGTGCTCCACGTCCCATCTTATCCTTAGCTTGTTTCGACTGTGGTTTTCTGCAGAAAGGACAGTCCTTTGAACGAAATATAAAAGGCAAGAATAAGTTAACTCCATTACATTTTGTTAGGAGTATTATGCTCACTGTGTTTCTTTTCAGTTTTAAAGTTGTATATATTTAGTAGTCTGTAAAATGAAAAAAAAATGGGCGAGTCGGCTCAGTTGGGCCTACGTCTGGGGGTGATGATGAGTCTCATTGTGTAGGCGGCGCTGTGGAAGCCGAGCTGACCAGCGAGGCCCCCGGTGTGGTCTGGGGAAAGTGTTTGTGGCCCGTACTTGCTGCAGAGTCACGTCACCTTCCTTGCCCGGCACTGCCATCTGTGCTGGGTCTGTGAGAGGCGGTATGCGAGCCTGCCCCCGCGGCCCCGGCAGCGCGGTGCCCTCCCTCCCTGGGCTCTGTCCTGGGCCAGAGGGCGGGCCTGAGTCAGGTGGCTCCTGCGCCCCTCACTCTGTTCTTGAAGGCTCGCCAGCACACGTAGGGCTCCTGGCAGGTGCAGAGGGCGAATTTTAAATTTCATACCAGAAAAGTATCAGGCTTTCAAGAAAGTAGCACCAGTTAGCTTAAAACTTTAAGCCGAGTAAAGAGATTATGTGAATCACTTGGCTAGGAATGACGTTGAGTATTTTTCTTGACTTGAGTTTGTTTTCTTCTGCGGTCCCGGAGGCGTGATTATGAAACAAAGCCACCCAAACTGCAGCTCCTGTCACAGATTCGTTCCCACCTACATAGGAGTGACCCTCACTGGATGCCGGAAGCCGAGGCACCTCTTGATTACTGCTATGTCCGGCCAAATCACATCCCAACGATAAACTCCATGTGTCAGGAGTTTTTCTGGCCTGGTATGTTCCCCCTCCCAATCTAGGCAGATCAGTTTTCTGTTTGGTTCACTTTAGTGATATTTTTAAACTAGTGTATGTCATGTGATTCTAAAACCTCTACTCATGATTTCATTTAGTTTGTCTCTGCTAACATAGGGATAGTAAAATATGAACACCTCTTTCTTCCTAAGATCAAGAAGAAGCCAGCAATTAAAGTAGTAAACAGTATTTTCGTATGCTTCTCTTCCTTGTCTCTGCTTCCAGAATAAAAGATTCATCCTGTTTTGCTTCTACGTGTTTAGATACCAGGTGACGTCTATCAGTGATACACTGACTGGTAGCTTGGCATGTTGGGACACTTCGGATTGTTTGCTTAATAGTTCTATAATTTTTGTTTATTTAGCTATTCCTTGGGGGAGTGTTAATACAGCCAAAAGGCATTTAAAAAAAAACAAGTATCCCAATTGCAGATTTTGAAAATAAGAGTAAGCCCAATATGATTTGTTATTTTATCAGCCTCAATATATTGTCTCTCTGTAGACCAGAGCCACCAGGTAAGGGAATGAACCCATCTTCACTGCTAAGTATAAACACGTTCTTTGTGGCTCTGTAGCTCTCAACCACGCTGCTTTGAAATGCGAAGGAAATATTACATGTCTTCCAGATGTTAGATGAGATTTCATCGGGATTAGAGCTGTGTCTTCTTCGTTGTCTGATAATCATGTAACTGTGCACGTGGGGTGGCAGAGTTGTGCTCATCTTTTAGGAGTGGTATGGGGGCCAAAAGGAACATTCCGGGAGCATCTACTGCTTCCTGACCTTACTCTGGGTGCCTCCATACCTTACGCATGCAATCATTGTTTACTTTACTTTACTTTTACCTTTACTATAAAATGTGACCTTTGTACAAAAGAGCTTGTAAATTGTACACATATGTACACAACAGTATGGGCTCTCGGGGTCTTTGCTCCCGCCCTGTGAGGTCTGGGTGTGCACACGCTGAGGCCCACGTCTGAAAGCTGTCAGCTGACACACACTGTAGACGAGACTAAGTTCAAAGCCAGGTATGTCCAGTTCTAGCCTCTGTGCTCTCGATTACCGACCCTATCCTGCTTCTCTTCTTTTAACACACGTACTTGGAAAAGACGGTGTTGGTTTTGAGATTTTCTAAAATTCAGTTTTATTTTTATGATCTGAATGTATGATGTCTGTGTTCAGTTTTGTTTTTGATTTGTTGTTGTTTTTTTTTTTTTTTTTAGCGTCCAGGTGTAGTTGTAAGTACAGACCGAACGGCCTGGTGTTTGTTAATTCCATAAGGCACACGGTTTGAATCTCCAATTATTCTTTTCTTTAGGCATTGACCTGTCTGAGTGCCTGCAGTACCCAGACTTCAGTGTTGTTGTCCTTTATAAAAAAGTCATCATTGCCTTTGGCTTCATGGTTCCCGACGTGAAGTATAACGAAGCTTACATTTCATTTCTGTTTGTCCACCCTGAATGGAGAAGAGCAGGGATTGCAACATTCATGATTTATCATCTGATTCAGGTAAGCTGTCTGTGCTACCACCTTGCCTCTGGGCTCCCCCAGGAAGACGTGGGAGAGGGGTGGAGGGGTGACGCTGGGCTGGGCCTTCCCGGCTCGGCCCAACAGAATGGGTGGTCCCGGAAACGCAGTAAGAAAACGTCGGTCACCTTCCTCCCTGAGTCTCTTGCCACACACAGATCAAAATCTTCGCCTCTCTAGAATAAGATCACTGTTTAGGCCCAGGCTTCAAAGAAACTGATTGTAAACATGTATAGTAAATAAAATGAGAAAAATCCAGAAGTGAGAGCCCAAAGCCCTCGTAGGACTCATATTGGTAACTGCTGCTACTCTTAGGAACCCCACCGCCACGACTCTGCGGCATAGAAGTGGAACTGTGGCCTTTGGGGGCTTTTTTCTTATTGAGACATAACTGACATACAAAATGTACTCATCTCAGCCGCCCGGTATAATGATCCCATACTTATGTATGTTGCGAAACAAAATCCTCGCTACATATAGTTACATAGTTACAAACATTTGTTTTCTCGGGATGCGAACCTTTAAGATCTCCTCTCTTTGAGACTTTCAAATACACGGTACGGTATTGTGAACTCTAGTCTCCAGGCTGTACCGGATATCCCCGGGACAGACTTGTTTTATAACCTCCAAGTCTGTTCCTTTGGACGCCCTTGTAGCCGGTTCACCTGCCCCCAGCCCTGCTGCTGGCGCCCACGGGTCTGTTGTCTGTGAGTTCAGCTTTTATTGTTTGTTTTTTAGATTCTGAGAGCTAAATGAGATCATACGGTCCCTATCTTTGTCTGACTTCTTTCACCGAGGATAATGCCACCTGTGCAATTGTAAAAGTTTTTAAGAATTTTTATTTTTTTAAAGATTTTATTTATTTATTTGACAGAGAGAGATCACAAGCAGGCAGAGAGGCAGGCAGAGGGAGAGGGGGAAGCAGGCTCCCCGCTGAGCAGAGAGCCCGATGCGGGGCTCGATCCCAGGACCCTGGGATCATGACCCGAGCCGAAGGCAGAGGCTTTAACCCGCTGAGCCACCCAGGCGCCTTTGTATTTTTAAACATTTTAGCAAAACTGTCTCAACCAGGACTGCATATTCGATTATTGCTCGTTAGTCTTTACTATCACTGTATGACCTGTATAAGCTTCTGAAACTTCATTTTAATATTGAATTATAATTCATCCTTTGATATATCTGTACCACTGTTGAAGACAATATACCATATATTTATATATTAACATCAGAAAAACATGTAAGGAATTCCCCTGTCAGAATCTTTCTGGTAAACTTTTATTTCAAAACCATTTGGCTGGGGCGCCTGGGAGGCTCAGTCTGTTAAGGGTCGCCTTCGGCTCAGGTCATGATCTCAGGGTCCTGGGATCGCGTCCCGCATTGGACTCCCTGCTCAGTGGGGAGTCTGTTTCTCCCTCTCCCTCTGTGTGCTTTCTCTCTCTCTCTCTCTCTCTCAAATAAGTAAATAAATCTTAAAAAAAAAACCATTTGGCATGGAGGATTGTGTGTTACATGGGCAAGATTCCTTTTAAATAGAGGAAGAAGATAAAATGTCATTTTTCCAGTTTTTATTTCTTTATTTTTATTTTTTTATTATCATTTTTAAAGATTTTATTAGAGAGAGAGAGAGACCAGGAGCAAGAGAGAGCATGAGCAGGGAGGAGGGGTGAAGGGAGAGAGAGAGGCAGACTCTCCACTGAGCAGGGATCCCAACATAGGACTTGATCCCAGGACCCTGGGATCATGACCTGAACCAAAGGCAGACGCTTAACCTACTGAGCCACCCAAGAGCCCCGTTTTTCCAAATTTTTTTTTTTAAGATTTTATTTATTTGAGAGAGAGGACGAGAGCAGGATGAGGAGCAGAGGGAGAAGCAGGCTCCCCACTGAGCGGGGAGCCCGATGTGGGGCTCGATCCCAGGACTCCGGGATCACAACCTGACCCGAAGGCATACGGCCAACTGACTGAGCCACACAGGTGCCCCGTTTTTCCAGTTTTTAATGAAATGTGTTCAACACTTCCCAGATGTCGGCAGGAACCTGGAAGTGTTTTCTAGACATTGTCTTCTTCTCCCCCCACTTGACAGTTAACGCATGCTCCCTTGTGTCGTGCTGCGTTGTGACTCGGTTATTTGACTCTCTCCCATCCCCCAGCCCACTCACAGCCGCCCCCAGTCCCTCCTGCCAGCGGCACTGCTGTCTTTCTCTTCCCCAGCAGGGGCCTGCGGGCAGCGCGGGGGTGACACTGCCGTGTGTGTGCCTCATCGAAGGCCTGGTGCAGGGTCAGTGCCTACTGAGCGCTCAGCTAGTGGGGCAGGAGTGTTCATCCTCGTGTGTAGGGCCCGGCCCTCGGCCAGACCGTAAGCCCCAGGCCCAGACAGAACCGCTCCGCCGGGCAGTAGTACTCGATGGTGCCGTGGTCCGACCAGGCACAGGACACGAGCGTCACCCTCCAAAATTCATTTCATACACTTGGGCCCAGAACATGAGTGAAGCAGAGAAAAGAGAGGCACTGTCTACCTGAGAGGCCTCTTAAATCTAGGCCTGGGAGCAACCAGGGGTTACAAAATCTCAAGGACCCTGCCAACCTCAGTATTTTGGTGCCTTCCTGATTAGAAAGCAGGGTCTTAGTTTATATGACTTGATTTTAATTAATCTTAAAACTTGCCTCGTGTTACTAGGATGAGGGTCATTCTTTCCCTCTGGGATTAGGGCAGGGCTGAGTACAGAAACCGCAAGCTAGTTCTCTCTGTTCGGGAGGGATGGCAGGGGGCCTGTGGGATTCCGAAGGTCTGAACCGGGTCTTTAGGTTTCGTAACTAGACGAAAGTCCCAATACCTCGTATCCAGCTTCGTAACTTAGCATCTTTTCTAGTGGGTGTAGGAAGGGCATTTTTATAAGTTTGAGTACAAGATAACATCTAGTTTTCAAACGCAGAACTTCTCATCTTGTTCTCTACTTCTTCAAGATTGTCAGGGGGCCAGGCATTGATGTCTGTGACACTTGGAAGTGTAGCTGAATTCTAAATAAAGCAATCCGGTTGACAGTAAACTGTCCCCTGGGCCCCTGACTTCAGAAAGCAGAAACACCCCCCAGGCGGTCCATCTCCTCAGTCTTGAGCGTTTCCGTGAGCGTGGGGCCCGGCCGCTGAGGGTGACTGGGGCACCCAGCTGCTACCGCCCTGCTGTCCCCGTTGCCATACCTACCTGCCTCCGCTTCCCAGACCTCCCTCCCCTCCTCACTTCCCGCGGGCTCTTTGATTCTCATCTGGTACTTTTCCACCCTTTGGGCAGACCTGCATGGGCAAGGATGTGACCCTTCACGTCTCGGCAAGCAACCCTGCTATGCTGCTCTACCAGAAGTTTGGCTTCAAGACCGAAGAATACGTCTTAGATTTCTACGATAAGTATTACCCCCTGGAGAGTACAGAGTGTAAACACGCTTTCTTCCTGAGGCTCCGGCGCTGAGGGGAGCACAGCTCTCCCAGAGACTCGGAGCTGCTCCAGGCGGGTCCTCACTTAGGCCCGCGGGCAGGTGCTCCTCCTCGCAGACCTTTCACCGGCGGCTGGACGGGCAGCGGGCAGCGGAGTCGAGGAGCGAGCTGTCCTGTGCCACCGGCCGACGCCTCGGCCCCCTTCTGGGGACCCCGCCGGGACCGAGCGATGCCACTGCTGTCCCTCCTTGCGGCAGCTTGCAGGAATAAAGGAGTCTAAACTCGTGTTCTCTGGCTGTACAGGGCGAGGAAGTGTGGTCGCCGCGAAGGATGGAGGCGGTACCCGCGGGCCGCTAGCCGGTCAGGGACGGCGGGAGATCCAGCACGTTCCCGGCCGCCGGTGAGCCCGGAACTCCTAGGGCGCCGAGCTTCGGCCGTCTCTCCCTGACTTTGGCCCCAGTCGAAATAAACAGAGTGTTTGTGTCCCCGTGCGTGTCACCTGCTCTGCTGTCAGCGTCCCCCGCCAGGGGAGCCCTCCGGCCCGTGCCCGTGCGGCTGGTTTGCGGTGGCAGCGAGAGCGGGCTGCTGGCTGCGGGTGTGGGCGGGGACGGAGCCTGTGTTGTCCGCAGGGCCCGGCAGTCGGGGGGCGGGGGGGGGGGGTTGGAGACGGACTGTCGGGCGGGCTGTTCGGGATCCAGCAGGAGCTTTTCCAAAAGTATCAGATGTTCTCCTTTCCTTGTGACAGTCTAGCTTCATTCTCACCAGCTTGCTTTCAGACTCTCTTGAATGAAGAGCAGTGGTTCTTAACTTCTGGGGACACGGATCCCTGTGAGAATCCAGAGAAAGCTGCACACTCTCTAGGAAACTGTGCGTGCACATTTAGAATCTTGCCTCCGAGCTCTGTCAGTCAGGAGCCTCTGTTCTGGGGCCGCGCTTAGGGCCAGCCCACGTCCCTTCGTTCAAGGGGACCGCGCCACCCGGTCCCGTCCTTGGAGAGCATCCCGGGCTCCATTCCACCCCGTGAAGGCCGAGAGCAGCATTTCCTCCCTCCCTCCTGCCCTTCTTCCTGAGGATTCTCTGCCTTTTAAAGATTTGGGGGTTATGACTCCAACAAGTAACATGGAGAAAGTGACGTTTTCCAAACTTAGAAACCAGCTTGCAATTGTGAATAGCAAACATTTGCTGCGAAACGTGGCGGAAGCAGCCGTCTCCATAACTTCGAGGAGCTAAGGAATTCTGTGATTGCCTTAACCGACTCTTTGTTTTACAATTTTTTTATTTATTGAAGGATTTTATTTTTAAGCGATCTCTATGCCCCATGTGGGGCTCGAACTTCAACCCAAGAGTTACATGCTCTACTGACAGAACCAGCCGGGAGGCACCTCACTTTTTTTTTTGGAAAGATTTTATTTATTTGTTTGTTTGTTTGTTTGTTTGACAGAGACAGACACAGCGAGAGAGGAACACAAACAGGGGAGTGGGAGAGGGAGAAGAAGCAGGCTTCCAGCGGAGCAGGGACCCCGATGTTGGGCTTGATCCCAAGGACCCTGGGATCTTGACCTGAGCTGAAGGCAGACGCTTACCTACTGAGCCACCCAAGCGCCCCACCCCACATTTTTAAGTTATGGTGCAACAACTGCCCCACCACTCAGATTCAATGATTATCAAGATTTTTGCCACATTTGAAAAAAAAAATGGGGCGCCTGGGTGGCTCGGTCGTTAAGCCGCTGCCTTCAGCTCAGGTCATGATCCCAGGGTGCTGGGATCGAGCCCCGCATCAGGCTCCCTGCTCGGCGGGAAGCCTGCTTCTCCCTCTCCCATTCCCTCTAGATATGTTCCCTCTCTCGCTGTGTTTCTGTCAAATAAATACAATCTAAAAAAAAAAGCTTTTTGCCACATTTGATTCATCTGTCCTTTGCTAAATTTTTTTTTTTAAAAGATGGCTTGTCTTTTCATTCTTTTAATAGTGCTTTTCAAAGAGCAGAAGTTCTTAATTTTTTTTTTTTTAAGATTTTATTTATTTATTTAACAGAGAGGACACAAGCAGGCAGAGAGGCAGGCAGAGGCAGGAGCAGCCTCCCTGCCGAGCAAGGAGCCCGATGTGGGACTCGATCCCAGGACTCTGGGATCATGACCTGAGCAGAAGGCAACTGCTTAACCAACTGAGCCACCCAGGCGTCCCCTTTGCTAAATATTCTAAGGTAATCCCAGATATCATATAATTTCATACCTACTTTGGTAAATAGGGATATTTTCTTACATAACCTTAATGCCGATTACCACTTACAAGGTGAACCATTTTCAGAATTAGCTAGTAGTCAATATGGGTTGTCTCACAAGTGCCTTCA
Organism: Nasua narica; assembly: GCA_028533885.1. Classification (NCBI taxonomy): domain Eukaryota; kingdom Metazoa; phylum Chordata; class Mammalia; order Carnivora; family Procyonidae; genus Nasua; species Nasua narica. Next base: position 84,046,218 of record CM052811.1, on the reverse strand, counting down.
CAGCAGTTTGTTTGGGTCAGTGTCCAAGTGGGGGTCACAGGGGTAAGAGTCTGCTTGTGTAGATGTGCCCCGCCCTACTGCAGGCCTGCTCCGGCGTCCGGGCTGGGCTACCTCCAGAGATCGGCCTGGTGACCCCAGCATAGCAAGCAGCTGCTGGTTTTGATGCCTTTTGCCTTCCCCATAGCTGACACCATAGAAACCTCTAACCACCCTCCAAAAGTGATACCCACGCATAGGGTGGGGGCTGAGTGTGGAAGAGCCTTCTCAAATCACCGTGTTTGGGTGGCCTTGCAGTTATAATTTATCTTGAAATTTCAAAATTCCCAAGGAAGGAGGAGGGCTTGTTTTTTTGTTTTACAAGAGCGGGTACGAGTTTTAAAAAACTGAGGAGCCCCATCTTCAGCTGTGTGTTCCTGAGAAGCCTGGATTGTCCTTGACCGGTAGCCAGACCTCCCTGCCCCTGGGGAGGTGGCCTGTGGTAGCAGAGTGGGCCTTCAGGGCCCCCGTGCAGGCAGGGGTGAGACCCAAGAATTAACCATGCCCTTATTTACCCAGAGCCTTCTGGGGAGGTTGAGCTCTTTGCCGGAGGATGTTTGAGAACCAGAATCATCATTTTGAATTTTCTAAAACTTAGTTAACATTTTGCTTCATGCAAAATGTGCGTCGCCTAAATGCCACACTTCCTTGGGCCCTTCCCTGGAACTGTCTCCCGCGAGTGGGCTCGGTATTCCCCCAAGCATCCCGGGTCCACTCCACCAGGGCTGGCTGGCGCGGCACATTTTGGGGTTAAGCATGTGCTTCTGGTATCGACCAGCAGGGGATTGGGATAAAAAAGTGCATCTCCGTCCTGGGGAGGGCCGTAGAGTGGTTCTAAGACTCTGCGTTGGCACCCACTTCCCTCCTACTGTGGTTCATCAGCAGGAACCGCACTCTGGGAAGCAGGCTAAGTTCGCTCCGACGGTACCGTACCGCAGCTTGCTCCCTTGTGAGAGCGCTGATGGCAGGTTTGCCGCGACAGGGCACAACAAGGCCCAGAAAACCACTAACGGAGGACCCTGAACTGCAAGCCAGGCAGTCTGGCATCAGCCCCCAGCCCTCGTCGCTCTGGCCGCGCCCCGGGATGAGGGGGGTTAGGTGGGAGTCCCGGGAGGGGTCAGCGTGTGCTCGGCTCACCACTAACCCAGGGCCTAGGACTGCCCGGCGCAGGGCCGGTACCCGCTGAGGCTTAGCTGAGCGAGGAGAAAATGAAGTGTCTTACTATGTGTGTCTGGGCTTGGGTAGCAGGTAGACAGACGTCAGTGGTGGCTCTTTCTCTCTCTTTTTTTTTTTCCACTTTCCAAATCTCACATTGCACAGACTCTTTCTGTTTATCACAAATTAAAATTTTCTCACTTTTGGGGAGTCTGCATGAATACTTCCCTCTGCCTGGACCAGTAAAGTCAGCTCCTACCTCTTAGAATCTTTCAGTACCTTAGACAGACAGGTTCCACTAGGCTAGGGGAATCCTATCAGAGTGACCAGAGACTGGAACAGATCTGGATTCCATGAGCTAAGGGAGAAGACTGAAGTTCACTCAGGTAAGAGCTGGCAGGGGCCCACAGGTATCCTGGGTGGTCCGCACGGCTTTGGGCAGTCCCATAGGTGCAGAGGACAGCTCGGCCTGCCCCGCCAGCTTCGCTAAATGGTTCCTTCCTGTGGGTGCCCTTCTAAGATGCGCCTGTGTCAGGAAGGCCGCGGGACCAAGCATGGTCCCAGTGGAATGCCCTCGGCCCTCGGGGCAGCTGGAGCCCCTAGGTGTTTGGCTCCGGGGTCATGCAGCCGTACGTGTGCTGATAAATGACCACTGCTGGGGCGAGCGTCCGGGAGACGGGAACGGTACGTCAAGGACCGATTTGCTGCGTCTGCTGATTCCCATGGCACGGAGGCTCTCACCGTGGCGGATCCACAGCTGCCAACGTGACGTCACTGAACCCACAGCCGGGAAGTCATGCGCATCGGACACCGTCGCACAGCGTTGCTGTCTTACAGATACGACGGGTAGAAGCCGCCTCGAGAGCAGAGCTAAACGTCACATAGTAAAATCAGCCCGCGGTGAGTTTTGAGAATTTATTACCTTGATTTTGAACGTGATTCATGTAATTTTATGTAATTCAACATTTAATAATGGCTCACAAGATCCCTGGAAACCCAGCGATCAGCTCCTGCATGCAACTCGCCCTACGGGTCCTCACATGGCCACATGAGTCCCGGGGAGGACGGAGCTGCGGGGGAGGCCGGCCGGGGAGGTCAGGGAGGCTGCTGGAGGCCCGAGGAACCCTCGGCTCCAGCCTTACGTGTGGATCCATGTGTCCGTCCCTGGCTGCTGTGGCCTCTGAGCTGCGTGCAGGGAGAATTCCCTGGAGCTCCGGCACTAACAGACTTCGCTTGAAAAAAATCCTTGTGGATTCAGATTCCGTTCACATTTTCACAATTATCGATGTTACGTGTGTCCAGGAGAAAAACATCATGGGCTGCTAGGCTATCATTTCAACTGTCAGAAATTCTTGAATTAAGGGGCGCCTGGGTGGCTCAGTTGGTTAAGTGTCTGCCTCCAGCTCAGGTCACCATCTCTGGGTCCTGGGATCGAGCCCCGCATCGGGCTCTCTGCTCGGCAGGGAGTCTGCTTCTCCCTCTGTCCTTCACCCCACTTGTGCTTTGTCTCCCATTTTCCCTTTCTCTCAAATGAATAAAATCTTAAAAAAAAATTTTTTTTAATTAAAAAAAGAAGGTTAAATATCACCTACTTTCATCAACTATTTTCTCTTGCGGCTGACTGTTAAGACTGGAAGAGAATTAGTGAACACCCATGATCAAGAATTGTGTATAATGATTTTAAACTGAATATCTGATATTTTTTAAAAAAATTATGTTCATGGAAGCCAGACCAACTTTCTCCTGGAAACATTTGAAGAGATTTGGGGAGGGTAAATGGTATACAAATTCAGTCTTTGCCACATTACTCTGTCTTTCTCCTGCTGATATAAAGATCATTTTCTTCACCAAGCCCCAGGAAGATATGCCCCATCCCTCCCCGGCCAACCTGCGTGCCGTGCGGATGTCCTTTGGTTCGTGCGCCATGACAGGAGGGGAGCTGTGTGGGGCCACCCGAGCCTTTCCATCTCGACAGAAGAACACTCAGAACCCGTCCTGTCGGAGGGCCACGGGCTAGCGGTCAGACGATCCCTGGGGCATGGCAGCAGCCACAGAGGGAATGAATGGCCTGTGTTGCCTGCGGTTTATGGTCTTTAGGAGCTGTTTGTTTTTAATCAGTCTCTCTTTAAAAATGGAAACAGCTTGGGACGCCTGGGTGTCTCAGGTCTTGCAATATTCTGGGATCGACCCCCAGGTGGGGCTCCTTGCTCAACGGGGAGCCTGCTTCTCCCTCTCCAGCTCCCCCTGCTTGTGTTCCCTCTTTCGCCGTCTCTCTCTGTCAAACATATAAATCTTAAAAAAAAAAAAAGAACTTGATCAAAATTATAGAACGGAAATTTTTTTTTTTTTTTAGAATGGAATTTTGGAACTATTAAAATGTAGTGTTAGGGAACAAAGTGAACGTAAGGAACTAGGAGAGAGGCCATTTCTGATGCCTCCCCACACTGTATTTTCACTTGGGAAACGTGAACACACTTCATAAAATGTTAGCTTGTGTCAAAAGACCTAGAAAAGCCAACACAATATTGAAGGAAAAGAACAAAGTTAGGGACGCCTGGGTGGCTCAGTCAGTTAAGTGTCTGCCTTTGGCTTTAGTCATGATCCCAGGGTCCTGGGATGGAGTCTGGCATTGGGCTCCTTGCTCAGCCGGGAGCCTATTTCTTCCTCTGCCTGCTGCTCTCTGTGCTTGTGCTGTCTCTCTCTCTGACAAATAAGTAAATTAAAAAGAACAAAGTTGGAGGACTAACACTGCTCAACTTCAAGACCCACTGTCAAGCTACGGTAGTCAAGGCAATGTTGGTAGTCAAGGCAATGTCGTAGTGGTGAAAGAACAGACAGATAGATAAATGGAACAGAATAGTGAGCCCAGAAATAGACAAACTGATCTTTGACAAATAAACAATACAGTGGAGAAAACATAGTGTTTCCAACAAATGGTAATGAAACAGCTAGATATCCACATGCAAAAATATTGAATCTAGGGGCTCCTGGGTGGCTCAGTGGTTTAAAGCCTCTGCCTTCAGCTCAGGTCATGATCTCAGTCCTGGGATCAAGCCCCCTGCATCGGGCTCTCTGCTCAGTGGGAGCCTGCTTCTCCCTCTCCTGCCCCTTCCCCGACTTGTGTGCATGTGCGCTCACTCTCTCTCAAATAAATAAATCTTTTTTTAAGATTTTTGTTTTAGGGGCGCCTGAGTGGCTCAGTGGGTTAAAGCCTCTGCCTTCAGCTCGGATCATGATCTCAAGGCCCTGGGATCGAGCCCCACATTGGGCTCTCTGCTCGGTGGGGAGCCTGCTTCCCCCTCTCTCTCTGCCTGCCTCTCTGCCTACTTGTGATCTCTCTTTCTCAGTTAAATAAATAAAATCTTTAAAAAAAAAGATTTTTGTTTTAATAAAATATTTAAAAAAATTATAAATGAAATTGGTGAAAGACCGGGACACTGTACCAAAGAAGATACACGAAGAACAAATAAACATATGAAAAGATGCTCCACATCATGACATCAAGGAAATGCAAATTAAAACAACAATGAAATACCAATACACGTCTATTAAAAAGGCTCAAATCCAGAACACTAACAACATGCAGTGCTGGCGAAGATGTGGACCAACAGGAACTCTCTCTCACTGCTGGCGAGAGTGCAAAATGGTTACAGCCACTTTGGAAGACAGTTTGGCAGTTTCTAGTTTACAAAACTAGATAGGCTTTTGTTTAATTTTTAAGATTTTATTCATTTATTTGTCGGAGAGACAGAGTACACAAGCCGCAGGAGTGGCAGAGGGAGAGGCAGAAGCAGGCTCCCTGCTGAGCAGGAAGCCCGACGCAGGGCTCCATCCCAGGTCCCCGGAGATCATGAACTGAACTGAAGGCAGATGCTTAACGGACTGGGCCACCCAGGTGCCCCAAAACTAGACATAGTCTTAACCATATAATCCAGCAGTCATACTCCTTCATATTTACCCAGGTGAGGTGACAATTTATATCCACACCAACATTTATTCATAATTGCCAAACCTTGGAAGTAACCAAGATGTCCTTCAGTAGGTAAATGGAGAAAATACTGTGGTCCATTCAGACAAAGGAATATTTTTCAGCACTTAAAAGACATGAGCCCTCAAGCACGAAAAGACATTGAGGAAATATAAAGACATATTAATAAGTGAAATAAGCCAATCTGAAAAGGCTAGATATGGTACGATTCCAACTATATGACATTCTGGAAAAGATAAAACTGTGGAAACAGTAACTGGATCAGTGGTTTCTGGGGGTTAGTGGGGGAGGTAGGAATTAATAAGCAGGGGACAGAGGATTTTTAGGATAGAGAAAATATTCTTAATGGTAGTATAATGATAGATATAAGTCATTATACATTTTGTCCAAACCCATGGAATGCACAACATGGAAACTGAACCCTAATGCAAACTATAGACTTTGGATGAAAATGATGTGTCAGCACACGTCATCCTATAATAGACATACCACTGTGATATGGGATGTTGATAATGGGGGGGAAGTTGTGTGTATATGGGGGCAGACTTATATGGGAAATCTCTGTACCTTCTGGTTAATTCTGTGTGAACCTAGAACTGCTCTAAAAAATTCAAAGCCATTTGAAAAAAGACAATCCAATTTTAAAATGGGCAAATGGGGGCACCTGGGTGACTCAGTTGGTAAAGCATCTGCTTCAGTTCAGGTCATGATCCCAGGGTCCTGGGATCAGCGTTGGGCTCCCCGCTCAGCAGGGAGTCTCCCTCTGCCCCTTCCCCCTCTGGAGCTCTCTCTCAAATAAATAAACAAATTCTTTTAAAAAATTATGATTTGAAAAGCCAGTTCTCTGAAGAAGGTATACAAACGGCCAATAAGCACACGAAAAGATACTCGGCACCATTAGTCATTAGGGAAATTCAAATGATACTCACTAGCGTGGCTTTAATCAAAGAGACATAATCCGTGTTGGCAAGGCTGTGCAGAAATTAGAGCCCTCATACACTGCTGGTGAGAATGTAAAATGGTGCAGTCACGTTGGAAGACAGCTTGGCAGTTTTTCAAAATGTTAAACATGGAATTGCCATATGACTCAGCAATCTTCTCCAGAGAAATGAAAACATATGCCCACACAAAGACTTGTACATGAATGTTAATTGCAGCATTATTCAGAATAACCCCCAAATGAAAACAACTCCACTGTCCATCAGCTAAGAAATGGATAAACAAATATGGTGTGTGCATACAATGGAAAATACCCAACAATAAAAAGGAGCAAAGCACTAATAAATGTTCCGACATGGATGAAACAGCCTGCGTGAAAGCATTTCAAAACATCATGTTCACTGAAAGGAGCCACACACAAAAGAATACTTATTGCACGATTCCTTTTACATGAAATATCCAGAAAAGGTAAATCTCTAGAGACAGAAAGGTTAGGGGTTTTTCAGTGTGGAGGTAGGAATGGGAAATAGCTGTAAACGAGTACAATGTTTCTTTTTAAAAATGGCCTAGAATGGAATTCTGTTGGTATTCACACAGCTTGGTAAATAGGCTACAAAATCATTGACTCCTACACTTACAATGGGTCTATGTTACTGTATGTAAATTATAGTACAATAAAACTGTTATTATTTTTTTTTAAAGGAGAAGAGAAAGGAGCAGAACAAAGAAGAATCCCCAGGTCCCTTTGCTTGCAGTCTGCTGCCCTTGAGCACTTTTTCTCCCCAAAAGCAGCACTGCTACTCAGTGCATTGTCCAAACTGAAACCTGGAGGCTCAGTTTACCCCATCCCACTTCCTCCTGGCCAGTCAGGACCAAGTTCTGCCATTCAGCTTTCTAGACGTCTGTCCGCTCTGACCTACCCTCCTCCCCCTTCCCCACTTCCTGTCACCTGCACCTCTTGCCCAAGATGCTGTGTGAGCCTTCTTCATGTCTCACTACTCTCATCCACCTTCCATCCTGCCACCAGGTGGTTGGACTGCCTATTAAAAAATTGGAGGTTTTTGTATGTAAATTATTATAAACACAATAGAATATAATGTATTATTTGCCCCAGAGGAACAGGTCTGTGAATCAGGCTTACACATTTCACAGCACTCGCCATAGCACATAGAGAATATTTTTTAACGAAAGGAAAAAACAAACCACCTACCGCCTGGATGGCTCAGTTGGTTAAGCATCTGCCTTCAGCTCAGGTCATGGTCTGAGGGTCCTGGGATCGAGCCCCACATCCGGCTCCCTGATCAGCGGAGAGCCTGCTTCTTCCTCTCCCACTGCCTGCCACTCTGCCTACTTGTGCTCTATCTTTGTCAAATCAATAAATTAATAAAACTTTAAAAAAAAAAAGAAAGGAAAAAACAATTTTGCGCTCTACAATTGCCTTCATTTTGGGGAGGTCTGTTTCTTTTTTGAGCACAATGTAATCATGATACAGATGAAGTTTCATGCCCTGAGAGTGTCACTTAATGTTTATATCCTCATCATTTTTTCCAGTTGCTAAATGCTTGTCATGACCAATTTTCAGTGGCTCTATTTTCCTAGGTATACTGCTGATCCTCATTAAGATGTCTGCTTTTGTCAATAACACTGCAGGGACATATCTGTGCGTAAGCATTTTTGCCCTGGATTGGATTTGTTTAACTTCCAGATAGATTCGCAGAAGTGGAATTCTTAAGTCAAAGGATGTGAACATTTTATTGCCACTTTCTCCTCATCAATATGGTTCTTAATGTACTAAGGTGTCACTCTCGCCCCCAAAGCACCAGGATTGGGTATTATCACTCAAAGCATTTTTGGCTAATTTTCAAATAGGCAATAATTTTTCACTTAAATTATTAGCGTGCTTAAACATTTTCCGTTGTTTGTTTCCTAGTGGCACTTCTTTTGTAAACTCTTGGTGGTCACTGTTAATCTCAAGGCAATAGGAGAATCTTGGTGCTGCTTCTTATTTATTTATATCTGTTCTTTCTGCAGTCAAAGTAGTATTTTTTTCTGAGTCTAACCGGGCTGGTCCCATTCCAGGAATTTGTGGGAAGGGTTCTTTGAATATTTCTTTCATATTAAAGAGGGAGGTGTTGAAAGGAGGGAGGGCAGGAGCAGGGAGGGACCAAAACAAAACCAAAAAAACCCACAGGCAGACCTTGAGGCATTTTCTCCAGACCCTCAGCTTGACCTCATCCAACCGCACTACTTAGTTCTGAGTCCGAGGGGCAAAGACTGTCAGGAAAAACTGGGCTGCTCAGTCTAAGTCCCCCGTGCCTCCTCTCCCATTAAGCTTTGAAATCCTGGCCACCCCGGGGCCCCGGCTTCCTGCTCTGGGCTCCTCCCGGTCAGCCACAGTGGACTGCTCTTTCTGCCCACCCAGGCCGGGCCCTGTTTTGAACCTTGCGGAAATTTCTGTCTTCTGTCCTAATGCTCAGGTCCTTTGAATCACAGAGGTACCCGGTGTGGCTGTGAAAAGCTTGGCCTCCGGGGCGCCTGGCCGGCTCAGTCCGCGCAGCGTGAAACTCTTGATCTCAGGGTCCTGAGTTCAAGCCCCGCATTGGGTGTGGAGCCTACTTTAAAAAAATGACAAATAAATACATTTTTTAAAAAAGAGCTTGGCCTCTGGACTGTTTGGGCTTGACTCCTGCACCTGCCACTTGGCTCACTGTGCCTCAGTTTCTCTATAAACATGTCAAACAAACGTGTCATTTGTCGTGGGGAACACCAGTGATGCCATGTGGAGTATTGGTACTGCGTGTACCCCACCCTTGCCCAACAAACCCCAGAGCCTGGGTCCCATCCATGGAGCCTTTGATGTACCACGTCTGGGGCATGGCCAGGGCACAGGGATTAGGAAAAGCTTCGCAGCTCTGGCAAATTCTAATGGATGGCCAAGGTGAAGAACCCCAGGCTGGAGGGGCTAATCAAGGATGGAAGTCTGCATACCTCCTCTCACACCCTCTGCACCCCCCGATATAGCACCCCTGCTCTTCGCCCTCTCTGCTCATCTGTAGACAGGAAACCAGACTCACTGGCTTTTGGGCTTCAAAAGTCTACACCTGGGAAGGTGTAAACTAATGTTTGGGGAAAGCAAAGTGTTCTCCCCAAGGTCGTCAGGGATTCCCTGGGGCGGGAGAAGATGAGGTCAGGAGGGGAAGCAGTACAGGTGGGTCAGGCACATGCTTTAGGCTGCGAGGAGGAGAAGCCCCAACTCAAAGTGGCTCAAACAACCCCCACCACCAATTATTGTCATGCTAGCAGAAGTCCAGAGGCAGTATGTCCCACGGTCACATAACCTATTGGCTTATTAACTAGGTGACATTGTGCAAGTAACTTAAACTCAGTTTCCTCGTCTGTGCAAAATGACTATTGCCATGTATAATGACTTAATATAAGTAAAAGTCTCTCGACAATCCCTAAGTTGTTTTATAATCACTAGCTACTGTATCTATCAGTCATTGCTGACAAACAAATGCAAAAATTTGACATTTCCAAATTTGACAAATTGCAAAAATTTGACATTTACGGGGCGCCTGGGTGGCTCAGTTGGTTGGGCAACTACCTTCGGCTCAGATCATGATCCCGGAGACCCGGGATCGAGTCCCATATCGGGCTCCCAGCTCCGTGGGGAGTCTGCTTCTCCCTCTGACCTTCTTCTCCCCTCGCATGCTTTCTCTCTCGCTCTCTCTCTCTCTCTCTCTCTCAAATAAATAAATGAATAAAATCTTTAAAAAGAATTTGACATTTACATTTGACAAACAAATGCAAAAATCTCAGTGGTCTACAGCATAAGTCTTTCTTTCTTTTTAAAGATTTTATTTATTTAAAAAAAAAGATTTTATTTATTTGACAGAGAAAGAGAGCACAAGTGGGGGAATGGGGGCAGCAGAGGGAGAGGGAAAAGCAGGCTCCTCGCTGAGCAGAGAGCCCGATGCAGGACACTATCCCAGGACCCTGGGATCATGACCTGAACTGAAGGCAGATGCTTAACCAACTGAGCCACCCAGACACCCCTGTAAGTGTTTATTTCTTGTGTATCTGTGGATTGCTAGGCGTTGGCTGGGCCACTCCAGATCTGTGTGTGCAGCTGGGTTAGGCTTGGGTTTGCCCCATCCCTGTTCCTTCTGGTTCCCGAGGCAACACTGCATCAGGTACTGGGGGGGCAAACTCTTCTCATTGTAATGGAAGAGGCAGAAGACACTGGAAAAACACAAGGCCTCAGGCAAGAACCAGTGCATTCTCACTCTGGCCCCTTTCCTTTGGCCAAAGTAAGTTATATGTCCCAGCCCAATATTGGCAGGGAAGGGAAGTAACTTCTACCCATTCCACCATTCCAGTGGGGGGGGGGGTGTATAAAGCCACATGACGGGCGCCTCGGTGGGTCATTTGGTTAAAGCCTCTGATTCTTGGTTTTGGCTCAGGTCATGATCTCAAGGTCATGAGACGGAGCCCTGTGTCGGGCTCTGCACTGGGCATGGAACCTGCTTAAGATCCTCCCTCCCTCCCCTTTTTCACACACTCACAATCTTTCTCTAGAAAAAAAAAAAAAGAAGTCAGATATTATAAAGAACATGAATTATAAGAAGTCTATAAAAGAAATGATAATCTGTAGCTTAGATGGAAGTTTTATTCTTTAACATTGTTATATTGAGAATATATTCTCATTTCTCCATGACTTCCCCTTTGACCCATGAGTTATTTAGAAGTGTGTCGTTTAATCTCCATATCTTGCAGAAAATTTCCATATATCTTTCTGTTATTGATTTCTAGTTTAATTCTCTTGGGATCAGAGAACATACTTAGTATTGATGTTAAATTTCTGAAGCTAATGGATGCCCTGTGGTCCTGTTTTTATGACCACAAATACACATTGCACTACTTACCCAGGGGTAAATTTCCATGACATATGTAACTTACTCTCTAATGGTTCCGGAAAAAAACTGTGTGTGTGTGCGTGTGTGC
>CM052811.1:83994374-84034596 GCA_028533885.1 Nasua narica | reverse complement strand
TTTTTTTTCTTTTTTTTTTTTTTTTAGTTCAAGTATACCAGACACCTAGGTGAAGAGCGCTGTGGAAGGTTACTTGTGCCTCTCTGACTCGGCATGCTTTAGGGTCACCTCTTTTCTCACCTTTGTCCCATAGGTGAGTTTTGTTGGTTCCCAACTGTCATAGAAATGGAACCATCTTGAATCCCATGCTTTCCTATGTTCATACTTGTAAATTTGCAGGACTGGAGCTCCTTGAGGGTAGGACTAGGCCCTGTCACCACTGGCCCTTTCCCTTCCCCCTAGGCTAATACTAAGCAAGGTGTGCAAATAGACCTTCTTTCCATGAAGGCCAGCCTGCCTCTCCACGGCACATGGTGAAGGGTAAGAACACAGGCTGCCTGCGCTCAATTCTTGACATTCACTTACCACTGTGTGAACTTGTACAGTTACCTAACTCTCTGTACCCAACCAGAGAGACCAATAGTACTTGCGTTATAGGGTTATGATGATAATTAAGTGCATCAATATTTAGAAAGCTCTTCCAAATGTCTGGAACATAATGAGGCTATTTCAGTGTTTGTTAAAGGGAAACATGAAAGGCAGGGCTCTGCCTCTTTTTTCACCACTGTGTCCTGTGTCACAGGTCAGCAAACTATGCCTTTGCACCGCAAGATTTTTGGAAATAAAGTTTTATTAGCACACAGACACACTCATTGGTTGGTGTACTGTTTATGGCTCCTTTCACACCTACAATGACAGAGTTGAGTGGTTGCAGCAGAGACAATATGGCCCACAAAGCCTAAAACATTTACTCTCTGGCCTTTTCCAGAAGTTTCCTGACCCTTGCTCTGGGTTTTCTAAACCCTCCACCAACAAGGCCATGCAGTAGCTTTAATGCAAACAAACTGCTTTGGCGTGGGGGAAAATGGTTTCTGTGGATGTGGTGGCATGTTTAAATGCCCTCGGTATTCTCTCTGTATGAAAGCCCCTTGACTTCCAAGGGCTTCCTGGGCTTTCATCCTGGTCCTCAAGAGCTGAGGCTCTGGGGGCCTTTTATTTAGGGAGGTGAGGTGGGTTTGAACTTGTGATCTCTCAGAGTCGGAACTGGGGAGCACAGAGCAGACACGCCCTCTGGGAATGAAAGGCCCACACGGAGAGAGGCCTCTGGCTCCCTCCCAGCCACAAGGGGCACAGTCACAGAACAGTCCTGTTTGAAGTAAGTTATTAAGCATTGGCCTCAGGGCTGAGCTCTGAGCTCTACCATTTCTTCTAGCGCTTTCCACCAAGCTTGCACTGGAGATTACTCAAGAAGGCGCCAGAAAGGAGATAATGAGATGCAATTTATTTATATAAATCTGGGGCTGGTGTTAGCAGGCCAGCAGGGTTTAGGGGGCATCGCCCCGGGCCTCGCAGAGAGTGGCTGTGATGTTATTCTTTGGCAACACATCCACTCACAGTTCATAAGATCACTTAACAGCCCGCCGCCTTCACACACTCACTCATGAATCTGCCCCATTTCTGGGTCCTATTGCCAACAGAAAAAACAAAACAAAATGGTAAGAAGGCAAGACATACTTGATGGGAGCATGCAGGGGGAAAAAGATGGAAGACTTTAGTGTTTTCTCCAGGAAAAATCCACTCACATATCACTGTGAGGGCAGGAGCGTCTATCGCAACAATCTTTCTGGAAAGCAAATTGGCAAAATGCATCAGGAACTTTAAAATAGTCATGGCCGGGCCCCTGGGTGGCGCAGTTGGTTGAGCGACTGCCTTCGGCTCAGGTCATGATCCCGGAGTCCCGGGATCGAGTCCCACATCGGGCTCCCAGCTCCATGGGGAGTCCGCTTCTCACTCTGACCTGCTCTCTCTCACTCTCTCTCTTTCCTAATAAATAAATAAATAAAATCTTTAAAAAAAATAAAAAAATAAAAAAAATTAAATAGTCATGGCCTTTGACCAAGTCTGCCCAATTATACTAATGGACAGTCCCCTCTATCAGTCAGCTATCACCACAATTCTGCTGTGTAACCAAACCCTCCCAAACTCAGGGATTTGGAGTGATAAACAGTTTTCTCCCACTTGGATGTCAAGAACTGTGAAGGATCAGAGGTTTTATCTATCCCAAGTTAATAAGTTAGCCTTGGACTGGCCCCACAGGCAGGGATGAGGCAGGATGGAGGCAGTGTCTTCAGGAAATCATCCTCAGGAATCGGAGGTGTCGCAGAAGGATTCTGACGAGCTCGTCTTCATATTAAATCTAATACATCTTCACTTTAAATGTTGGTTGCTGGAAGACTAAAGGAAGCAGTCTAGAACACAGGAGACATAACTTTTAGTATGTTTCTCACTGGGTCTCAGGGCTGTTGGTGTGGTGGTCATGGGACCACTATTCCCCTTCTTGCAAAGTGGAAATAATACTCTCTTCCTGGCTCCCTGGGAAGACATGAGGATGACATGGGTCAAGCAAGGACTCAGAGCTGCTCAGAAGATGCCAGTCCAGGCTCTATATCCCCCTCACTCCAGGGCAAATGCCTTGGAACAAGGCACTTTAATCAGTGTACTCCCAGGAGGGGTGGAAGGAACCAAGAAGTAATGGAATCAACAAAATATCACCCATGAGGGGGACTTGGCTTCTTTGGTTTGTATTTTCCACACCTCCTAGAACTGTGCCTCGGGTATAGTGTGCTCAAAAACAATTACTGAATCAGTAAATAATTTCTGATACTTACCCCCAAAATGCAAATGAGGAAATGAAGACAGAACTTATTTTCCTCTCTCTCTCCTGAACCTACCCCCTCAGGATAGACTGAGGCACCCGATTCCCCGACCCAGGCTCTGCTCCAAGCAACCCAACAGAAGACAGCATTTACCCCATTGATAGTTTTCAAGGAGTTTTCATGTACATTTCTCCATCTGATATGCCCAATCTCCCCGTGAGAGTCCACTGATCTATTCTCATCTTAAATACTCACAGCACCTTGTTAGGGACATAGTCAGGATTCAGTAAATGTAATTGCCCTCCTTCTTCTTTCCCATGCTTACCCAATCACCAAGTTGCATTAATCTTTACATATTCTGACTTTTTGTTCAGTGAAATTTCAACTGCAAATATCAATCAATTAATGTTTGTTAGACACTTTTGGACTTTTTGCCAATGCCTCAGCTACCATGTAAGAGGGCAAATCAAGGGAGACATAGCCACAAAGTTTGATTTATTTTATAAAAGTCAAGTAGGTCAAAGAAATATCAGCAAACATTTTTGCTAGTCATTTCCAAAACCAGATATATCATAGACATGCCCTCTGATTTTGGAGAGCACTAATATACTCCCCAAAATATAGTGACAACAGGCTAGATGATAATTGCTGTTCTTGCTGAATTTTTCTTGCCTGTAAGCTGGTTTCTCTAAGCTGGTTCTCTAAACTCAATTTTTTATAAAGCTATGTAACTTCTCCTTTATATGGATCATATGGAAGTATTTCTATACAGTAACAACTCACAAATTAGTATTTCAGTCAACTCCCAAATGAATAACTTCTGAAAACTTCACTTCCCCTGTTTGAGACTTGAATATAATCTAGACTGATACTGACTTCATAAACATTGTCATGGATAGTAAAGAAAACATGCTGTTACAAAAATCAGAGTTCACGACCTTAAGTTTGAGGCTCACTGGCTTGAACAATTGCCTAGAAAATCTGAGATTCTAAATTACAACTTGAATAAAATATATTATTAGAACAAAAAAGTGTAAAAAAAACAGAAACCAAGGAGCAAAAACCAGACAAGACAAATAAAGAACAAGTAGCAAAATGGTTGACTGAAATCCAGTTATATTAATAATTATATAAAATATAAATGAACGAGGGCGCCTGGGTGGCTCAGTTGGTTGAGCAACTGCCTTCGGCTCAGGTCATGATCCTTGAGTTCCAGGATCGAGTCCCACATGGGGCTCCCGGCTTCGCGGGGAGTCTGCTTCTTCCTCTAACCTTCTCTCCTTTCATACTCTCTCTCGCTTTCTCTGTCTCTCAAGTAAGTAAATTAAAAAAATCTTTAAAAAAAATATATAAATGAACCAAATACTTCCATCAAAAGGCAGAGATATGGGACGCCTGGGTGCCTCAGTTGGTTAAGCAGCTGCCTTCAGCTCAGGTCATGATCCTAGCGTCCTGGGATCGAGTCCCACATCGGGCTCCTTGCTCAGCGGGGAGCCTGCTCCTCTCTCTACCTCTGCCTGCCTCTCTGCCTGCTTGTGTTCTCTCTCTGTTAAAATAAATAAATAAAATCTTTAAAAAAAAAAAGGCAGAGATATAAAAACAAGACCCAACTATATCCAATTTCTATGTTCAAATTTCCCCTTTTAATAAGAACATCAGTAACCTTATCTTAACTTGATTAAATATGCAAAGGCTATATTTCCAAACAGGGTCACTGAGGTCCTGGAAGTTAGGACTGCAACACATCTCTTTTATAGGAGGGATACAATGCAATCATAGCAGCTGTTTACACTTCCAATGCTTTCAATAATAAAAAAATTGTTTTTTAATTAATATTTTATTTATTTAATTTGAGAAAGGGAGAGCGTGAGCAGGGGGAGGGACACAGAGAGAGAGAGAGAGAATCTCAAGCAGGCTCCATGCTGAGTGAAGAGCCCAGTGTGGGGCTTGATCCCATGACCTTGAGATCATGACCTGAGCCAAAATCAAGAGTCAGATGCTTAACCAACTAAGCCACCCAGGTGCCCTGATTTCAATACATTTTTCTCATCTAGCTTCCAGTGTCCCAGAATGAAGACATAAAAGATTATAGAGATACAAAGAAATACAAGAGTTCGCTTACACTCCTATTATACTCTTAAAAAAAAACTTAAAACAATACCTCCTTTGTAGCAAGCTCTCTCATTGACTGGGAAAATAAGTTCTATCCCAAAAGCTCCAGGTTCAAGTCCATAGTAAGCTTGGAATGATCCTAGGATCCTATTCTTGCTATGCAGCTTCGTATCAGCTAACAGAAACGAACAAATAAGAAATTGATTTCAAACCCAGAAAGCAAGTAATATCTTCACATGACCTGGGAGACGGTTCTCAAACCTCAGTCTCCATGTTTTTTCATTATTTTGTTTCTTGTGGAACGCTCTCTGGCTTTTCTGCTGGCTCCCACAGGAAGTATGCTTGGCAGTGCTCTGTCTTCTGCTTCTGATAAGTTTACTGTGCATGGAGGCAGAACTTCACGCTGAGGAGCCTCAGGACTGAGACTGTACCAATCTCTATCTTCTTCACCCTTGCCTGCAAAATAAGAAAATCTCTACGCCGACAGGTCCTGGCTGAGGGTGATGCTTCTTGGATCATATGCTTTTCTTGACTGGATGCCAGAGCCAAAATATCCAAAAAACACTTGCAGAGAAAAATCCCTATGTTTACTTGCTTTGCTCTTCATATTCTCTTTAGACAGGATTTGAACAGTGTCGGGGTTGAGAACAAGCAAATCCAACAACAACCAGGAGAATGAGTTGATGAGGCCCATTGGCTTGGCCTGCAAGCTGGGAGGCCCTCTGGAGGTGGTGACTTTCTGATTCTTGTGTGCATCCTTCCTGTGTCTTGCTTTCTTTTTCCTTACCTTTCCGAGCCTGGCTTCCACAGTGAGGGCCCAGAATTGAGGGTTGCTCTGAGCTAAAGACCCGAGATGAGCGGAGATGTAATTCAGCTGTTTTCTCCATGTCCTACAGAAAGAGAAATGTAAATTCAGACTCGTGGATCATTATTCTGAGGCAAAAAAGAAATGCTGGTGTGGAACACGCATTCTCAGAGCTGTTACGTTATGACCGACAGTGTGTCAGGCACTGCTCTAAACGTTCCTTAAATGGCCAAACAATAAAATAAATCCACAGTATCTAAACTAATTACGGAGTTTCTAAATGGTGGTGATATTGCGGTTTGGGGGTATTATTTTAGTTCTATCATGCAGATATAAATAATTATATTTTGTCTTATTCGTGATTAATTAGACAGCAGTATTATTTGTGTTTCTATCCCAGGACTGGGGCGGGGAAAATCCAAGATGAGCCTGAAGCATCATGGGGGCCTATTAAATAAGGAAAAATTTGGAGAGAATGGGGACATGTCAAAAGGTCCAGGGACCAACCTGAAAGAACCTCTAATGGCCAAAGCTGAAATAAGAACAAAATAAACAACAAACAAATAACAGTAATATTGGATTATAACTTGTAAACTAAAATAAATACCCATGGGTACATATTGTTATAAGTAACTGAGTTCTAAAAATCAGTAAATAATTGGGACACCTGGGTGGCTCAGTGGGTTAAGCGTCTACCTTCGGCTCGGGTCATGATTCCAGGGTTCTGGGATCGAGCCCTGCATCGGGCTCTCTGCTCAGCAGGAAGCCTGCTTCCTCCTCTCTCTTTGCCTGCCTCTCTGCTTATTTGTGATCTCTCTCTCTCCATCAAATAAGTAAAATCTTTAAAAAATAATAATAATAAAAATCAGTAAATAAGGGAGAACGAACAGCTCTTTCTTACACAAGAATTCTAATTAATAAATGTAAAAGGCATGAGGAAAACAGAAAACCACCATGAGGTCACCACCGTGACAACTGTCTGATGGACTGATGTGTTAAAAGCAGTCAGCGAACTCTGAGGAAAAACAGGGTTTTTGCAGTCTCGAGGGTCTCTGCAAAGATGTTCGTTAAGTGCAAAAAGAAAAACAGTAATTTTATAGTGGGCAAAACCAGCAGGCGCCACCTTAACCAAGAGATCAAAAGGAACATTACCAGTAAGAGGATACGTCAGCATGATGTCCCCCAGGGGAAGGCACGGGGCCAGGCACAATGTCACCAGGAACGCGCTTGCCAAAAAGGCATCACCTCCCACCTGATTCTGAAACAAACTCAAATTGGGGAATAAGCTACTAAATAACTGATTGGTACTTCTCAGTAATGTCAAGGTCAGGAAGACAAGGAGAAATTGAAGAACTGTCACAAATTAGAGGAGTGGAAGATACGTAAATGCAAAGGTAGGGAAACGACTCAAGTTCAAATAAAGTCTGCAGATTGTCGAGTGGTATTATGCCAGTATCAGTTTCTTAAATTTGTTATTTAGGCAAGGTGTTAATATTAGGGGAAGCTGGGAGAATGTAAATGGGAACTCTATTATTTTTGCACCTTTTCTCTAAATCTAAAAATTCTTTATTCGCCCTCAGAATAAGGGCGTCTAGGTGGCTCAGTTGGTCGACTGTCCAGCTCTTGGTTTTAGCTCAGGTCCTAATCTCAGGGTTGTGAGATCGAGCCCCCAGCCTGGATCCACACTCAGCAGGAAGTCTTACTTGAGATTCTCCCTCTCCCTCTGCCTCTTCCCCTGCTCACCCAAAAGTACACACTCTCTCTAAAATAAAAATAAGAAATACATATATATTTTTAATTTTTATAAAGAAGGACAGAATACATTTGAAAACAGATCTCTTTTAGGTTCCATAGAAAAAGCTTACTTTTAAGGTTCAGAATGGTCTGGTTTCATAAGGCACCTATAGATTTAGGGTACGTAGAGAGCAACAGACTTGCAGGTCTTTGGAGAAAGAACCAAAAACCAACTGTCAAGGTAACTGAGACTTTCCTTCTTGCTTTGCTCCTCGCTTACTCAGTATTAGCAGGTTTTTTTGGTTTTCCAGGTTGGTACACATAGAACCCCTAGCTCATATTACAAATGTTTGCAATTCTTTGCATGGGGTAATGTAACTCATACGATACTTTGTTCTAAAAAATAAAGCAATGCAAAAACCAGTTGGTGCAAATTTTGTTGACCTGAAATCAGATGTTTTGTTTACCCTTTGACTTTCTCTGCCTCATCTTGAGCATGGATGTCCTCAGACCAGATCCAGAAAGATGATATTCCTTAATACAAAGCTTTGGTAATAGGGATCAAACTGATGGGAAGGAAAACAGAGAACAAGGGATTTCCCCCTTGTAACTAAACTCTTAAGACTTTCTGAGACAAAAAAAAAAAAAATAAGATTTCAAGTACCAGAAATGTTTGCAGGTCATCCTGGTTATGAAAATCCCAGCAACCAACAGTTGCCAGGAAATTTGGATGTTTACCTTTGTATTGCATCAATGAAACAAGCGAAAAGAGCAGAATAGTCCCTATTTATACTTTTTTTTTTAAAGATTGTATTTTTTAAAAACAACTCTACACCCAACATGGGGCTCGAACTCACAACCCTGAGATCGGGAGTTGTATGCTCTACCGACTGGGCCAGCCAGGCACCCTTACTTCTATTTTTTGTGTGCTTTAAAAAGAAACATGTATTGTGTGCTTTAGAAAGAAAGAAAGAAAGAAAGAAAGAAAAGAAAGAAAGAAAGAAAGAAAGATGAACTGGGGCACCTGGGTGACTCGGTCAGTTAGGCATCCAACTCTTGATTTTGGCTCAGGTCATGATCTCAGGTTTGTGAGATTAAGCCCTGTGTTGCTCTCCATGTTGAGTGTGGAGCCTGCTTGGCATTCCCTCTCTCCCTCACCCCCTGCTTCTTAATCTACACTTACATGCTCTCTCTTTCTCTCTCTCTTTCATAAACTAACAATCAAACAAACAAATAAATAGCAGTCTGTTTAAAGAATAGAACCATGTATTTTTAAGAAAATTGTATTTTTAACAACAGGTGCTGGGGCACCTGGGTGGCTCAACCATTTAGCGTCTGCCTTCAGCTCAGGTCATGATCCCAGGGTCCTGGGATTGAGCTCCATGTTGGGCTACCTGCTTGGCAGGAAGCCAGCTTCTCCTTCTTCCACTCTCCTTGCTTGTGTTCCCTCTCTTGCTGTTTCTCTCTCTGTCAAATAAATAAATAAAATCTTAAAAAAAAAAACAAACAAACAGGTGCTATATGTTCTTTCTTAATCTATGAAGAATAACACTGGTCAAGTAAGGAAAAAAATGATACCAGCCAGGACCTTTATGAACAGCCAGGACCTTTATGTGCATGTTGTGCACTGCAAAAAAAAAAAAAAAAGGCACCCAATTGAAGGGCTAATAGGGCTAAAATCCATCCTCTTCTCTGTTCCTCAAGCTGCATGCCTATGGGGCTATATCCACGCAAAGGAATGGAGGCCTTTTTCTAATGATACAAAGGTGCTCATTGGGCTACTGTTAGCTCTAACAGTAGGTGTGATGCATATACATGACTGTTGGGGGAAGCAGATTGGGAAATACAAGTTTCTTATGGCAAAGGGATTTTGACGATCTATAATTATTGAAAATTATTTACTGTTTTATGGCAAATGTTCCTTTCTAAATTCCTTGTTTTTCCTGAAAAAAATAAAACTTTCTGTCATCCCACTATCACTACTCACTATCCTTCAGAAATTTCCTATCCAGGGGCACCTGGGTGGCTCAGTGGGTTAAAGCCTCTGCCTTCGGCTCAGGTCATGATCTCAAGGTCCTGGGATCGAGCCCCTCATCGGGCTCTCTGCTCGCTGGGGAACCTGCTTCCCCCTCTCTCTCTGCCTGCCTTTCTGCCTACTTGTGATCTCTCTCCTCTCTGTCAAATAAATAAAAAATCTAAAAAATAAAAAGGAAATTTCCTATCCACATACAAATATATACATGTATGTATATACATACATGCATATTAATTTACACAAATGGCAGCTTACTATTATATCCTTTGCTTTTTAAAAACTTCAAAAAATATCCTTTTGGGTGCCTGGGTGGCTCAGTCTCCTGAATGTCTGCCTTTAGCTCAGGTCATGATTTCAGGGTCCTGGGATCGAGCCGCGAATCATAGGGCTTCCTGATCAGCAGGGAGTCTGCTTCTCCCTCTGCCCCTCCCTGCCTCGTGCCTCTCTCTCTTTCTCAAATAAATAAATAAAATATTTTAAAAAGTTAAAAATTAGAAAATTAAAAACATCCTTTTTATTACTCTGAAAAAGTACCCATAATATAAAATCTACCATTTTAACCATTAAGTATACAGTTCAACAGCAATAAATACGTTCATACTGCTGTCCAACCACAACGACTATCTATGTTCAGAGCTCTTTCATCATCCCAAACTGAAACACTGTCCTCATTAAATAATAACTCCCTACACCCTCCTCCACCCAGCCCCTGGAGAACACCATGCTATTTTCTGTCTCTATGAATTTAACTCTTCCAGGACCTCACGTAAATCGTAAACTATTTGTCCCTTTGTGTCTGTCTTGTTTCGCTTAGCATAATGTCCTCAGGACTCATCTATGTTGAGTGAGCCTCAGAACATCCAGAACATCCTTTATTGTAAGGTTGAATAATATTCCACTGTATGCATACACTACGTCCTGTGTACTCATTCATCTGTCAGCGAACACTGGTTTGCTTCGACATTGTTGACTCCTGGGAATTATGCTGCTGTGAATACAGGTGTCCAAGTAGCTCCTCAAGACCCTGCTTCCAATTCTTTTGGATGTGTACCAGAAATGAAGTTGCTGGGTCGTGCGGGGATTTTATTTGTGAGTTTCTGAGGAATGATCACAGTAACTGCACCATTTGAGTTTCCCAACAGTGGCAAATGTGCAATTTCTTCATGTTCTTGCCAACACTTGTGATTTTCTGGGTTTTTTTTTTAATAGTAGCCATCTTTATAGTTGTGCGTGGTATCTCACTGTCATTTTTATTTGCATTTCCATAATAATTAGTGATGCTGAGCATTGTTTCATGCACTTATCGGCTATTTGTGTGTCTTTCTCAGAGAAAGGCTTTCCCTGCATTGTTTGTTGAAAAGACTGTCCTTTCCTGGGGAGCCCAAGTGGCTCAGTCAATTAAGTGTCTGACTCTTGATTTTGGATCAGGCCATGATCTCAGAGTCATGAGATCAAGCCCCATGTTGGGCTCCGGGCTCCTGGTTTGATGCAGAGTCTGCTAGAGATCCTCCCTCTCCCTCTGCCCCTCCCCCAATTCACGTGCCTCTCTCTTTCTCTAAATAGATAAGTAAATAAAATCTTAAAAAAAAAAAAGACTGACATCTGCAAATCAATCAATGTGATACATTAATGAAAGAAAGAATAAGAACATATACTCTCAATAGATACTGAAAAAGCAGTTGAAAATGTACAGCATCCTTTCTTGATCAAAACTCTTCAGAGATAGAGGGTATATACCTCAATATCATAAAAGCCATCTATGAAAAACCCATAGCAAATATTCTCAATGGGGGAAAACTGAGAGCTTTTCCCCTAAGGTCAGGAACATGGCAGGGATGTCCACTATCTCCACTGCTATTCAACATAGTACTAGAAATCCGAGCCTCAGCAATCAAACAAAAAGAAATAAAAAGCATCCAAATCGGCAAAGAAGAAGTCAAATTCTCACTCTTTGCAGATGATATGATACCTTATGTGGAAAACCCAAAAGGCTCCACCCCAAGACTGTTAGAATTCAAACAGGAATTTAGTAACATGTCAGGATATAAAACCAATGCACAGAAATATGTTGCATTTTTATACATCAACAAGACAGAAGAAAGAGAATTTTTTAAAGATTTTATTTATTTATTTGACAGATAGAGATCACAAGTAGTCAGAGAGGCAGGCAGAGAGAGAGGAGGAAGCAGGCTCCCCACTGAGCAGAGAGCCCAATGTGGGGTTCGATCCCAGGACCCTGAGATCACGACCCCAGCCGAAGGCAGAGGCATCAACCCACCGAGCCACCCAGGCGCCCCAGAAGAAAGAGAAATTAAGGAGTCGATCCCATGTACAATTGCACCCAAAACCATAAGATACCTAGGAATAAATCTAACCAAAGAGGCAAAGATTCTGTACCCAGAAAACTATAGAATACTCATGAAAGAAATTGAGGAAGACACAAAGAAATGGAAAAATATTCCATGCTCATGGATTGGAAGAACAAATATTGTGAAAATGTCTATGCTACCTAGAGCAATCTACACATTTAATGTGATCCCTATCAAAATACCATCAACTTTTTTCAAAGAAATGGAACAAATAATCTTAAAATTTGTATGGAACCAGAAAAAAACTCAAATAGCCAGAGGAATATTGAAAAAGAAAACTAAAGCTGGTGGCATCACAATTCCGGACTTTAAGCTCGTCAAGACAGTATGGTACTGGCACAAAAACAGAGACATAGATAAGAATAGAGAACAGAATAGAGAGCCCAGAAATGGACCCTCAACTCTATGGTCAACCTAATCTTCAACAAAGCAGGAAAGAATGTCCAATGGAAAAAAGAGTCTCTTCAACAAATGGTGTTGGGAAAATTGGACAGCGACATGCAGAAGAATGAAACGACCATTTTCTTACACCATGCACAAAAATAGACTCAAAATGGACGAAAGACCTCAATGTGAGAGAGGTATTGATCAAAATCCTTGAGGAGAACACAGGCAGCAACCTCTTTGACCTCAGCCACAGCAATTTCTTCCTAGATGCATCGCCAAAGGCAAAGGAAGCAAGGGCAAAAATGAACTATTGGGACTTTGCCAAGAAAAAAAGCTTTTGCACGGCAAAGGAAACAGTCAACAAAACCAAAAGACAACTGACAGAATGGGAGAGATATTTGCAAATGACATATCAGATAAAGGGTTAGTATCCAAAAATCTATAAAGAACTTCTCAAACTCAACACCCAAAGAACAAATAATCCTATCAAGAAATGGGCAGAAGATATGAACAGACATTTTTGCAAAGAAGACATCCAAATGGCCAACAGACACATGAAAAAGTGTTCAACATCACTCTGCATCAGAGAAATACAAATCAAAACCACAGTGAGATACCACCTCACACCAATCAGAATGGCTAAAATTAACAAGTCAGGAAATGACTTGTCAAGGTATTGTCAAGGGTCAGGGAAAGGGGAACCCTCCCACACTGTTGGTGGGAATGCAAGCTGGTACAGCCACTCTGGAAAATAGTATGGAGGTTCCTCAAAAAGTTGAAAATAGGGCACCTGGGTGGCTCAGTCGGTTAAGTGTCTGCCTTTGGCTCTGGTCATGATCTCAGGGTCCTGAGATCGAGTCCCACATCAGGCTTCCTGCTCAGTGTCTACTTCTCCCTCTCCCTCTGCCCCTGCTTGTGCTCTCTTTCTCTCTGTTAAATAAATAAATAAATCTTTAAATAAAAAAAGTTGAAAATAGAGCTATCCTATGACCCAGCAATTGCACTACTGGGTATTTACCCCAAAGATACAAATGTAGTGATCCAAAGGGGCATATGCACCCAAATGTTTATAATGTTTATAGCAGCAATGTCCACAAGAGCCAAACTATGGAAAGAGCCCAGAACCTAGATGTCCATTGACAGATGAATGGATAAAAAAGATGTGGTACACACACACACACACACACACACACACACACACACACACAATGCAGCCATCAAAAAAGGAAATCTTTTTTTTTTTAAGATTTTATTTATTTATT
Organism: Nasua narica; assembly: GCA_028533885.1. Classification (NCBI taxonomy): domain Eukaryota; kingdom Metazoa; phylum Chordata; class Mammalia; order Carnivora; family Procyonidae; genus Nasua; species Nasua narica. The sequence goes on along the minus strand of CM052811.1, from coordinate 84,021,196 downwards.
TGAAAGAAAGAGAGAAAGAGAGCATGAGCAGGGAGAAGGTCAGCGGGAGAAGCAGACTCCCAGTGGAGCCGGGAGCCCGATGGGGAACTCAATCCCGGGACTCCGGGATCATGACCTGAGCCAAAGGGAGTCACTTAACCAACTGAGCCACCCAGGTGCCCCAAAAAAGGAAATCTTGCCATTTGCAACAACATGGATGAAACTAGAGGATATTATGCTAAGCAAAATAACTCAATCAGAGAAAGACAATTATCATATGATCTCACTGATAAGAGGAATTTGAGAAACAAGACAGAGGATCATAGGAGAATGGAGGGAAAAATGAAATAAGATGAAACCAGAGAGGGAGACAAACCATAAGAGACTCCTAATCTCAGGAAACAAAGTGAGGGTTGCTGGAGGGGAGGGCAGAGGGAAGGATGGGGTGTCTGGGTGACGGATACTGGAGAGGGTATGTGCTATGGTGAGTGCTGTAAATTGTGTAAGACTGATGAATCACAGACCTGTACCCCTGAAACAAATAATGCATTATATGTTAAAAAAAAAAAAAAAAAAGACCATCCTTTCCCTATTAAATGGTCTTGGCACCTTGGTCAGAAATCATTTGACTCTATATATGAGGGTTTATTTCTGGGCTCTGTATTTTATTCCATTGGTCTATATGTCTGTCTTTATGCGATACAACACAGTTTGGATTAGCATGACTTTGTAATGAGTTTTGAAATCACGAAGAGTGAGCCCTCTAGCTTCAGTGCGTTTTTTTCTTTCCAGATTGTTTTAGCTATTTGGAGTCCCTTGAGATTTTAGGGTGGATTTTTCTATTTCTGAAAAAAAATGTCATTGGGATTTTGATAGCGATTACACTGACTCTATCACTCTGGGTAATATTAACACCTTAATAATAATTAAGTCTTGCAATTTATGAAAACAGAGTGTCGTTCCATTTATTTACATCTTCTTTAATTTCCTTCAGAAATATTTTGTACTTTTCACTGTGCATGTCTTTCTCCTCCTTGGTTAAATTAATTCCTAGTATTTAAATTTTTTTGATGCTACTGTAAATGGAATTATTCTCTTCATTTTCTTTTCAGATTGTTCATTGCTCATGTACAAAAATACAACTGATATTTGCGTGTTGATTCCCATTTTACAAACATGGACCCAGGATTCTCGATTTATAGCAGAATCACCATTTCCGGTCTTTGACAGAGGCAGCCCTGTGGCATTTGGGACTGTAACATCTGTCCACTTCTGCTTCTTGGGGGAGTGCTATGCTTACACCAATATGGTTTTATAACTTTTCTAGATGTATAGAAGCCTATGAACGTGCTATCAACTTCATTCCTTACTGCAGTAACTTTTAGTTTTAAATCTGTCTACCCAAATCTTGACAATGACCTTTGGTTCTAGGTTATGACATTAAGATCAGGCTGTCTGAATGAGTAAAGTCTAAAACTCCTTCTTAAATTTTAGAATAAAAATATTTTCAAGGTTATAAAGAGTTTATAAATAACACTGTCCACAAGCAAATATTGATCTGTTGACAATCGTAAGAAACTGAATGTACGGGGTGTCTGGGTGGCTCAGTGGGTTAGAGCCTCTACCTTCGGCTCAGGTCATGATCTCAGGGTCCTGGGATGGAGTCCCGCATCGGGCTCTCTGCTCAGCATGGAGCCTGCTTCCCCCCCTCCCCCGCCTCTGCCTGCCTCTCTGTCTACTTGTGATCTCTCTCTCTCTCTCTCTCTGTCAAATAAATAAATAAAATCTTTAAAAAAAAAAAAGAAACTGAATGTACTGTTTTGAAATATATAAGGAATTTTATTAGGTTTAGATAAATTTAGACAACAAGTAAAACTTTCCCAGGCTATTTAATCAAGTTACTCACAACATACACATTCCTGAGAAGACCCCATTGTAGTGACGTTTATTTCCAAATTTTTCTGCATTCAATTTCAAAGGTGTTTCTTCCCAAGAAATGGAACTTTTCTGTTAAATGCTCTTGGTCAGATAGGAGAACTTGGTTCATAAAATGGACTCATTGCAAACTTTATGTAAAAATCATAGACATCAGTAAGGAAGTTCTTTATTCCCTCTTCTTGCCTTATGTCGCGAAGCATAATAAATCTCATACGACCTGCAGTAACAAACGCTGGAACAGACCGTTCACTGAACTTGTCCACAGGTTTCAAGCCCATGTTGTTGGACAGCCACATACTCTCGTCTGCGAGGTCGGGAGCAGCATGAGCTACGAACGGGTTCGGATGACGATGACCATCTTTGAATTCTGCTTTTCCAGTTGCCAAAAACTCCATTTCAAAAACTGGATTATCATGGTGGCCAACAATTATAAGGTAGCAGCTTCCAGACATTGTCTTCAAAACACAGCTCCCGCGGGGAGAAGCCAGCACGGAAACAGTCAGTCACTGACCCCATAGCTTGCTTTTTAAAATGTATGCACTGGGACTTTTCCACACAATCAATATTTAGACATATCTCATCATACCTTGGATAGCTTTTCATTGCGTGAATATTCTAGACCACAGACCAAACCCTGCCTGTTTTCATACCTGAGCTGAGAATTGTTTTAAAGTAGTACCTGCATAATAATCTCTGCCTTTTGGCCCATAAAGCTTATTATACCAGCTGGCCCTTTAAGAAAAAGTTTGTCAATCCTCCTAAAATTCTATGGTTGGCCAGCAGCCTATTGAAAGGCCATTTGAACTGTTTCCAATCCAATGCTATTATAAACAATGTTTCTGTAACATTTGCACTCAGCAGGTTTTGTCCTCAGGTATAATGATGGAGTAAACCACTAGTCAAGAAAGAACTGTTGGAGTAAGGGGTGGAAGCATTTTTATTTTTGACAAATAATGCAAAATGGCCCTGGAAAGAAATCACATTCATCAACTTCTCATCAGCTGTGCCTCTTCCCTCCATGCTTCCAATGTGAATTACTGATCTTTCTAAATTTTGCTGTCCCATTGTTGGAATTTTCATTCCTTTCATTGTAAGTTAGGTTGAGTACCTTTTCTTCTTACTTTTCCTTCTTTTTTTTAAGATTTTATTTATTTCAGAGAAAGGGAAAGCGTGAGACAGAGCATGAGTTGGGGGATGGGGCAGAGGAAGAGGGAGAAGGAGAAGCAAACTCCCTGCTGAGCAGGGAGCCCAACATAGGACTCAATCCCAGGACCCTGAGATCATGACCTCAGCTAAAGGCAGATGCTTAACTGGCTGAGCCACCCAGGCACCCCAGTTGAGTGCCTTTTCATTTACAAACTGCATGTTTTCCTCCTTTGCTCATTTTTTTCCCAGGTGGTTAGATTATTGATATTTACCAGCTCTTCTTGTTTTTAAGTAACAGTTCTTTATATATTAAGGCAACTGGATTTTTGTTGTATGAGAAGCAAACGTTTTTTTCCCCCAAGTTTTTCATTTTCAAAAACTTTTTAAATAAGTATTTTTCCCTAAATAGACTCTGTATGTACATAAGTGTAACAGTCTTTTCCTTTATGGCTTCTGTATTTTATGTCTTACTCAGGAAGATCTTCCCTATTTGGAGATGATCAAAAACAACCCTCGACTTTTCTTCTGGTACTTTATGTTTTTAAAAGTACTTTAATCCATCTGGAATTGACTTTGGTGTAAGGAGTAAGGTATGGCTCCAGCTGGCACTCAGCTGTCCCGAAGCCCTTTATTGAATAATCCATCTTTTTTCCCACTGCTTTGAAATGCCACCTTTCCATATGCATTTGGGTCTATTTTAGAGTTCTCTAGTTTGTTCCATTGATCTGTACATTCATATGCTCTTTCAAGCTTTTTTTCTTTTTTAAAGATTTTATTTATTTATTTGAGAGAGAGAGCACAGGGAGAGGGAGAAGCAGACTCCCTGCTGAACAGAGAGCCCACTGAGGGGCTTGATCCTAGGACCCTGAGATCAGGACCTGAGCAGAAGGCAGCTGCTTAACTGACTGAGCCACCCAGGCGCCCCTCAGGCTTCTTTATTAAGTATAGTTTTATAATGCCTCTTATTATTTGGAAGAGATAGTTTCCCCTGCTAGCCTTCTTTTGTAGAATTTTCTTGGCCATAGTTGCATATATTACTTTTTTTATGAGCTTTAGAATCAGCTTGTCTAATTTAAGAGTAGATATTTCTATTGAAATTGCATTGGGTTTTTAGATAAATTCAGAGAAAAAATACAATTCTTTTCTATCTGAAAATAGGGTATGTCACGCCATTTGTTCAATTTAAAAAAAAGACTCCTTGCTAAAGTTTTAAAGTTTTGGTTTATTTAGATTCATTTTAATCAACTTTATTTCCCAGGTATTCTGACTTCACTGAGTATTGCAAGTGGAATTTTTCTTCTATTGTATTTTCTAACCAGGTCCTTTGTACATCAAAAACCAATTCCTTGGGCGCCTGGGTGGCTCAGTTGGTTAAGCAACTGCCTTCGGCTCAGGTCATGATCCCGGAGTCCCGGGATCGGGTCCCATATCGGACTCCCGGCTCTGCAGGAGGTCTGCTTCTCCCTCTGACCTTCTCTCCTCTCATTCTCAGTCTCTCTCTCTCTCTCTCTAATAAATAAATAAAAAATCTTAAAAAAAAAAAAAAAACCAATTCCTTTTTGTATATTAAATGTGCAAGTGACTGGGATCCCTGGGTGGCTCAGCCCGGATAAGCGGTTAAGCGTCTGCCTTTGTCTCAGGTTATGATCCCAGTGTCCTGGGATGGAGTCCCACATCAGGATCCCTGCTCAGGGTCCTCTTCTCCCTCTGCCTGCTGCTCCCCCTTCCTTGTGTGCTCTGTCTCTGCAATAAATAAATAAAATCTTAATAAAAAAATGTGTAAGTGGCCACATTACTGAATTTTCTTATTATTTTTCATTTGATTCTCCTGGGTCCCCAGATATGCAGTCACATCGCCTGCAAGTACTGATAATTCTACTTTCTCGTGTAAGTGAATCACGTTTACTTTTCCTCCAGGATTGGTTGCAGATCCACACAAGGAGCGCCTAGTTCTCTCCCGGAAGTCTGTGTCTGCAGCGCCAATGGGCTCTGCTCTCTCTTCTGGGTCCCAATGGCTGATTTCCCACCAGCACAAAACTGAACGGAAAATTGTTTTAAGCAGAGGAATGACAGAGTTGTATCCGGAGTTAGGATCGTGGATGAGCTCTGCCAGATCGCAGAGTGAACACCCTGTCTAAGGGAAGGAGATGGGTTAGCTGACCAGCCCAGCCCTCGCGGTAAAAGCACCCAGATACCACCCAGCGACCGCTCCCCAGCCCCGAGTGCGATTAAGGAGGGAAAGTTGGCTGACACTTAATGAGCATTTACTAAATGCCTGATAGGCACGTTCCTGGCATCTTTGCGCAGCGCTCCCAGAGGAAGGAGTAAGGTGCCCCAGCCTCCCAGGCAGCAGGAGGCGCTGCTGTTGCTGGGACGTGGCCGCTGAATCCCTGTGGAGTGCTGGAGGGCCCCCGAGAAGGAGTCCTGGAGGGCTGGGGCTTTGGAAAGCTGCCCTTTGGTCAGAGAGCCAGTGGGAGCCGGGGAGGAAGATTTCCACTCTGGACAGGCCTAGTGGACGTGCAAGTTCGACAGACAGATGACTCCGCAGGTCCAGGCCAGGGATTTGGGAAGAGTCCTATTTCCCAGATACATTGGGACTTTAGTCCTGCCTCACAAGCCCCACCCAGCAGTGGGGTCTCTGTGGGGTCCTGAGACATCCTCTCCGGAGCTCGGAGAATAATAAATAATGTGAGGATCCCGTGTCATCATTCCCTCAGCAAGTGTGAGCCCAGCTTCTCGCTCCCAGCCATTTCCCCCGCGACATGCCCTGGGCGCTGGTCCCTCTGCCACACTGACCTTCCTCACCGCACCTGCCCGACCATTCCGCTACTCACCAGCTGGGAGACCTTGGTCAAGTTATTTAACCTCTCTGGGCCTCAGTCACGTCCTCTGTCAAATGGGTAGGCTAACTGCCTCCCTCAAAGGGTTGTTATGAGGATTAAAAGAAGTAACATTGGGGCACCTGGATGGCTCAGGCATTAAGCACCTGCCTTTGGTTCAGGTCATGATTCCAGGGTCCTGGGATCCAGCCCCACATCGGGCTCCTGCTCAGCAGGAAGCCCGCTTCTCCCTCTCCCAATCCCCCTGCTTGTGTTCCCTCTCTCTCTCTCTCTCTCTGTCAAATAAATAAATAAAAATCTTTTAAAAAAAAAAGAAGTAACATTAACATACGAGTTAAGTGCTATTTAAGTGTTTATTTTTCCCTTTTTTTTTTTTTAAGATTTTATTTATTTATTTGGCAGAGAGAGAAAGACATCACAAGTACACAGAGAGAGAGGGGGAAGCAGGCTCCCCGCTGAGCAGAAAGCCCGATGCGGGGCTCGATCCTGGGACCCTGAGATCATGACCCAAGCTGAAGGCAGAGGCTTCAATCCACTGAGCCACCCAGGCACCCCTATTTAAGTGTTTAAACCACAATTTGCCCATCCTCCTGGTGATGGACGTTGGCACTGTTATCAGGTGGAGGATGGGACAAGCAGAAATACTGAGAACATCCTTGCCCGTGACTTTGGGTGTGTCTAGGCACTCACCTCTCTTGAATGTGTAAACTTACAGGCAGACTTGGGGGCTCAGAGGCTGTGGCTGTGATCGGCTTAGGAAACTGTGACAAGCCAGTCTCCCAGGTGGTTACACCAACTCACTCCTGCCCAGGGGTAGTGAACTTGAGAAGCTGAAAATTTTTTTTAATGGTGAAATAATTCCTATATTTGAATAATTCGAATGAGGCCTGGTATGGCTTGTAGTGATCCCAACGGTCTTCATTTTCAACAGAGGACTGGAAAATGCTGCTCAGGGAATATAATTTGCTTTCCATTTACTGATAGTAAAAGGGAGAAATTAATTTATCCGTATAAAGGCCCAGAGAATGATGGAAACAAGCATTCTTTGGGGGGGGGGGGGTTGAGAAGGGGAAACATGCATTCCTGAGTCTTTCCCCACTATTAGACTATTAATTAGGAATGGAGTGCTAGTCAGAATCGGGCTCTGAGGCCAGCCTCCTGAGGGCAGGTGCCGGCTGCCCCATCAGCTGGCCCGACATCCCAGAACAAGGGAATGGACCCCTTGCCTCTGTGTCCTCATTTGTAAAATGGCAGTCCAGTAGGCAGACCTGCGTCAGACGATGGTTGTGGGATTGGAGGAGATCTATGTGGAATGCTCAAAACAGGTCATGGCGTATCCTACATGCTCAATTAAACGCGAGCTATTGTTTTGATAGCCTCAAAAGAGTAGCGATTGTTGAAAATAGGATTCTGGACAAAATGTGTTCAGACAAACAATGCCATTAGCTGCTTTTCCTTATTGCCACACAGACCTCTCCCAGCCGGAGCCCAGTTAGTCAGAAATACCACCACCGCCTGAGGCAGTGAACACAGCAGGTGGTAAGAAGCCAGGGTTGTTTCAGAGTCTCTGCACGGAGGCTCAAGTTCAAGACTGGTAGCACAGTTGCTCCCTCTCCGGGGCACAAGGGGGCGGGCCCCAAGTCTGGTGAGCAGAGCGTGCAGTCTGTAGCTGGTTGGGGAGCTTGCGGCGGGGGGAGTGGGGCTGCAGGCAGGCAGGTCCCAGCCATTGCCATGTGGAGTGACTTGTGGCCCTACCAGCAGAGGCAGAACAGATAGAAAAAGGTGTACCAGCCCTCGGGCACTCCCATGCACTTGAGCCCTGAAAGGGCTCCCGTCCCAGCAGAGAACAAACAGTAACTGATCTTTCACATGATAATCTCAAGGCATCAAGAAAAACACAAATAACTCTCTGCTCTCTGTCTATAAAGTGAGCAAGCAAATTTTTTTTCTGATAAAGAGAATTTGGGGTTCGGGCGCCTGGGTGGCTCAGTCTTAAAGCCTCTGCCTTCGGCTCAGGTCATGATCTCGTGATCCCAGGGTCTTGGGATCGAGCTCCACATCGGGCTCCCTGCTCAGCAGGAAGCCTGCTTCTCCCTCTCCCACTCCTCTACTTGTGTTCTTGCTCTTGCTGTCTCTCTGTGTCAAATAAATAACTAAGAGCTTAAAAAAAAAAAAAATTCAGGGTTCTTCAACACATCCATTGCAAAGGAAAAAGACATGGAGGGCAAATCTTTAGATTGGGATGCTTAAAAATCATAACCACAATTGCAATGGGAGCTCCTTATATGAATCTTGATTTTTTAAAAAATCTGCTTAAAAAGGTCAGTTGGTTAAGCATCTGCCTTTGGCTCAGGTCATGACCCCAGGGTCCCTGGGATCGAGTCCCACATCAGACTCCCTGTTCCACAGGGAGCCTGCTTCTCCCTCAGTGTCCGCCTCTCTCTCTGTCTCTCATGAATAAATAAATAAAATCTTAAAAATAATAAAAATAGAAATAAAAGTTCAGCAGTCCTGAATTTAAGAAATAAACCTGCATCTTCTACTTCAAAAAAAAAACTGCTTAAAATCTGAATTTGTGGTATAATTGAAAACGTAAACATGACCAGATATATGATGATATTGAGAAATTATGATTCATTATTACATGTGATAACAGTAGGGCAATTATGTTTAAAAAGAACTTTCTCTTTCAGACACTGATGCAGAACTCTCCAGAAGTAAAACAATATCCTGTCTGGGATTTGCCTCGAGACTGGGGCGGGCGGAGGGTTGCTGGGTAGGGCGGGTAGGGTGTACCAGGCAGGCATCACCATGGACAGAGTCTGAGACGACTTTGATGGATACTGTATTTTCATTCACCTCTGAACCGTTTGTGTGTGCCTTCAAAATTCATAATAAAGGTTTTCCAAAGCTGCTCTGGGGGGAAATAAATAAGGAAATGTCTGTCTTAGAAAAATTTCCATCAGAACTGCTAAAATAAAAATTGGCACTGGAAGAAGCAAAAAAAAAAAAAAAAGGCAGGAAAACGTTAATGTATTTTACAAAGATGTTAATCCAAAATATGAAGATGGCATGCTGCATGAAGCAGTAGAGGGGAAAGTCGTGAGTGATCTAAAATTGGCTACCTAGAAGAGCTCCTGAATGGGCTTATTCATCCCTCCGACTCCTGCCGACAGCCCACTGCAGGTATCCGGGAGGGACGCTTGCGCTCCCCACCTTTGCCACACGTCTGAGGCCACGCTCCTAACTCTCACCAGGTCTCAGAGCAGCACTCACCACGTGGTGTTGTGGAACACAGTGCAAGCACCCCAAAGGGGTGTAGGGGACAGATTTGCTTCTGGAACGGTGCTCTGAGCAGGCGGGGTGAGCCACTGGCAATTCCTTAAGAAGCACACAGATTCTGAATCCGCTATGACCTCAAGGGCCTGCCAGGAGTTAACGCTGTGTGGACGAGAGAGTTAGAAGAGCGCTTGGCCCATAAGAGGGGCTTCAGGTAGGTGCTCGGCAAACGTACTTCCTGTTGCTACAATAATAATGCAGCTTGCAGTTTATTCTGCTCTCCCTGGCCCCTTCGGTATTTCTGGGGCCAGCCTCCATTTGCAAAATGGTGACATTTCTGCCATAAGTAGCTTGAGAAATTTTTTTTTTTGCTAAAGCCGTAATTGATTAAGGCCGCCTCTAATCAACTCAGCTGGGAACTCAGAACTTCAAAATGGCCAGATGGACCTTTAAGAGTGGATTTATGGTTCATGTCCAAGGTCACATGCCACTGTGACACAAACCTCCATTTTCTTCCTTTGTGAAATGGGACACTTCCTCAAGGAGGCAGGAAGGAAAGTCATTCCTTTTTTTTTTTAAGATTTTATTTATTTATTAGTGAGAGAGAGTGCATGAGAGAGAGCAGGGGCGGAGGGAGAGGGAGAAGCAGACTCCCCGCTGGGCAGGGAGCCCAACATGGGACTCGATCCCAGGACCCCAGGATCATGACCTGAACCAAAGGAAGAGGTTTAACGGACTGAGCCACCCAGGCGCCCCGAAGTCATTCCCATTAACAAGGAAAAGGCTTTGCCTAATGGTGAGACCAGAAGATCCCAGGGAGGGGCGGGGTCCAGGTAATTCTTCTCCTTTCTGGGTTTGCTGGAGACACTTCTGCCTTCCTCACTGTGAGATGCAGGTTCAGTCTGGGAGCAGGCACGGAGGGTCCTGCCCATCTTCCCAGACACGCAAGGATCCCTGATTTCTTTCTTTCTTTCTTTCTTTCTTTCTTTCTTTCTTTCTTTCTTTCTTTCTTTCTTTCTTTCTTTCTTTCTTTTTTTTTTTTTTGGATCCCTGATTTCTTGCTCCACATCTTGGTGTCCTCAGCTAAGTTCTGGGTAGTGGCTGCGGCCGTGGGAGCGTAGAGGACCCCGGGCTCCTTCCCGTGGGGCGTTCTTAGGGCATTAGTCACCCGGCAAAGCTCTCGAACGGTATTTTAGTTGATAGAGCAACAGACAGGTTCCACGCTGGCAACTTCCTTGATTTTCCAGGCTCTGACAGTTCAAGAAAGCCTCATCAAGCCATTGCCATTTACTCAGAAGTACGGGGCCCATAGAAGCATAATGCCAGGAACGTGGGCTGCGTGCTTGGCTTCGCTACACTGGGACTCTTTTTATTTTAAAAAGCCCTCTGGCGGCCTCTCCCAAAATAATTTGGGCTCAGGATGTCGCTCCCTGGTCCCACCTAGATTCTTGACTGATTTAAGTTTCATGGGGAAATCTTCCTCTGTATTGTTTGCTTGACAAATAGCTGTTTGGCTCCCGGCTCCCGTTTGGAGATGATTACGAGAAGCATATGGAGAAGAAGTGACGGCCCAAGTCCCATGTGCTCCCTAAAGGTGCCCCGGGAGTTTTCCAGAGGGGTCTGACAGGGGGGATGTGAGGCTGGTTTGGGGTGAGTCATTCACCTAAAGATCTGGACCCACAGACAAGTTGAGGGCGATGCTGCACACGCCCACAGGGATCCCCACTGCCTCCTGTGTCCCTAGGTGAGGCGACAGGGAGCAGCAGAAAGAGGGTGAACGGGAGAATGCTTACCCCTTCCAGAAAGCAGCCCCGCCCCTGGGGCCGACTGTCAGTTGCCTCGTGGGAATGAGGGGAATGAGTACGCAGCTTTGCCCCATCTTTTGGTTTGTCCAAAGAGGCCAGGAATTTGAAGTTGTGAAATTTCTCAGCGTGCCTGGGTGGCTAAGTCGGTGATGTTGTGAAATTTCCAGATTTTTCATGTTGGCGGCTATCAAAAAAAGCATTATGTAAGCATGCGAAAAGGGGCTCCACTTGACTAATCATTAGGGAAATGCGACTCAAGCTACAACTAGACACCTCTCCATACCCGTTGGGACGGCTATTATTAAAGGGAGGAGAAAAACAGAAAATGACAAGTGTTGGCACAAATGCAGACACATTGGAACTCCCGTGCAGTGCTGTTGGGAAGACCAAATTACAACCGATGTGGGAAGCAGCATAGCTATTCACCCAAAAATTAAAAATAGAACAACCATATGATCTAGCAATTCCACTTGTGGGTTTCGATTCAAAAGAAATGGAAGCAGAGTCTTTTTTTTTTTTTTTTAAGATTTTATTTATTTGACAGAGAGAGGCATAGCAAGAGAGGGATCACAAGCAGGAGGAGTGGTGGAGGGAGAAAGCAGGCCCCCCGCCGAGCAAGGAGCCCAATGCGGGCCTGATCCCAGGACACTGGGATCATGACCTGAGCCAAAGGCAGACGCTCAACAACTGAGTCACCCAGGAGCCCTGGAAGCAGAATCTTGAAGAGATATTTGTACAGCCATGTTCACGGCAGAATTTTCCACATTGGCAAAAACAGAGCGACGCTCCGAGTGTCCATGATGGATAAATGGGCGCGTGAAAATGTGATACATGCGTGAGGGAATATTATTTAGCCTTTAAAAAGAAGGCTATTCCGACACACACTACCACACGGACGACCTTGAGGACTCCATTCGAAGCAAAAGAATCCAATCCCAGAAAGACAAACATGATGTGATTCCACTCACATGAGGTACTTAGCATCCTTGATTTCGTAGAAATTCTCTAAAGAATGGCTTCCCAGGGCCTGGGGACGGAAGCGTGGGGAGTTGACTGTTGAACAGGGACAGAGTTTCAGTTTTACAAGATGGATGGGGGGATGATTATGCAACAATGTGAATGTGCTTAATGCCATTGAACTCTACACTTAAAAACAATTAAGATGAGGGCGCCTGGGTGGCTCAGTCGGTTAAGCCTCTGCCTTCAGCTCAGGTCATGATCCTGGGATCCTGGGTTCAAGCCCTGCATTGGGCTCTGTGCTCAGCAGGGAACCTGCTTCTCCCTCTGCCTGCCGCTCCACCTGCTTGTGCCCTTGCTCTCTCTCTCTCTGACAAATAAAATCTTTTTTTAAAAAATGGTTAAGACGGTAAGGTCTATGTTATGTGTCTTTTACCGCAATTTAAAAAATTGGGGAGGGTGCCTGGGTGGCTCAGTGGGTTAAAGCCTTTGCCTTCGGCTCAGGTCATGAGCTCAGGGTCCTGGGATCGAGCCCCACTTCGGGCTCTCTGCCTACTTGTGATCTCTTTCTTTGTCAAATAAATAAATAAAATCTTTAAAAAAAAAATTGGGGGAAAAATGGTTTAAGTACAGTGCAGGCCAAACAAAACTTGTCTCACCTTGTACCGGCTGGTACCCTCTGCTCTCTGTGACCCTCCACGTCAGCCTGCTCACTCTATCTGCTTTCCTGCCCAGCCCAGATCTGGAAGCCAGTCTCGGGAGCCGGGCACACTTCGCGTTGAATCCCAAGAACCTCTGACCAGTCACGAGATGTTGGATAGTTCTATGGACAGCTTTGTCCCTGTGTTTGTTTCCCACCTGAAAGCCTCTGGAGGTACCAAGTCCAAATGGCTGAGCCCAGGGGCCCTGGGTTCACTGATCTGAGTACAACATTCAGTGCTGATTCCAATACACCCTGAATACACCCCGTATGATACCAATGGAGAGCTCAGCTCCTGGCCCCATGAACTGGCTACCAGCGCTGATTTGGAAGCGCTCTAGAATTACAAATCTTTTTTGACCCGGGCTTAACCTGTGCCTTTAAGAGAGAGGCAGCAAAATCACCAAGGGGAGTGGAGGGCAGGGGTTCCGGGAAGGTCAGACTAAATAAACATTGTGAAGAAGAGAAGGCCAGAGAGGATGTATTCGTATTCGCAAAACCGTTTTTTAAACAATTTCCCATCACGGTTTTCTTGTAGCATTTAGCATTTTCTTTGTTGCCCGTTTCCCCCTGAGGGACTCCAACTGCCTTGCTTTTTCTGGCACTATAAAATTTAGTAAAAGTGAAGCTGTTCTTTCGCAAAATTAAATTTTTGAATTATAGTTTTAAAATGTACCGTCCCTGCTTAAGATTCCCTCTCTCCCTCTCCCTCTCTTAAGAAAATAAAAATAGAAAAGGCTGCAAATGTGTGCTGAGCACATCAGTGAATGAACAGATATTAATCAAGCAGACCCGCAGGGTAAGGTGCAGGGGGAGCACGTCCCCAGGGTGGCTAGCCTGAAGGGGAGTGGGTGCTGTGGGGTCACCTCGCACTCCACTCTCCACGCCTAACAGGGATGTCTGTGGGACGTGACAGGGATCGCGGAAACCAAGGTATGCCCAGAACGGCTGTAGGGTTAGGTGTCCGCAGGCTGGTCGGCTCTGGCCCCCGAGAGAGAGGAAATGCACATTGGGAGGCCTGCCAGCCACATCTTCTATTAAAGGACTTGCAAAATCACCAGCTTTCACCATCGCACGTTTCTCACGTACTCTACGACATCAGCCCTCAGAAGTCTTGCTCCTGTTCTCAAACCAAGCATTTAAGATTCAAGTACAGGAAAGCTTCAAGCTGAAAAAAAAAAATATTCGAAAAGATTCCATCTCCTTGATTCAAACGTAAGCACGTTATGGAGCATTTTGGAGGAGCGGCTGTTATTCAGGGTATCAGATGGGTTTGGAAAAATCGCCCAATAATTAAAACAAATACATTAGGTGGAAGACCAGGGAGCACTGGGAATTAGGTCGACGTCTTAAATTCTGGTGACAATTTTTGTTTCGTCTTCTCCCTGCCCCAAAGAAAATCATAAATCAAGGTTCACAAGACGTATAGGATTTTTTTTTCCCCCAATAAGTCCCCAGAAAGGTGTGGCAGAGTCCGGAAAAATCTGCTTTGTTTTTTTTTTTTTTTTTAATCGTGTTATGTTAGTATCCATACAGTACATCATTAGCTTTTGATGTGGTGTTCCATGATAGATTGTTTGTGTATAACACCATCCCCTCACCCATCTCCCCTCTAAAACCCTCCATTTGTTTCTTGGAGTCCACAGTCTCTCATGGTTCGCCTCCTCCTCTGATTTCCCCCCCTTCATTTTTCCCTTCCTTCTCCTAATGTCCTCCATGCGATTCCTTATGTTCCTCAAGTAAGTGAATCCATAGGATAATTGACTCTCTCTGCTTGACTTATTTCACTCAGCATCATCTCCTCCACTCCCGTCCACGTTGATGCAAAAGTTGGGTATTCGTCCTTTCTGATGGCTGTGTAGTATTCCATTGTACATATGGACCACATCTTCTTTACCAGCAGACGAATGGATAGGGAAACCTGCTTTTCACGTGCCCCTAGGGTTCAGCCGCCATTGTCCCTGTGGCCTTTGGCAGTTTGTCAGTTTTCCCACCGCTGTGATTAGTGAAAGCTCCCACACTCCCGTGGACGACACCCACAGCAACACGAGATTCTACCAAGTACTTTCAAGAACATCGTTGTTTCCTCTTTTCTCTGTCATGTTTTTCTGGGTTGTTCCAGGTATTACAAGACGTGTTTTCAACTGATAGCCCACTTCAAGTTAATACTGACTGAATTCCGGTAAAATACATCAATCCCTCCCCAGTATAGATCCATTCCATTCCCTTCCCTTCCTTATGATACTATTGTCTTAAATAGTATATCCCTATAGGCTATATAATCGCACCTACTCGCACACTCTTTACATCTATTATTTATACAACATTTATTTTAGCATCTTAAGTTAGGGTGGTGCCTATGTAGTAATTGATGAACCGCTATTATTACGTTATTGTTAACTAAAAGTCCTTAATTGACACTGTGATTCACTTTTTGCGCTGTACAGAACTATCGGTTTTTGATAAATGCATACTGCCATGTACCCACCATTATAGTTTCAAAGAGAATGCTCTCGCAGCCCTGGAAATCTCCTGTGCTCTAACTATTCAGCTCCACCCTCAACCCCCAAGGGTGGTGAGATCAAGCACTGGTGACCGCTGGTCTTCTTGTCTCCATAGTTTTGCCTTTTCCAAATGGCATCTAGGTGGACTCATACTATGCAGGCTTTTCAGATTGGCTTCTTCCATGTAGCAATATGCGCTGAAGGTTCCATGCTCTTCGTGGCTTCATAGCTCATTTCCTTTCATTATTGAATAATATGCCATTGTACAGAGGTACCACGGTGTGTATACTCAGTCACCTCCTGAAGGTCATCTTGATTGCTTCCAATTGGGGGCGAATATGAATAAAGCTGGTATAAACGTTCTTGCGCAGGTTTTTGTGTGGACATAAGTTTTCAACTTATTTTTTTAAATACCTGGGAGTGTGATGGCTGGACTGTGTGATAAGACTACATTTAGTTTTGTAAGAAACAACCAGACTGTCTTGCAAAGCGACTGTACCATTGTGCATTCCCCCCAGCAATGACGAGGGTTCCTGTTGCTCCACATCCTTGCCAGCATCGGGTATTGTCATTGTTTTAGGTTTTAGCCATTCTATCAGGTTTGTAGTGGTATGTCATTGCTGTTTGAATTTACGATTCCTGTGTGATGTATGGTGTTGAGCATTTGTTCATATGCTTGTCATGGATATACCTTCTTTGGTGAGATAGCTATTTAATTTTTTTGTCCATTTAAAAAAGTGGTTTCTTTGTTTTCTTATTAACTTTTAAGAGTTCTTTGTCTATTTTGGATAACAGGCCTTCGTCAGGTACGTGTTTTGCAAAGTTTTTCTCCCACTCCATGACTTGTCTTTTCTTTAAGATCATCCAACTTACCTATTTCTTCTTTCATAGATGGTGCTTTTGGTGTTGTATCTAAACATTATTTCCAAACAATTAGCATAATGCCCTTGAGGTCCACTTATGTTGTCACAAATGGCAGGATCTCCTTTTTTATGGCTGAATCATATTCCATTTTTGGACTGGACATCCGTTGATGGACATTTAGAGTGTTTCCATATCTGAGCTATTGCAAATAATGCTGCTTGGGAGTGCAGGTTTCTCTACAAGATCCTGTTTTTGTTTCCTATGGGTATATACCCAGAAGTGAGATTGCTGGATCATATGGCAGTTCTATTTTTAACTTTTTGGGGAACCACCATTCCGTTTTCCATAGTGGCTGCACCAGTTTGCATCCCACCAAAAGTACTCTATTCTCACTGCACGATCCAGTCTTCTTTTTTTTTTTTTAAGATTTTATTTTATTTATTTGACAGAAAGAGAGATCACAAGTAGGCAGAGAGGTAGGCGGAGGGAGAGGGGGGAAGCAGGCTCCCGGCTGAGCATAAAGCCCGATGTGGGGCTCCATCCCAGGACCCTGAGACCATGACCTGAGCCAAAGGCAGAAGCTTAACCCAGTGAGCCACCCAGGCACCCCTGCATGATCCAGTCTTGAACTACCTGTGCATCCTGGGGATAAATTCCATCTGATCATGATGTATTATCCATTCAACATGCTGTTGAATTTGGTTTGCTAGCATTTTGTTGAGGATTTTTACATCTATGTTCACCAGGGTTATGGGCTTGTGG
The DNA here is from genome assembly GCA_028533885.1 of Nasua narica. Lineage (NCBI taxonomy): Eukaryota > Metazoa > Chordata > Mammalia > Carnivora > Procyonidae > Nasua > Nasua narica. Next base: position 84,004,422 of record CM052811.1, on the reverse strand, counting down.
TTTTCTCTGCTCGTAGTGACCTTATCCAGCTGTGATATCAGGGTAATGCTGGCCTCATAAAATGAATGTGAAGGTGTTCCCTCCTCTTTAAATTCTTGGAAGTATGAGAAGTACTGGCATTAATTCTTCTTTAGATATTTGGTAGAATTCACCAGTAGAGCCATCTGGCCTTGGGATTTTCTTTCTTTGGAGGTTTTTGATTACTGATTCAATCTCCTTTGGTCATTATTGGCCTGTTTAGATTTTGTTTCTTCATGACTCAGTATTGGTAGGTCGTATGCTTCTAAGAATATATCTGCGAATTCCAGGTTGTCCAATTTGTTAGCATATAAATTGTTCATAAGAGTATCTTATGACTTAAGGCGCCTGGGTGGCTCAGTGGGTTAAAGCCTCTGCCTTCAGCTCAGGTCATGATCTCAGGGTCCTGGAATCGGGCCCTACATCGGGCTCTCTGCTCAGCAGGGAGCCTGCTTCCCCCCCTCTCTCTGCCTGCCTTTCTGCCTACTTGTGATCTCTCTCCTCTCTGTTAAATAAATAAATAAAATCTTTAAAAAAAAAAAGAGTATCTTATGACCTGTATTTCTGTGGTATCTGTTTCATGTCTCTTCTCTCATTTATAACTTCATTCATTGAGTACTTTCTCTTCTTTCTTCTTGGTCAATCTAGCTGATGTTTTGTGCATTCTTTATATTTTCAGAAAACCAACTCAAAGTTTCATTGACCTTTTCTATCTCTGTTTTACTTATTTCTGCTCTGATCTTTATCTCTTTCCATCTGCTAATTTTGCCTTTGTTTGTTCTTCTTCTAGTTCTTTGAGGTGTAAAGTTAGGTTGTTTATTTGAGATCTTTCCTTTTTCCCAATGTAGGCATTTATCACTATAAAATTCCCTCTGAGATCTGGTTTTGCTGCATCCTATACATTTTGATATGCTGTGCTCCCATTTGCATTTGTTTCAAGATATGTTTCGATTTCTTCTTTAACCCATTGGTTTTTTGGGAACGTATTGATTATTTTCCACACATTTGTGAATCTTCCAGTTTTCCTCCTGTTATCGATGTCTAGTTTCATGCCATTGTGTTCCGGAAAGATATCTGATATGATTTCAACCTTTTAAAATTTGCTGAGACTTACTTTGTGACCTAACAAATGATCCATCCTGGAGAATGTTCGACTTGCACTTAAGAAGAACTATAGTCTGCTGCTGTTGGATGGAATGTTTTGGATGGAATATTCTTTATATATCTGTTAGGTCCATTTGGCCCAAAGTACAGTTCAAGTTAAATATTTCCTTATTGATTTTAAAGTCTAGATGACCTATCCTTTGTGGAAAGTGGGGCACTGAAGCTCCCTGCTATGATTGCATTGTTGTCTATTTCCCCTTCAAATGTGTTAGTATTTGCTTGATATATTTAGGTGCTGTAATGTTGGGTGCATATACATTTACAATTGTTATATCCTCTTGACGAATTGACCCCCTTTTCATTTTATAATGGCTTTCTTTGTCTCTTGCGATAGTTTTTGACAGTCTGGTTTGATAGTCTGTTTATCTGATGTACGTACAGCTACCTTTGCTCTCTTTTAGTTTCCATTTGTGTGGAGTATCTTTTTCTATCCCTTCACTTTAGCCTATGTGTGCCCTTGAAGCTGAGGTGAATCTCTTGTAGGCAGCATGTAGTTGAGCCTTGTTTTTGTTTTTTATTTTAATTTACTTTTTTTCACCATAGCACATACCCTCTCCAGGGTCCATCACCCAGCCACCCCATCCCTCCCACCCCCTCCCCTACAGCAACCTTCAGTTTGTTTCTTGAGATTAGGAGTCTCTTGTGGTTTGTTCCCTATGATCCTCTGTCTTGTTTCTCAAATTCCTCATATCAGTGAGTTCATATGATAATTGTCTTTCTCTGATTGACTTATTTTGCTTAGCATAATACTCTCTAGTTCCATCCATGTCGTTGCAAATGGCAAGATTTCATTTTTTGATGGTTGCAAAGTATTCCATTGTATATATACCACATCTTTTTTATCCATTCATCTGTTGATGGACATCTAGGTTCATTCCATAGTTCCAGCTATTGTGGACATTGCTGCTATAAACATTCTGGTGCACGTGCCCCTTCAGATCACTACATTTGTATCTTTAGGGTAAATACCCAGTAGTGTGATTGCTGGGTCATAGGGTGGTTCTATTTTCAACTTTTTGAGGAACCTCCATACTGTTTTCCAGAGTGGTTGCACCAGATTGCATTCCCACCAACAGTGCAGGAGGGTTCCCCTTTCTCTACATCCTTGCCAACACCTGTCGTTTCCTGGCTGGTTAATTTTAGCCATTCTGATTGGTGTGAGGTGGTATCTCACTGTGGTTTTGATTTGTATTTACCTGATGCTGAGTGATGTTGAGCACTTTCTCATGTGTTGGTTGGCCATTTGGAGCCACTCTGCTTTTTGTTTGGAGAGTTTAATTTATGTTTAAAGTAATTATTGATGGGTGAAGACTTACTAATACCACCATATTGTTTTCTGACTGTTGCATAGTTCTTTTGTTCCTTTTTTTTTACTGCTGTGTTCATTTCTTTATCTTATCTCTCTTCCTTTGTGATTTGATGAAGATTTTCTATAGTGGTATACTCTGATTCTCTTCTCTTTATCTTGTGTGTATTTACTATAGATTTTTGTTTTGTGGTTACCCTGGGGTTTCCATAAAGCATCTTTTAGATATCACAGTCTATTTTTGGCTGGTAAGAACTTAACTTTGATGACATCAAAAGTTCTTCGCTTTTGGGACGCCTGGATGGCTCAGTCGGTTAAGCTGCTGCCTTCGGCTCAGGTCCTGATCCCAGGGTCCTGGGATCGAGTCCCACATCGGGCTCCTTGCTCGGTGGAGAGCCTGCTTCTCCCTCTGCCTACTCTGCCTGCCGCTCCCCCTGCTTGTGCTCTCTCTCTCTCTCTCTGACAAATAAATAAAATCTTTTAAAAAAAGGAAAAGAAAAAAGAAAAGATATGTAAAAAAAAAAAAAGTTCTACCCTTTTACTCCCTGTCCACATTTTATGGTTTTGATATCACAATTTACTTTTTTTTACCTTGTGTATACATTAACAAATTATTGTGGTTATAGCAATATTTAATACTTCTGTCTTTTAACCTTTATACTAGAGTTAAGTGATTATGGTATTGGAATATTCTGAATTTGACTATATCCTTATCATTATAGTGTGTTGTATATTTTATATGTTTTCATGTTACTCATTAGTGGCAGGGGGAACCTTTTCAAGCCAGGGAGCTCCTCTTGGCACTGAGTTGTGCCAGCCTGGGGGATGGGATGGTAGCAACAAAACAGAGCTGTTCTTCCTACTCTTTTTGTGCAGTTATTCTCAGGGTTTTTTTTTTTGTTCCACTGTGTTGCTGAAACTTCTTCAGTGGACCCTTGAGCTCTCTCAGAGCCATTTTTGTTCATGGATACTTTTCTAACTGTTGACCTTTGTCGGAGGATGGAGGTGCTGAGTCTTTTACTCCATCATTTCGGTTACTTATGCACATACCTCTGTTTTGGCTTTTTTTAAATTTAATTTTATTTTTAATTAATCCCTACGCCCAACATGGGGCTCGAGTCCACAACCCCGAGATCACAAGTCATGCTCGTGATCTGAGTCAGCTAGCTTGTCCCCCCCCCCCAACATACATACTTTTAAAGAAAAAAATATACCTACTGATTTTTTTCGCTTAATAAATTACAAGCACAGGGGCACTTGGGTGGCTCAGTCATTAGGCATCTGCCTTCGGCTCAGGTTGTGATCCTGGGGTCCTGGGGTCAAGCCCCATATCGGGCTCCCTGCTCAGTGGGAAGCTTCTCCTCCCCCAACTCCTTCTGCTTGTGCTCTCTCTCTGGCTGTGTCTCTCTCTGTCAAATAAATAAATAAAATCTTAAATAAATAAATAAATAAATAAATAACACAGGGTTTTAATTTCAGATAAAAGTATTCATCCAATAGATATTTACATACTTCTATACATTCCCATGTACAAGTAGGATAGAGAAAACAGATGACCGGTGTGTGGCTACCAAACAGCTTAAAACCTCACACGAATATGGTCCTTAACACACTGTGAATTAGGGTACATGATCTCATTGTGCCATGTTAGTATTTTTAGTGTTTATTTTATGGTGCCTATTAAAGCCTTAATTAAAAACATTAAAGTAATTATATTACTTATCCCTTAGTTTCTCTTTCTGTATAATCACTGTTGGGGCAGAATATCTTCCTCAAGGCATGATAAAAGATAAAGGAAAGATAGATAATAGTGCAAGATATAAAATACCCAAATAATTAGGTTTCAAACTTCAAATTTAACATTTCATTCTCATCTTGGCATTTAATTAGAGAAGCAACAAAATGCAATTAAAAGAGTGGTTTTTATTTAGAGACCTGCACTTGTATCCCCTCTCAATCCCAGGAACTAGCTGGCACCCTCGGCAGGTTCCTTGACCCATTCAGACAAAGGATTCTACGGCTGGTCTGGATTCCCTAGTCTACTGCATATGAAGAACTATTTCCCATGGATGGCTGGAAGACGTTCATGTATGTCCAGGGCTTAGTGATGACAGTTTTCGCTCTGTTGGGTAAAGGCTGCAGGTAGATGCTGCACGTGCCCAAGTAGGGAGAGCTCTGTCCCTCTATGGTAAGAGTCTTGGCTTTCCTTGGACAGTACGTCAACTTTTGTAAGAGAGGAGTCCTCTGATTTTATTTATTCCCTTTGCCTGCCTCTCAGTTTCCCCATCAGTGAAATGGGATAACAACCTTCATCTGTCAGGATGATCGTGAGGAGTAGGACCATGCTTGGCACCGAGTAGGTGATCAAGAAGTAAATTGATAAGTGATGAGTTTGAGCTTATTGCTATATGATTTTTATTAAGGACACTTGGTTGGTACACCAAGTGGTGTCCTTGGTATACCAAGCATCGTTTAAGATGCTTGCTGAGACTCACCAGCCCACGACCCACCTTTGGCGAAGGCTCAGTGTTCTCTCAGCAGTGGTCTTCCCTAAAGGCCAGCCCATAGAATAAGACTTCTGGCACTGCTGCCCGAGGGGGTTCTGCAGAGAGTGACCGGTATATCCAGGGCACTACCACTGCAAAACCAGCATAGTGGACTGGAGGTCCGGAGCAGTGGTGATGATCTGATGAACACTTTGGGAGGAAGTGGAAAGTTGAATGGATGGAGTCCCTCCTTTTCACAGCTGTGTCGAAGGTCCCTTTGGAAAAGATGAATGAAGCTGGGCTTACCCACGTCCACCTTCTGACTTACTCAGACGCCCAGGAACTGTCCCTTGGCTCGCAAGCATTCAGATAGCCGTACTGCCTCCCATGTCAATTTGGGGTTATAAAGGAAGGACAGGATAAGGATCTGACATCCCCTCTCCCCTTCCTATAGAGGGCAGGAGCTGGAGCTTCTGGAAGGCCAGTGTGGTAGTTCTAAAGTAAGTCCACAAATTCTTTGAAATGGCTCCCCTCCAAAGGTGGACCTAGTCCCCTCCCTGCCCCACCTTTGAATATGTGCAGGCTTCCGATAAACAGGATATGGTAGAACTGATGAGCTGTCCCTTGTGAGGCCAGGTCATACAGAAATTGGAGGGAGAGATGAACCGTGAGAGACTGTGGACTCTGAGCAACAAACTGAGGGTTTTGGAGGAGGGGTGGGGGGTTGAGCGAGCCTGGTGGTGGGTATTGAGGAGGGCACGCATTGCATGGAGCACTGGGTGTGGTGCATGAACAATTAATGTTGTAACACTGAAAAAATAAAATGAAAGTATTTGGGGGGTAAAAAAAAGAACCTAGGACAGACAAAGGTAACTGATTGGTAACTGATTTGATGTCTGCCCAGTAACTTGGTAACTGATGTTGGGGCTTGGTAAGTGATTGGATGTCGGGCATGAAGGGAAAGGGAGTTGCAGACAAAGATTTTAAGAAGGTGGTTAATTGCTGAGATGCTGAGAGGAGAGCAATGAAATCAATGGAGACTGGGGATGAAGGAGGAGGCGGAGGACCAGGAAGGAGGGGACCGAGGTGAGTCTGAGACACGCTGAGCTAGAGGTGCCTGACGGTCTCCCCGAGATGTGCTCCTGGCACTGGAGACTAGGTCTGGAGTTCCAGAATGTGGAGAAGGGTTGGATCTTATAGGCTATAGGCAGAGTTTGGTTCTGATTGAAGAGATTGCAGGGCTCTCATAATTCTGAAACGATGAAGCAGTACACATTCAGAAGGTGGGATAAGAGTGTGAGAGCTAATCTGGCAGCTGAAAATGATGGCCCAATACCAGCCCGGATGAGGATGTCTCCTAGGTCTTAAAATTTTGTTTAGTTTTGTTTTGTTGAGGGTGTGTGCGTGCAGTTTTCTTTGCTTGCTTATTTGCGGTGGTCATCTAGATCTGAGCTGACGGTCTTCTCCCAAGAATGTACTTAATTGCTAGGATCTGGAATAGACTTATTATCCACTGGCATAAAAATTTATGTGCGCCTGCAGGTGAGAAGAGCTGGTAACTAGAGGAAGTGGTAGAAAGAAGGCAGTTACAAAACAAGGTTATGAAATAAGTTGCTGTCCTATTTCTTGCTTCACAAGACTTGATGAGACCTACCAGGAGAGCTGTTTGATATCGCCGCACAGGGTGTGCACTGAACAAAACTAGGGAGTGCAATTCATACCTAGACCTTGTAGAAATGGATACCTAGCATGGAAGATTTAAAGAAGATGAAAGTAAATGTCTTAAGGAAGGGGGCATCTTTTTCTAGAAACTCTCCTATTGGAGATGGCTCACTGGTGAGAAATGTAAGAGCCCTAACATATACTCATTTCACCCAGATTATTTGAAGGCTGAAGAAACATGGTCCCACTCATTCTCTAGTTGCTGGAATCATACTGTGGGTATCAGCCTGAAATTCAGTCTTTAGCCAGACCAAACACAATTCAAGATATAAACTGGTCTAAAATCTTGTTACAGTCAAAGGCAATGTTCTTTGACCAAAAGAAAAGGTCTGGCATCTCCACCTCTGGCTTCCATGTTGTGGAAGTGGAGAGGGAAGCCAGAAGCTATCTTGACCCAAGTTCTTTGCTGGGATTCAGGTATCAATTCCTTAAGTAGAAGATGTTTACTTACATGACCCCGTGTCTTAATCCTGGCTGCATTCTGGCTACAGCTACCATAGGCAGGATGGCTTAAACAATAAACATTTATTTCTCACAGTTCAGGGTGCTGGAAGATCCACTTCCAGGGGCTCTCACCTGTGTCCTCACATGGTGGAAAGGGTGGGGGAACTCCCCAGGATCTCTTTTGTAAGGGCACTGATCCCCTTTATGAGGACTCTGCCTGCATGACCTCATTATCTCTCAAAGGCCCCGCCTCCAATCACATTGGAGATTAGGCTTCAACATTTGAATTTTGGGGAGGGATACAAACATTTTGTCTATAGCACCATGTCACCGAGAATACTACAAGTAATATTTTAAAGTTGTTAAAATGGGTAAAGCCTCTGCCTTCGGCTCAGGTCATGATCTCAGGGTCCTGGGATTGAGCCCTGAATTGGACTCTCTGCTCAGCCGGGAGCCTACTTCCCCCTCTCCCTCTGCCTGTCTCTCTGCCTACTTGTGATTCATTCTCATTCTCTCTCTCTCTGTCAAATAAATAAATAAAATCTTAAAAAACAAAAACCAAAACTGACCTGGCTTTCTTTCTTTCTTTCCAGAATGTCTTCTCTGTACCTTGAACTCATTCAACAGTCAGTTTCTCCATTACCCCATTTTGTTGTTGGGAAAATTCCCAAATAGGGAGCAGACTTTCTACCCCATGAGCGATTTCCTTTGAATATTATCTGGTGTTTGTAAGGGCCACGTCTGTGGTGAGCTCAATAAGACTCTGCCTACTTATTCTGACTCCTGAGATCCTATTTCAGCCCACCATATTAAAATACTCACACTATATAGGTTTGAATGGGCTCAAGGACTTTGTTTTGTTAATGCTGTAAACAAACAGTGGTGGGCACAAAGTGGACCATAAATACGAATGAAAGAATGAATCCATGTTCTGAGAAACTGGGGGCATGATGTGAACTCTGCACCCCCATACCTCCCCAAAAGACTAGCTATATTAGGTATCTATTTAATTTTTAGAGCAATAAATTGCCCTAGAACTATAAGAATATGAGCCCTTATTTTTCCATCTTCTTCAATAATATCCAGACTTAATATACAATGAAATGTTTGTCTCACCAATATTTGGAAAGATACAAAAATGAACGGATTCCTCTGAAGCCTTGGCTAGCCGTGTTGTTCAGAGCAAGGACTGACCTCTGCACAACTGAACCCTGAATTTTGAGAAGTTGGCGGCTTTCTTCGTCCCCGGGAGGGCTTGCTGGGAAGGGAATGGATCACTGAGTTTAGGGCGCCCCCTGCTGTTCAGCACTGCCGCTGGGAGAACCCGGGAGGCCTTTCCATGGAGGAGCAGCTTGGGTGGAAAGTTGTAGAACCACCTATTTCATTCCTGGAAAGGACCGCAGAAGCGATTAGTTCAAACCCATATATCACAGATGGGGAAACTGAAGCCCGAAGAGATCAAATGTCTCACCCCCAGGCACCTAGCTGGTTAAATTTCTTAAAGGAGTAGAAACTAGATTCCCCTACCTGTGCCTCCCAAAGAGGGAAATTGAACTTGGAACTCATCACTTCTGTTATGCCCAGATTTTGAGATCCCCAAAGACCACCAGGGAGCTGAGTCCGAAGCAAAAGCAAAAGAGCCCTTTATTCAAGCTAGCTCGAGCTCAGTCTCCCACACTCACCGAAGCAGTGGTGTGATGTAGAGAAAGAGAGAGAGTTTCAAAAAGCGCAGCAGTTTTATAGGGGCCAGTGGCCAATGAGATTATAACACATACAGAAGGTTGCTTAGTCATGTCAGGCCACACGCAGGTGGCCAATTGAATTACAATTTACCCTATAGTAACTGTTTGAACTAGCCTATCACCCTGGTCAGAATTGGCGCGCAAGTTTGGAGGGCAAAAGGCAGGGTTTACATTCTTTGGCGGTTAGGGGTTCCGCGTTCCTATTGGCTAACTCAAACTAACTCACAGGCGAGCTGGACCAACTAGCTCAAGGGAGGGCTGAGCCACATTCTGACCCTCTGCAGTTCCTCCCAGAGGCAGGTTGTGTGGGAGTCACAAACAAGAAGGCGGGTGCAACAAAAATGGAGTTAGCCCTGCTCTGCTCCTTCAACTCCCACCTTTTTAAAAATTTAGACCGTCCTAAAAATGAGTTGCTGAAATCCAGCCAACTAAAACTGTGACATTAATGAAGAACTCACATTTAGAGGAGCTGCAGTAAATGCACTATTACAGAGCAGAGAAGTCGGTTTAATACAGATCCAAAATGAAGCCATCGTGAGAATTACAGGGTAAGTGACAGAATATAAACCATGTGAAGTTTTATAGAATAAAAACAGTTCACAAAACCTGAGCGCTGGGGGAATTTATTTCTATGCCAATTTCCACATTTCTCACAACACATCTACAGGTCCTGCCTAAAATTGAAATATGTACTTTATTTTTTATTCATTTTTTATTTTTTTTATTAACATATAATGTATTATTTGCCCCAGGGTACATGTCTGTGAGTCATCCGGCTTACACATTTCACAGCATTTGCCATAGCACATACCCTCCCCAATGTCCATAACCATACCCCCCACCTCCCAGCCACCCTTAGTTTGTTTCATGAGTTTAGGAGTCTCTTAGGTTTGTCTCCTTCCCCATCCCATCTTGTTTCATTTCTCTCCCCCACCCCCCCATAACCCCCTGCCCTGCCTCTCAAATTCTTCATATCAGAGTGATCATGTGATAATTGTCTTTCTCTGACTTATTTCGCTTAGCATAATAGCCTCTAGTTCCATCCACATTGTTGCAAATGGCAAGATTTCATTTTTCTTGATGGGTGCATAGTATTCCATTGAATATATATACCACATCTTCTTTATCCATTCATCTGTTGATGGACATCTAGGTTCTTTCCATAG
>CM052811.1:83946994-83994274 GCA_028533885.1 Nasua narica | reverse complement strand
GTGAAATATGTACTTTAATAAAATAGTTGCTTCTCATTTTTCATGATCTTTTCCTTTTCTTTAGAAGAATAACTTAGGGGTGCCTGGGTGGCTCAATGGGTTAAGTCTCTGCCTTGGCTCAGGTCACAATCTTAGGGTCCTGGGATTGAGCCCCACTTTGGGCTTCCTCCTCATCCTGAGTCAGGCTCCCTCCTCAGCAGGGTGTCTGATTCTCCCTTCCCTCCCCTCCCTCACTCCCCTTCTTCATGGTCTCACTCTCTCTCCCCCAGAGAAATAAATAAAATCTTAAAAAAAAAAAAAAAAGGATAACTTATAGGAGGAGGGTCATATTATAAAAGTTTAGCTGGTGTTCAAAGTTCACTTAGACTTGTTTAATTTCTCCTTTTTTCTCTAAATTCAAGAATCTAATTTAATATGTTTAACTTAAATAAATCATTAAAATAACATGACTAAGGGCTGCTGGCTGGCTCAGTCAGCTAAGCATTTGCCTTCAGCTCTGGTCATGATCCCGGGGTCCTGGGATCGAGTCCCCTATCGGGCTCCCCACTAAGCTTCTCCCTCTCCCAACACACAGAGGGGGAGTGGGAGAGGGAGAAGCAGACTTCCCACCTAGCAGGGAGCCTGGATTCTGGGGTCAATCCCAGGACCCTGGGACCACCACCCAACCCGAAGGCAGATGCCCGACGACTGAGTCACGCAGGTGTGCCAATAAATAAAATCTTAAAAAAAAATTTTTTTTAGGGGCACCTGGATGGCTCAGTTGTTAAGTATCTGCCTTACACTCAGATCATGATCCCAGGGTCCTGGGATCAAGCCCCACATTAAGTTCCCTGCTTGGCGGGGAGCCTGCTTCTCCCTCTCCCACTCCCCCTGCTTGCATTCCCTCTCTCCCTGTGTCTCTCTCAGTCAAATAAATAAAATGTTTTAAAAAATTTTTTAATAAAATAAAAAAATAAATAAAACCTTTTTTAAAAATAGCATGACTAATATAATCCTGATTTGTAAAACTATGAGTCTAAATTTTTTTAATTTAAATTCAATTAATTAACATATAATGTATTATTGGTTTCAGAGAGATAGAAGTCAGTGATTCATTAGTCTTATATAATACCTAGTGTTAATTACATCACTCAGTTACCCAGTGCCCCCCACCTCCTTTCCCTCCAGCAACCCTGGGTTTGTTTCCTATGATTAAGAGTCTCTTACGGTTTGTCTCCCTCTCTGGTTTCATCTTGTTCAATTTTTTTCCCTGTTTCTTTTTTTTTTTTTTTAAGATTTTATTTATTTATTTGACAGAGAGAGAGATCACAAGTAGGCAGAGAGGCAGGAAGAGGCAGAGGGGGAAGCAGGCTCCCTGTTGAGCAGGGAGTCCAATGTGGGGCTCAATCCCAGCACCCTGGGATGACGACCTGAGCTGAAATCAGATGCTTAATGACTGAGCCACCCATGAGACCGATCCTTTGCTTCTTAAATTCCACATATAAGTAAGATCATATGATAGTTGTCTTTCTCTGATTGACTTATTTTGCTTAGCATAATACCCTCTAGTTCCATCCACGTCAATGCAAATTGTAAGATTTCTCTTTTGATGGCTGCATAGTATTCCATTGTGTGTATATACCGCACTTCTTTATCCATTCATCTATCAATGGATATCTGGGCTTTTCCCATAGTTTGGCTATTGTGGACATTGCTGCTATAAACACTGGGGTGCAGGTGCCCCTTCGGATCACTGCATTTGTATCTTTGGGTTAAGTACCTAGTAATGCAATTGCTGGGTCGTAGAGTAGCTCTATTTTCAATTTTTTGAGGAACCAAGAGTCTGAATTCTTGACTCAGATTGCTAATGAGTGAAGGTTGCTCATTCGCTCTGAGTTCATCTGTAAAATGAGATTAATAGTCCCTTGTTTATGATTAACAGGTCATCCATGTGAAGTTCTTAGTTCGGGATTCAAATGTTAGCTATAACTATCTCTGCTTCCAGCTCTATTATTCCTACCTGTAATGATATCTGTGAAATGTTAATGATAGTTGTTTCTGGAGGATGGGATTTGGGGTGATTTCTTCCTTTTTCATGCAATTCTGTATGGCCTTGTGTTTGAGTGTTTTTTTTTCCAATGAATGACACAAAGCTGTCCCTTAACAAATAAAGTAAAAAATATATTTTTTTAAAGTTAAGAATGACTAATCAGGGGCGCCTGGGTGGCTCAGTTGGTTGAGCGATTGCCTTCGGCTCGGGTCGTGATCCTTGGGTTCCGGGATCGAGTCCCGCATCGGGCTCCCGGCTCCATGGGGGATCTGCTTCTTCCTCTGGCCTTCTCTCCTCTCATGCTCTCTCTCACTTTCTCTCTCAAATGAATGAATAAAATCTTTAAAAAAAAAAAAAAAAGAATGACTAATCAGAAACCTATTGTACCCATTTCTTACAATTTATACCTTCCACTTCCTATAATGTGAACTACTCACATATTTAGTTTGTGACTTAAAATAAATTATCCATTATTTTTGCATCTCAAGGGCTCCCCATGAATGGTTCTCCTTATGCACGAATGAGACACTTGCCTGTTTTTAGCCTAGATAGTTCATTCATTATTTTTCTCCATAGGCCTCATATTTTGAAGGTTTTCAATCTACCAAACAACGCACACATTCAGAGGGAAAATGTGTCTTCTGACTTTTAAGAGTGTAGAGGCCCCTGGGTGGCTCAGTCATTGAGCATCTGCCTTCGGTTCAGGTCATGATCCCAGAGTCCTAGGATTGAGTCCCACATTGGGCTCCCAGCTCCATGGGGAGTCTGCTTCTCCCTCTGACCTTCTCCCCTCTCATGCTCTCTCTCATTGTCTCTATCTCAAATAAATAAAAATCTTAAAAAAAAAAAATTAAAAAAAAAAGTGTAGATGCAACTGCCATGTACAAAATGCTATGCTACTGACTGGTATTATCACATGAAATCAGATGTGGAAAACCCTTAAAACTGTGGCTAAGACAGAGCGAACATTCTGGAAATGTTAGCTATTATGATTACATAATAACAGCCCAAACTAAAAGGACTAAAACTATTTCTGCCAATGGGTGCTGCCTTGTGGAAAATTAATGTATCCCTTCTAGTTGACATTTTGAAATATGAAAAATAGTGTTTGAAGGTGACCCCTGAGGATACCCTGAGGTCTAGGAGCCTTGACTGCTGTGAGCCATTGAATCCCCCTAAGGGGGATCCACTTAGGACTGTGATGCTCCCTGACCAATTGTGTCAATGCAGGTACCCTGGTAGGAAGACCTGTGCAATCTTCTAATCTTTCTTACCATTCAACAAAAACAAATGTTTCCTATAAACTAATTTTTACAGATGTATATCTGAAGCCTACTTAATGTGCAAGTGTTCGTTAAGACCACAGGCTTCTCAAAAAAAAAAAAAAAAAAAGCTAATTCTATTTCTGTGATCTAGGACAGCAATCACTGATCTAGTGATTGTCCCTGAGACTATGGGGATGAAAACTGACTAGGAAAGGAGACGAAGGATTTTTCTGGAGTGATGGGAACATTCTACGTATGAAGAACATTTTGGGGCATCCGTGTTTGTCAAAATTCATTCAATGGTACACCGAAGATTTGTGCATTTCATTGTAAGTCAATTTTACTTAAAGGATTGTAAACGAATATTGAACTCTAGTGAATGGTATGCATCCGGATGTGTTTAGAAGTGAAATGACTGATATCCAGAAATTTGTGACGCATTAAAAATTTATAGGGACTGACAGATAACAGAGAGGTGCGTGACAAATAGCAATTAGTAAGATAGCAAATAGCAAATAGTAAAATGTTAACTGCAGCAGGCATCTGGATATTCACTACTCAATTGTCCCAACTTTTTTTGTTAGGAAACTTTCATAGTAAAATGTTGACAGGGAGAGCATTAACATAGGTTCAATAATTTTTTATTTTTAAAAATAATGTTACCCCAGCATACTTCATTCTCAAGCTTCTACTTTTCTTTTTTTAAAGACTTGTTTATTTATTTGAGAGAGAGAGCACTGAGGGAGAGGGAGAAGCAGCAGCAGACTCCCTGGATCCTAGGACCCTGAGATCACAACCTGAGCTGAAGGCAGACGCTTAACCGACTGAGCCACCCTGGCACCCCCTCAAGATTCTGCTTTGTAAAAGGGCATTTATTACAGCTCTAACCAAAGCAGTCTGCAGATTAGAAGCCTACCATCTGGGTGGTCCTTTTCTTTACTCCCATGGCTGGATGGGAACTCCTTGCAGACACATCCTTCTTCCTCCTTGGTGCGGCTGGAGTGCGGGAATGCCTCCTGGTTTCATGAACGCCCTGAATGGTGCATGGTGAGCACTTCATTCGTGTGTGGTCAGAGCAGGGTTTTGGAGCCAGACGGGTTCAGATTTGGCTTCCGCAACTTACCAGCTGCTACCAGCTCGGAGCTCCTGTGTCTCCATCTTTAAAAAGGGAGTTGCCTCCATTTGGCTGTACAGAGGCTTCAGTGAGATGATGTAGGTAGAACACGGCATCTGGCTCCTGAGAATAGCTTTAAAAAATACCCAAGGTCGAGCCACCCCTAAGTGATTAAGCCCTCAAGGAACTACTGGGGACAAAAACTCCATGGGCGGGGGCGCCTGGGTGGCTCAGTGGGTTAAAGCCTCTGCCTTTGCTTCAGGTCATGATCTCGGGGTCTTGGGATTGAGCCCTGCATTGGGTTCTCTGCTCAGCAGGGAGCCTGCTTCCCCCTCCTCTCTGCTTGCCTCTCTGCCTACTTGTGATCTCTCTCTGTCAAATACATAAATAAAATCCTTTAAAAAAATGAAAAAAAAAAATCCAAAGGGTTTGGTGGTGGTGATGGTGACTGTTCAGACTTCCAAAGACTGAGATATCTTGTCATTCCACGGTAGCTTGCCTTATCCACACACTCCCTGTCATTGATGACATGCCTCCTGGGGACTGACAGCTCTGAGTGTGGGCCCCGCCAGCAAGGGAGATACTCCCGGTCGGTATCTACCTTGCTGGGGAGCTCAGGTCCCTGGGTCACAATCTGCATCTTATCAGAATCCCCAGCATATTCATCTTTGAGAAGCTCTGGTCTATATTACATGGGATTTATGATGACCCCCAGTTGCCCATTGATGATAACTCTCATTCGTCTTTAGCAGAGCTACCCCGCCCCCATCCTTTACTCTTCATCTTCCGTCTCCTGGCCCCGTACCTTTTCATTCTTCAGAACCTGCTCTTCACTGTGGCTGCATTATTGTCATTCAAAAAAAAAAAAAAAATCTGATCATGACATTCAGTCTCTTTTAACTATGAATATGACTTAAAATTAACTTATTAAAGGACAATTGGCTTTTCTGAAAATATTAAATATGTGAGTACGTGGGTGCATTATTTTTTTTAAATAATTTTTTTAAAGATTTTATTTATTTGACAGAGGGAGCGATCACAAGTAGGCAGAGAGGCAGGCAGAGAGAGAGGGGGAAGCAGGCTCCCTGCCGAGCAGAGAGTCCGATGCAGGGCTCAATCCCAGGATCCTGAGATCATGACCTGAGCCAAAGGCAGAGGCTTTAACCCACTGAGCCACCCAGGCGCCCCTACATTATTTAAATAAAAATTACATTGATAAAGCTCTTTTCTCCACTATTAGGTTTTATATTGGTATGATTTTTATAGGGTTACCAAAGTTCAGGACGGAGTCTGGACACCTCAGCCAGGCAGGTGAAGAAGCGTATGGAGCCCCAGCCTCTCATCAGCCTTGTCTCCTGCCACTCCCACTCTCACCGCACCCCAACCTCTGCACCTCTGCACCTCTGCAGAGCCCTGGTGACATCAGGGCTGTGCACATCTGGCTCTCACTGCTACCTGGAAATACTACTTTTAAAAATAGCATTCTAGGGACGCCTGCATGGCTCAGTCAGTTAGGCGTCTGCCTTCGGCTCAGGTTGTGATCCTGGGGTCTGGGGATCGATCTCCCTGCTCAACAGGGAGTCTGCTTCTCCCTCTCCTTCTCCCTCTCCCGTTGCTCATGCTCACACACTCTCTCTCTCTCAAATAAATCAATAAATCTTTAAAAAATAATAAAACAGCATTCTATTCCAATGCCTAGTGATGACTGGACAATATGGAAGGAGTGCAGGCATTAGAAAATTGTCACTTTGTAACCATGATAGTAAAGACTGGTTTAGGCAAGAATCATTAATGGATATATGGTCTTAAAGTGTCTCCCCAAGAGATGGTCTGAGGTAGAAAGAAGTGTAACTGTGCAAGGCTGATGTGATTCCCTGTGAGAGACACAACCCACATGTGTCTGAATCTAATATGTAGGAATTCCCCCAGCAAGAAACGTCACCTACCAAAATGAAGGTCCTTTTTCTTCAAGAGGCGATTGTCATAAAAGACAAAAACAAAACTGAGAAATATTCCAGATTTAAGGAAAGGAGGGACACAACAAATAAAATTAAAGGCATAGACTAGCTTCTCTTTTAGAGTGCGGGGAATGTACGAACCACATTATCGGGTTGTCAAACTGGATTATGGACCATAGGTTATGTAAAACCATCACATCACTGTTAAATGTACTGAACTTGATAATTACTGTGGTCATGGAAGAGAAAGTCCTTGCTCTCAGGAAACGCATGCTGACATACCTACCCACAAATGATTCAGGGGGAATGTGAGTATGTATGCCTCTGTGTGTGTGTGTATATGTGTGTGGTATTTTTTTTTTTTTTTTAAGATTTATTTCATTGAGATAGAGAGCAGTAGAGGAAGAGGGAGAGAGAAATTCAAGCAGGCTCCACCATTAGCCCCATGCAGGCTGGCCAAAACTATGACCCTGAGATCAGATCTGAACCAAAACCAAGAGTCAGATATTAAACTGACTTTGCCACCCAGGGGCCCTGCCTTTGTGTTTCTTTTTGCTAACTTGGGTTGTAGGCTTTGTTTTCTGACCTTTTTCATTTTTTTCTTTCCATAATACAATCATTTAAATCAGTAAATTTGCTATGATCAAAATTCTGGTTTTCATATGTAGCAGTATTGTTTTGTTTCTAATGTAAAACGAAAATGACTGGGGCTTAAGAAAAAGGCTTAGTTTATTACATGCACCACTGAAAATTTTCCTAAGTTGTTCATTAGTGAGGAAATTTCACATGTCTTAGAATGTTCAAAAGTAGAAAGAGTGTTCCATTGTGGCTGTGTTCATTAAGGACTGAGGGCTAGCACTCTGGACAGGTTGGAAAGAATCCATAAAACTGCTACGTGAAGGATTAAAACAGGGTCCATTTTCCAGAGGTCAGGAAAAATTCTTGACTTAAGTCCAGAAAGTTTTTGGCCTAATGGGGTCATTCAAAGTTCATGGCTCTTAATAGATGCAGCTGAAAAGAGACAGCATTTAGTTATCTTCTAGGTAAGTGCTGCTGTAAATAAAATATTTTTTTTATTGTCCCTCCTGTTGGTCCTTTCTCTTCCTAAAACGATGCAATGACCATGCAAATACATAACAGCCAAATGATCAGGTTTTCAGTTCTACACCTCTATACTGTTTTTGGTGCCATTCTCACAGAATTTATTTGTTTTTATCAGAGCTGCTTTCAACTCCTTTTGGTAGAAAATCATCTGTGGTTTGAATCGATGGGTTGGGAACTCTGCCAAGTATTTAATACTTTGTTCACAATTCACTTGACAGAAGCAACCATTGGGAACAAGCATGACAAGAGCCTAACCAAGATTTCTAGAGGATCCTTCAACCAACTTCCTGTTTGGCCAAACCAAGTCTTGTGAAAGAAAATTTGATGGTGGAGTTTGTCCCGCCTGGGATAACCAATCGGCTTGTTCTTAAACTTTATTATTAAGGAACATGTATCTGAATACAACCAAAAATTATGGTCGCCACACAAATGCGAACTTGTTTGGTACACAGACTATCCGGAAGCGATTCCCTGGTCCGGTACCTTTGCAGCAAGTGACTTAAGGCTTTTCTGTTGTTTGTATAGACACGGATTCCATGGGCCATGACTGTCATCGTAAGAGACCGGTTTCCATATGTATCTTACTAAGTGCAAGTGCCCAAAACCAAGGGAGAAAGCTGGACACAAAGCAATGGAAATCAGTTGTCTCCTGGAAAGGCTACACTTCCTCCTGGGAAGTCTGCACTTCAACAGGTACTTTGATGACAGATTAAGTCATTTGAAATCTGGGCAAGGAGTGTAGACATAGTAAACTAAATAAAGACCTAAAACCATTCCCCAGGGGCAGACTCCTTCCTCTCTCAAAAGCTGACATTATCCCGTGATCATACCTTGGCATGAATACATCAAGCCTGGGGGGAGGGGGGAAGGGAATGAGGAAATTTAATACATTCTGTAACTATTTCCCAGATGTCAGGAATACAACACAACAAAATATGTGTAAGGTTATCATTTAAAGGTGTAATAAATTAAACCAGAACAAGGACACTGATTAACTAGGTGAATGTAATAAGTATTGCTAGTTACGTCCTGTAATCTAACATCAGCACAATTATATATTACAAGGTTTTACAAAAAAGTGAAATACCACATAGCTGAAATACCTGTGTTGTGTTGCCAGGGATAATAGTAACACTGGTCACATACCTTCAAAATTTTCAATCCATTAACTAACTTATTTTACGTCAAAACTGGTTCCTGAACATCATTAACCTGTGAGGTATTTTGTGTGTGTGTGAGTTAAAGAGAAACATCATTAACTTTGTTTGTGGCTAAACTTTATCACAATTGCCACTGCAGATTTCTTTAGGATACCCTAGTAAAATGTATCTGACAAGTATTCCAGAGAAAGAATGAGAAACCCAACACTTATTAAAATTCCTTATACATCCATGGCCTCACTAATTCTTTATGGAGGTGAAATTGGTATACAGAAAACTGCTTATGATTAATGTATACAATTTGGTGAGTTTGGATATGTTTATATACTCATGTTACTATCACCACAATCCAGGTAATAAATATATCCATTATCTCTGTTTCCTTGAGGTCCTTTGTGTGTGTGTGTGTGTCTGTGTGTGTGTGGCAAGAATACTTAACATTAGATCTACTCCCAACAAATTTAAGTACACAATATCTTGCTGTTAACTATAGGCACTATGTAATTTTTTTTTTAAGATTTTATTTATTTATTTGACAGAGGCAGAGAAGTAGGCAGAGAAAGAGGAGGAAGCAGGCTCCGATCCCAGGACCCTGAGATCATGACCTGAGTCGAAGGCAGAGGCTTTAACCTACTGAGCACCAGCACTTTGTAATTTGGCAAATGTCTGGAAATTACTTATTTTGTATAACTGTAACTTTATACCCATTGTATAATTCCCCATGTCCCCTTCCCCCAATCCTCTGATAACCATCAGTCTATTGTCTATTTTTATACTTTTGACTATTTTAAAATACCTCATATAAGAGAAATCATGTAGTATTTCTCCTTTGGTGACACTTATTTCACTTAGCAGAATGTCTTCCGGGTCCATCTGTGTTGCCACAAATGTTAGTGTTTCCTTCTTAAGGCTGAGTGGCCTTACTGATTGTAACAAACTATTGCTTATATAAAGGTTACTCCTAGAATTACAATGTCAGAAAAATAAATATGAATTTTGCGATTAAAAGTAGTTACCAAATGAACTTGGCTCTGCTGGCTATGAGGGAGTAGCTGGTACCAAATCATCATTTCCATGATAAATAACCCTAACAATGGAGAGAGTATAAGGTAATTGCTTTTAGGCACTGGACCAGAGGCAGCACAAGACTTTGATTCCCGAGAAAGAGAGGAAACTTACAAGGGGAATCCCACATTTCCCTGGCTGCCAGGCTTGGGGTCAATTTCTTCTAGGGTGGTGGGGGCAGAGCATACTGGTGCCCCACTAAGGTGAAGCAAAAAAAGACTTCAGGGATGATAGTAAAGCAGATGGAATGAGTGGGGCTAATCTTCGAGGAGGCAGCTGTGCAGAAGGGGCAGAGCCTGTCCTCGGCTGAGGGTGGGCCTCACCTCTGCAGTGCGGACTACACAAGGCTTAACTACGCGAGCTGCAGTACGTTTGAGAGGACAGACATACTGGAAGTTGGACAGCACCAGCAACTGCAGAAGTTTTGATTCCACGAGAGTGGACAGGCCTCATTAACAGGCCATGCCAGAGGAGTAAAAACCCCATCTTTTTAATTTTCAGGATAACATCTGATTTCGGTGACTTTCTCTCTCTCCCAACAGTTTCCACCTAATATCTTATCATCTATGTAACTGTAATAACCCCAAATTTCAAAATTTTAGGTTAGATGAAAACATCTCTTTTTACATATTATTCTTGAATAATAACTTAGCTGGCGTATGATTCAAAGTTGAGTTATTCTTCCTAGGTATTCAGAAGCTATGATTCCACGGGTTTTGGTCTTCATTGTTGCTGTTGAAATATCTGCTCTTGATCTAAATGCCATTTCTCCTTTTTTTTTTTTTAAAATTAATTAATTATTTATTTATTAGGAAAGAGAGAGAGTGAGAGAGAGCAGGTCAGAGTGAGAAGCGGACTCCCCATGGAGCTGGGAGCCCAATGTGGGACTCGATCCCGGGACTCCGGGATCATGACCTGAGCTGAAAGCAGTCGCTCAACCAACTGCGCCACCCAGGGGCCTCCCATTTCTCCTTTTTTAAGTAGGCTCCACACCCAGTGTGTAGCCCAAAGCAGGGCTTGAAATCATTACCCTGAGATCAAGACCTGAGCTGAGATCAAGAATCGGACAATTAACTGACTGAGCCAGCCAGGTGCCCCAAACTACCATTTCTTTATAGCCAAGCATTCTTTTCTTTCTTGCTGCTGCTGAGATATATTTTTTGGTCTTTGAATACAAATGTGTTTAGGCAGGGCTTTCCTTTCCTCTTCTTTCCTAGGTTTTATTTTATTTCTTTTATTGATTTCCTTTTATGCTGCTAGGGATTAAAAACTAATTTTGGAAAAAAATTCATCCTTTATCTCTGTTTATTTTTCTCCTCCATCACCTATATATATTGTCTCCTTATTTTATCTTCCATATCTCTTAACTGTTCCTTAACACTTTTTCCTTTGTCTTTCTGTGCTACATTCTATGTAAATGTGTGGCCTTTATCTTCCACATGACTAATTCTCTCTCAACTAGCTAATGTTTAACCCACTGCTAAGAAAAACCACATCTTACAGTAAGGTCTTCTTTAAACATGTTCTAATGGAAACCAAAATAAAGATATAACATTTGCATGGGTGAAAGAACTTGGAACTGGAGTCCTGCCAACTTAGAGAGGCTTGATAAATACTTTGAACACCCAAATACCTATCCTAACAAAGCATAAGATAAAACCTATACAAGCTCCAAATGACCAGTTCATAACTAAACTGCCTACAGGAATAAAAAACACACTCAGAAGAGAGCGACAGAAGAAAATTTAGTCTTGCTACCAAAAAATGTCCAGTACGAAATTGAAAAATTACTGGACATGCACAGAAACATAGTCAAGGAAAAAAAAAAAGCAGTCAACAGAAATAGATCCTGATATGGCCCTGTGGTTTTCCAACAGCGGTTATAAATATAATGAAGGAACATATGCACATAATGAGTGAACAGATGGGGGTAATCTCAGCTGAAAGGTGAAAATTATGAAAAAAAGAACCAAATGAGAATTCTAGAAGTGAAAAGCATAATAGATAAAATTTTAAAATTTATCAAAGGGGCTTAAAAGATTGAAGATGACAAAAGGTAGTGTCAGTGACATTGAAAACAGTTAATAGAGATTAACCAATCTGAAAACAAAAAAATACTGAAGAAAACTGGACAGAGCTTTAGTGAATTGTAGGATAATCAAATGGTCTAACATATGTATAACTGGAGACCCAAAGGGAGAAGAAATTGAGAAAGAGGTTGAAAAGTACTTAAAGATATGATAGCCAAAGTTGCCAAATTTAGTGAAGAATATTGGCTTATGGAATAGAGAATCTTAACAAGCCTTGAACTGGAAAAATACCAACCAGCAACATCAACACAATAACAAACAACCAATGTCATACTGCTGAAAACTGAAGAGAAAGCAAAACCTCCAAAGCAATGAGAGAACAAAGAAGCATTATATACAGGGGACAAGAGTCCACATTAAGAGGCGCCTGGGTGGCTCGGTGGGTTAAAGCCTCTGCCTTAGGCTCAGGTCATGATCTCAGGGTTCTGGGATCGAGCCCCGCATCGGGCTCTCTGCTCAGCAAGGAGCCTGCTTCCTCCTCTCTCTGCCTACTTGTGATCTCTCTCTGTCAAATAAATAAAATCTTTAAAAAAAAAAAAAAGAGTCCACATTAAAGCTGACATCTCAATGAAATGATGGAGACCAAAATAAAATGGAAGCACAACTTTTTAAAGTGTGCTTTAAAGCACACTCCCAAACCAAACCTGTTGACTCGAAATACCAAAATGCAGGTGGGGCAGAGAAAAGATCTTAATTGGATCCCTTTGACATTCAACACACAATTTCTTGGGCAGTCTTGGGCACACAGTCTGGTGCTCATTTAAGATTAGGCCAACTGAAAGAAGCACTTGAATAAAGACTGTATAAGCTTAAAAAAGCAAGCCCAGTGGGACAAAGGGTGTTTTCCCAGCAGAGAAAGAAGACAAAGTATGCTAGAAACCCCTCTCAGGTAAAGCTGAAAGTCTGGAAGAAAGGCAAGGCCAGGTAATCTAAACAGTAACCTACAAAACCACGGAAACAGCTTCTTCCCTAGCACCTCAATGACATCTCCTAATTCCTGACCTACTGACCATGTCAACTGTACTCAGTACCTGCTGACCTAGACAGGGGCCCAGCAGATGTTGTGGCCCTTTTTGGACAGCTCCAGCAAGTGATGAATTCTGGTTTGCAAAAATGGGATTCCTGCACATAGGGAAGAAAAAAAAAAACTGACATTACTGTAAAATACAAGTTTAAGGCGCCATTTCAGAACACAGAGCTAAACTGGGTGAGTGAACTCTCAGCAGTGGAAAAAGGTTGAGTAAGGGAAAGAAACCTCAGATCAGCAAAGCAGCACATTATGTCTACTTCATGCTGGGTGGATGAAAAAAATCTTCCCTGCCTGAAGCAAGAGCCTATCTAGGAATAGAATCCAGCCTAGGGAAGAAGGCCTTAAGTGTAGGAAACACCTGCCCTCCTGTTCCACCATCCACCTATTCTCAACTGTATAAAAAAGCAGACTTTCCTTGGAGGGATGTTGGAAAAGCACATCTTTGAAATGAGGTCCAATCCTAAGGCAAAGGTCGTCTATGCCTGGCAGCTGCATGAGAAGTTTAAACTAGGTCAGATTTGAAGTTGTAAGGGAAGCCATCAGTACCCAGTGAGACCAGGTTGCTATAGTTCCCCAGCATCACCTGTCTGTATAGGACTTGTGCAGGACTCCATGGCCTCCACACCTCCCAAATGAAAGCCACAGCCACACCCTTGAACACTATGAAGGCCTGTTACACCAAATAGCTCTTCTCACTCTGTTGCCAGACTTGCCTACGATTCAAAGTGAAAAAGCAAGAAAGCTGCCCCGAGAAAGGTAGGAAACATATCTTGACCTGCTTTTCACTATAAACCTGGTGTGGGGATCCCAAGACCATTAGCTCTGGTCTCTATCCAACCAGCATCATTTGTCTAGTGTCTAGGTCCTGGTCTGGCTACTATGGGGTTTCTAAGCAAAGCAAAAACAGAATCCCTAAATAGAAGTGCTTTAAACTTAGGGCAACTACACATGAAAATAAAACATAAATATAAAATCATAGTCAGATCTGAGTTTCAGGAATTTGGAGATTACTTGACTTAATGGTATTAGATTGGAGGATCTGAGCCCCTTGATTAAATTCTTGCTGCCTAGTGCAGTCTGAGGACAGAGTCAACATCGTCTGGAAGCTTGTTAGAACTGCTAATGATTGAGCTCCAACCCAGTTATGCTGGTTTATAATTTGCATGTTTACAAGACCTCAGGTGATACAGATGGACATTCACACCTGAGAAGCACTGGGTTAAATGATCTACCCAGGTAAGTGGTTCAGTAATAGCAACAAATAACCATGAATGAGACTTTCATTCCAAACGGAATCTGCCCTCTACATTACAGATGACATTTTCCCTTCGAGTGAAAGCATCTTTATTACAAACAATGGATGCCAGGACTCCACTCTAAACTTATTTCTTGCAGTAGTGCTCAGGCATTGTATTTTTCAAAACTCCCAGGTACAGCCAGGGTCAGAGGAATCTCAAGAAATCACCCTAGGACAGATTAGGGAAGGGTTCAGGAAAGAGAGTTGGGAATTTGGTTTTGAAGAATGTGCAAGATTAAGAAGTCAAGGAAGACAAGGCAAGGTATTCCAGATGAGGTAGGGAGTGGGATAAAGTCAGTGGGAAATAGTGTAGGGGAAAAGGAGATACAGAAGAGAGGCCAGGAGTCTTTTTAGAAAGCAGGGAATCCTTGGGATGCCTGGGTGGCTCAGTTGGTTAAGCATCTGCCTGCTGCTAGGTCATGATCCCAGAGTGCTAGGATCGAGTCCCACATTGGGCTCCTTGCTCAGCAGGGAGCCTGCTTCTTCCTCTGCCTGCTGCTGCTGCTCCCCTTTCTTGTGCTCTTTGACAAATAAAATCTTAAAAAAAAAAAGCAGGCAATCCAGATTTTTAGATAGAAACTCCTAGTTATTAAATGCTGAAAACTCTTTCAAATATGAACCATAAGGCTGGCCAAACAAAACATCTGTATGCCACACATGAACAGTCACAAGGCATCCTTGCCTATATGCAAGGAAAATCAGCCAGGTGCAAGACCATTTTTCTTTTGAAAACATCCCTCACTGAGGCCAGAGCTGTTTACCCAGTGACTAAGCTTCCGAGCCCCTAACCTCACTTCCTGCTCTCTTCCCACTGGCCTGTCCTTCTCCAACTCTTCCTCTCACGTACTCCCTCAGGGAAGCTCAGGCAGTCTCTTATCCCTGAAGTCTTCCTTGTTTTCTCATCTCCAAGGCTCCTGGGATGCCAGCCATCTCTTGGCAAACAACAAGCATCACTGGACAGTTACACATGGACGTCCCTGTACTGCTACTTCGAACCTCCATGGGTGTCAACAGCTACTTTCTTGGTGAATAAGTCGCGAGTGAGGCAGAGAGGAACTGTCAATAGAGGGCTCCAAGTAAGACCAGGCGCTTCTCCAGAGCCAGAGATGAACTGAATTCCACTATGAACAAGGCAGCAGGGCAAAAGAAGGGAATGGATTCATTTCTCAAAAGCTAAGAAGCAATTTTTGTAAAGTTTTTTTTCTCCCTAGTTCAGGCTACATGGACGTTTTCTTGGGTCTTTCTAGAAAAGAACGAAATTTCTGAAAACCTATCTGACGAAGGTAAAGAGAAGTGAGAGGGTGTCCGGGTGTAAACACCCTCCCACGACTTTAGTGGGGCTTATTCTCCAGCTTCTAGATTGGGGTGTTCTTGATGGGTGCCAACGCAACCCTGTTCTCAATCACAGCCCAGAAAGAACAAAGACCCGAAGAGCTAAGCCGAAGGCGTGCTCTACCCCAAGCTAGTCAAAGAGTGAGGTTCCTGTTCCCCAGGAGACAAATGAGTTTGCCCAAAACACTAGGGACTCCAACAGAGGAAAAAGATCTCAGGGACCCCGCAGTGGATATTTCAGGTTGAGGGCGTGTGTTCCGAATCCGGGTCTACCTCGCACGGGATGGGAGACCTCAGGAAGACTGCTCTGCGTCTCTCAGTTTTGCTCTCTCCATGCACCTCAACGGAGTTAAAAGGGCACGTGAGCTAGACGAGATCACGCCTGCCGGTCGCTCACCGAACACGAGACGAAGGTGTGCAACACCGCAGGGGGAGAACCGCGACCTCACCGCCCCACCGCCGCAGACTCTTCCCAATCCCAGAAGCTAAACCGGACCTCCCCGTGATGCGTCATTTCCGCCGGTCGGGAGGCGGGCCGACACCGGATGCGGAAGTCACTGCAGGGGCCCCTGGGGAGTGTAGTCTTTGAACGGAAGCGTTAAAGAAGCGGTTACGGCAGGGCGAGAAGCTTCACCCGAGACCTGTACATGTTTTGTGAACGTGGTTTAAAAAACTACCGGAGATCCAGGTGGCACAGTAGTCATTCTCTAATGACCGGGGCACGTTACCTCGAAACGGCTCCCTGGGAGGCCAATGGGACCTGTGGGCTGTCAGTGCGCTTGTGGTTGCGCGGAGCATCCTGGGAGGTGTGGTCCCGGCGCCACGCCGAGGATGCTGGATAGTGTAGTCTCGGCGCCCTACAGAAGTAGGTCCCCAGCTGGTGGCTGGAGTGACCCCTTGTTCTTTGGTGGCGCTGGTGAGTGAGGCTCCCGCGGGACCCTTGCGGCAACTGTGCCCTTCCTGGCGCAGCAAGGTATGTCCTAAAAGGCTGGTCTATGGGCTGAGCCTGGGGACGGTGCAGATGGCGGGGAGAGAAGGTGGTGGGGATACGCTGTCGTGGCTCAGGCCGTGCTCTCCCGGATGTCTTATTTTGGGGGGTGTGGGCGCGCATCTCCGAGGAACGTGGGTGAAGTTCAGCCGCAAAGCCCAGTGGTGGTGGGTGTTAGGCCTGGGCCTTTCGTCCAGGGGTTCCTGCGGGTGGGGACAGGTTCGGCCTTTGCCGAAATTGCGATGTCGAGAGGGCTCACTCATGTCACAACTCCCCGGGTTTCCGGGGAGTTCAGTAAGTAGGCTTTAGGGGACTGATATTTCCTAGGTGGTGATGTGGGAGCGGTCCCTGGGGCCATGTGTCCAGGGTTTCGGTGGGTGGCTGTTGATCGTCTTTTTTTGGCGGGGGGGGGGGCGGGGGGGTCAAGCTACCCATCAGCCTTGCCGAGGCGGGGCGACAGGCAGGCTGGCTTGACCAGACGTGCCCGAGTTGCACTGGGTGTGGAGTGGCCATTTTGGCGCGATCCTAGGCCCTCAATTTGGCTGGTCGCCCCAGGGTTCCGGCCTTGGAGGAAGAGGTCGGGTTAGGATGCACTAGAGAAGTTTTTCAGAGGTCCCAAGGATCCTCACTGACCACAGGAATCGCAGATTCCCACATCCCTAGTGTGAACAGGCGTTGGCATTTGAAGGTCCACTTCAACTTTTTATGTTGGAGAAATTTCAGTCAGTCAGAAGTAGATAGAACTCCACAGACCCATTACTCAAATTCAGTGCTTATCACCTTATGACCGATTTTGATTCTTCTCATAAGGGATACACTGAGAATCCTTACAACCCACAGAGATTGGCGGTGACCGCCCTTACTGGTTAAGAATATGGCCTCTACAGCCAGATCTCATCCAGGCTCAGTCATTTCATAGCTGTGCCACCTTGGGCAAGAGACTGACCTCTCTGTGTCTCCGTTTTCTTATCTGTAAAATGAAGATAAGAAATTGTGCTTGATTGGGTTAGGAGAATGAGGTGAAACTCCTACAGTGCCTGGAAGGGTTGGCGGTGTATATTCAGTGCTCCCGATAAGTACAATTCTTAAGAACAAAGGTGAGGAAGGATCAGCTCTGCTCATGCTCAGTGTCAGCGGCATGTCAGGGCAAGCTGTGTTCCCAGCAAGCTGCCACAGTCTTGTCTTCCGTGATAGGTCCATTCCTTTAAGGAGGAAGCCCTACCTTACTGGAACTTGAGGGTTTCCCGTAACTCTTCTGAACCTTTTTTGTTCTTGATCTGCCCCTGGCAGCCCCTGCCTGCCCAGAGAGGACTGGCTGGTGGGCAAAGAGAGGACCCCCCCGGGCTCCTGACAGTCCAGCTTCAGGTGGGGACCCCTTTCCATTTGCATACCAAACCTCAGTGGGTTTCCTTTGCTCAATTTAGATATCTTGTGCCCTACGATGTCCCATCCACAGGAAAACAAGGTGACAGTTTTCACAAGGACTGTTCTTCAGATCGTGCCCTCATTTGTGGCCCTTTTGATTTCTCCATGCCTCTCTGCTTTGGTAGAAACTCTGTTGAGTGAGATCCTACTGTAGAGCGTTCCTGGATTACCCCCAGGGAGTACTTCCAATATGTCCTTGTCAGCAGCCCAACACCCGACACGATCAGGACTCTTGGGCTCTCAGCTGCATTGTGACTGTCCGGCTATCCTTCTGGATTGGGTGCCTCATCCCTTTCCTCTTGAGTCACAGATCGAATACCTGGCACCTGGTTAGACTAAGCAGATGACGTAGTTTGAAGACATGTGTTGTCGTCCTTGCTGGTTGGAAGGGACATTGGCGGGGTAGGGGGAGGTGGCTGATTGGAAAGGTGTGGGTAGGGTGTTGACAAGTTGGTGAGGGTGGCCTTGATGAGGGGGGCGGAGGGGAGGAGCAGAGCAGTGGCAGGATTTCCCCCTCCAGCTATGGCTCTATGTCTCCTTTCCATTAGAGCTAAGCTTGAAAAATTTGCCTCTGCTGCTGTCTCCATGTCTATCCTGTCTTCATCTCTTAAACATTCCAATGAGGCCTTTTCAGCTCTACCCACTGAAAAACATTCTCATCAAGGGTGCACGTCGTGTGGCTAATGCTACAGCCAGTTCTCCGCAACATTTTGCATGGTTGCATCGTACTTCCTTCTTAAAATATCCTTTCACATGATGGCTCCTGGTTTCCAGATTTTCCTCCTACCTCATAGGCCACTCTTCCTGTCCCTCTTCCCAGCTTCTCTTCTCCCAAACTCTGCTCTTGGACCTCTCATCTTCTCCAGCCACACTGTCTCCGTGGTGGCGCCATCTCCTCTCAAGGCCTTAAATGCCATCTCTCTGAGGTTCAGCCTAGACCTAGGCCTTTCACCCCAGATTCCAGTCTCTTGTGTCTACTTCAAATTTCCTCTTGGGTATATGTCTTCAGCATCCCAAACTTAATGTGTCCAGCAACAAACCCTGATCACCTCCCCCAATCATGCTCTACCCCAAAAGAGTGTAGACCACTCTTTCAGGGAGTTTAGCTTTAATAGGGAGCAGAGACATGACATCTCCTTCCTTTAGATTGCTCAGGCTCAGAACCTTGGAGTCATTCTTGACTTTCATACTCCATCCCCCCTAAGCAAATCTGGACTCTTTAACCACCTCCAGCCTCTACTGCTGCCACTGTGGCCCAAACCGCCACCATCTTTCCTGGCTCACCTGGATGATCAGAGCCCTTGAGTGATCTCTTTGCATCTTCCCTCATCCCCCTAAAGTGTATTAGTCAGTACAGCAACCAGAGGGATCTTTTAAAATGTCATTCACATCATGTCATGCATTTGCTCAAAACCTTCTAGTAGCTTCTTAGAGTCAGAACCGGTATCCTACAATGCTGCATAGGCTCCCCCCACCCCCCGCCCCGTGTTTACACTCGAACTTTCTCCTGCTCAGTCTCAAGCCACAGTGAACTCTGCACCTTGACCATGCACTGGCTCTTGTCTGCAATGCTCAGCATACCAGCCCCAGTGAACTGGCTCCTTTCAGAACTACCCACCTGGCTCACTCCTTCACAGTCCTTAGATGTTTACTCCCTCACTTTTTCAGAGAGCCCATGCCTAACCACTATTTAAAATTCTAATCCCCCCCCCAATAAATAAATAAATAAATAAATAAATAAATAAATAAATAGAATTCCCAAACCCCACCCTGATTCTGTTTCTTATCTCCTTCTCTCTTATATTGGGTCTTCGTCTCACTCATCCCTTCCTGGTGTACTGTGTGTTTTATTCATTAATTTAGTATGCTGGTCTTCCTCCTCTGGACTTTCGTGTCAATGAGGGGAGATGTTTTTTGTCTGTGTTCACTTCTGTATCCCCAGTATGTAAAATAGCGCCTATCATACAGTAGGAGCTTCATAAATATTTTACTGACTGAATGAATGATCCAGCCATATGCACGTAGACCTAATTCTGGGAAGAGTGGATGAGGCTGACTGGGATGCTGGGAGAGGGTCTGCAGACCCTACCAGGAGGGACTTTGGCCATTGTCCTCCTCCTTCAGTGAATATGGGAGCAGGGAGCAATTGAGAGGGTTCTCAGAGGGAGAATCCGTTGGCCTTGGTAATGGGCTTGCTTTGGCAAATGGGGAAGTAGGCCTGGTGCCTGAGTAGGGACTGTGGACAAGAGGGAGAGTACTTCTGTCACTAAGAGAGTTGAGGAGGGAGACGGCATGGCATGTCTGGAAGGGTTCTGATTATTGATTGCAGCACAACAAACCACCCCAAAATTTAGTGGCTCAGAAGAATCAGCATGTTATAATTTCTCACAATTCTTTGGGTTTACTGGGATCAGCTTTGCGGTTCTTCTGCTTTGTGTGAGTTATAGATCTGGCTGTGGCCACAGTCCCTTGGGGCCTTGTTTCGGTTTGGACATCCGAGATGGTTCCCTCATATATTTGGCCCTTTCTGAGTTGGCTAGAAGGCTGGGCTCAGCTGGGACAGCTGGGCCTTACCCTCTCCATGTAGTATCAGGGCCTCTGTCTCTACATGGCCTCTCCGACAGAGGAATTGAACTTCTTACGTGGTATCTTGGGCCTCCCTACAGCATAAGTTCTCTAGCCTTCTTAAGACATAAATCTGTAACTGGCGCAGTGTCACTTGGGCCACATTGATTGGGCAAAGCAGCAGCAAGGCCAACCTGAAGGAGCTCCCAGTGTTTAAAGCTGGAAAAGTTTGAGCAGCCAAATAGTGATGATGTTCTATCTTATCCCATAACCCCTGGGATAAGATGTGAATCCGTCCCGATATAAAGAATTGAATAAATTTAAAGAATGGGGCAGAAGAGACAGCTCTTGCTTAGAGAACAGTTAATGAATTTAGAATTAAAAAGGAAGATAGAACCTCGTCATTTGGTAAATAACCACCGTAATAACTATCATGGACACAACCCACAAATGCATGCTAACATTAGTGAGTGGACATTTGAAGAGAAGTAAGGCATTGGTATAATCTCAAAGTATCTCTCCCAAGATATTTATTAATTATAAAAACCCAGCAGACATCGCCTTAACCAAGTGATCAAGATCAAGGTTAATATCATCAGTAATGAGGCATATCAGTATCATCAACCCCTTGATGCAGTGCACTGAAAGGACATGACATCACTTCTGAGATAATCTAACCAAATATGAACTAACCTCCTTCTGATCATGAAAAAAACATCTGACAAACCCAAAATTGAGGGATATTCCTCAGGAGTGTCAAGTTCACGAAAGACAAGAAAAGACAGGAACTATCACAGATTGGAGGAAATTAAACATACCTGGCAACTAAATACAATATGGGAACTTCATTTGAATCCTGGACCAGAAAAAAGGACATTAGTGGAAAAACCAACAACATGTGATTAAGTACTGTGGTTTAGTCAATGCCAATTTCCTGGTTTTGATCATTGTACTATGATTTTCTAAGATGTTAATATTAGAGAAGCTGGGTGAAGGTTATATGAGAATTGATATTTTTGCAACTTCTCTGTAAGATGAAAATTAGTTCAAAATAAAAAGTTTTAAAAATCCATCAATCTTACATTCTTGAATTTTGTTTTGTTTTGTTATTTTTTTTTAATTTTTTTATTAACATATAATGTATTATTTACCCCAGGGTACAGGTCTGTGAATCATCAGGCTTACACATTTCACAGCATTTGCCAAAGCACATACCCTCCCCAATGTCCATATCCCTATCCGCCCCCCCCACCTCCCAGCAACCCTTAGTTTGTTTCGTGAGTTTAGGAGTCTCTTATGGTTTGTCTTGTTTTGTTATTTTTTTTATTTTTGTTTTATTTTGTTTTTTTAAATAAGGAATGGTATTGAGTTTTGTTAAAGACTATTTCAGCATGCATTAAAAACACTTGGTTTTTCTCCTTGGAACTGTTGAGTAATATAATATAGTAATGGATTTCCTAATATTGTACCAGTCTTGAATTTCTGGGAATCCCACTTTGTCTTTGTGAAATCTTTTCTTATTATCATTTTGGAGTCTCTTAGCTGATATTTCTAGAATTTTGCTTCAGTATTCATAAGTGATATGAATTTTCAGCTTTTTAAACTGCCATCAAGTTTAGGTGTCAACATTAGAGTTGCTTTATAAAAAGAATAAGGACATTCCCTCCATTTTTTCAGTGCTCTGGGACAGTGTTTAGAACATGGGGACTATCTGGTTTGAAAGTTTGGTGAAATTCTCTTGTGACCATCTAGGGTCAGTTACATTTCTTTGGAAGTTATGCATTTCATTTGGTATAACATTTTTTTTATAGAGGTCTGAAAAATACTCATGTGATTTTTTAAAAAATGCGTTTTAGTGAGTACTTATTTCCCCTTTGTTGTTTCTCACTTTCAATATTTATGTTTTCTCTTTTCTTAAGTTAGCCTTGTTTCACTAATTTTTTGCAGAAATGGAGAGGTCACTTATGCTTTTTCTGTTCATTAATTTCTGGTTTTTTTAAGATTTTATTTTATTTATTTGACAGAGAGAGAGAGATCACAAGTAGGCAAAGAGGCGGATGGAAAGAGAGAGGGAAGCCAGCTCCCTGCCGAGCAGAGAGCCCAATGCGGGGACTCAATCCCAGGACCCTGAGATCATGACTGGAGCCAAAGGCAGAGGCCGAACCCACTGAGCCACCCAGGCAC
Organism: Nasua narica; assembly: GCA_028533885.1. Taxonomy (NCBI): domain Eukaryota; kingdom Metazoa; phylum Chordata; class Mammalia; order Carnivora; family Procyonidae; genus Nasua; species Nasua narica. The sequence continues at coordinate 83,971,668 of CM052811.1, read as the reverse complement.
CCCTTCATTTCTGTTCTTATCTTTCTTAAAATATCTAAAGCTATACATTTCCCTCACCTCACCGTTTTAAATGAATCCCACACATCCACACTGTTTTCATTATTATTTTTAGGATTTCTGTGACCTCGTTTGTGTGTTCCCTCTAACTCCCACCTAATGCAACATTCAGTAAACATTTTCTACTTTCCCCTTCCTTGTCTCTTCTCCCATTTTAGTGGCATTTCTACTTGATCAGGATGCATGCCATATACCATTAGTATATGTTTTTCTTCCCTGCTCTCTTACCCACCGTGGAGTGCTAGATCTAAGGTTATGTATGTTAAATGCTCACCATCATTTCTTCACCTGGTTTCCCCTGTCCTGTCTTACCATGTTTAATATTCGTCTTCCAGGAGATTTCTCACAAAGAGCTCATGGCTATAGAGTTCCCCCAAGCTCTTGCATGTGTAAAACTGGTTTCCTATAGGCTTCTTACTTGAAGAATCCCTTGGATGAATATGAAATCTTTGGCTCATAATATCTTTAAGTTTCTGGTAAATGTAGCTTCGCTGTTGCCTTGCTTTGAATGACTGTTCCCAGAATAGAAATGCCTTTTCTAGTGCTTGCTGTCAGTTCTCTGGGGATATCCCCAGAAGTGAAATTGGTAGATTTTAGGATGATCCTATTTTTAATTTTTTGAGCAACCACTATACTGTTCTCCATAGTGGCCACACTATTTTATATTCTGAACAGTGCATGAGGGTTGAATGATGATTTCGATAATCCTAATGGAAGTATAGTTTATTTTTTGCCTAGGATCACTTAGGATTCTTGTTCTTAAAGGCCTGATAGCTTTTCTAGTAGGTATATTGAAGGGGGTGGTTGTGAGTAAACTTCCTGGTACTCTGTAGGTCCTTCCTATATAGATTCAGGTCATCTATGCTTGAAGCTTTCTTCGACTATAGTTTTAAATAGTTTCTTTCTTTCTTTGTTTCTTTCTTTCTTTCTTTGTTTCTTTCTTTCTTTCTTTCTTTTTTTGTTCTTCAGGAACTACAATTATATAGGTAATATTCTTTTTCTTTTTCTTTTTTTTGGGGGGGGGGGTTTGATTTCCATCTCAACCACTTTCTCCCTAGCCCATTCTTTATTTCATTTTTATTCTCTTAAGTGGTTTTCCTGCTACACTTCAATGCCCATCCTGTTTTCATTTCAGTCTATTAGTTGCTGTCTTGTAACTTAGTTTCATTTCTTCCTGAAGTTCAATCAACACTCATTTTGTTTATTTTTTTGCCCATTTCTGTTCTTAGCTTTTGAATTTTGTTTCCAGTTTTGTTGAAATATAACTGACATGTAACATTGTGTTAATTTAAGGTGTGCAACATAATGATTTGATACATATATTTGTTGGGAAATGATTATCTCAATAAGTTTAAGTCTATCCATTTCCTCAACATAGTTACGAATTTGAATTCAACTTGTAGTGTTTTGTTAAGGCTTTTTCTCTGTCACTATATTTTCTTTCTTTTTTTTTTTCTTTTTCCTTTTTGTTTTGTTTTTGTTTGTAGAATTTTCTTTAGCTGAACTTTGGATTCTAATTTTCTGTTTTGGTTTTCTATAGAGGAGGACTGCACATCTGCATTTTGTAGACAGCTGTCAGATTCTGGTGTTTTTGAAGTTTCCTAGTTCAGGGAGACTCTTCTGTTAGTGTAACTAGTATGATTTCTTTGCTGGATTGCAGGAGGAGGAGAGATTGTGTGTTCTTTTTTTTTTTTTTTTAATTCTCTTGTTTTGCAGGACCCTGTATTTCCCCTTATTTTCCCTTTACCTTGGAGTTTCCAAGAGGTGCTTTTTCCTTGCTTGTAATCCCCTTTCCCCCCAGAGCTTCCCCTTTCCAAGACTTCCTGTGCTCATTCTGCCTACGCTTTTAAGTCCCATCCCTGTAGTAAATGCTCTGACCTATCAATATACCTTTTCAGCATTTTCTCATGTATGGTAACTTTTCTTTTCTGGTGGTTGTTTTCTATCAACTTTAAATCCGCCATTAGTGCCTCTCTTCTCTCTTTCATGTAGTTCCCTGCCCCCCCTCCCCAGCTGCTCTTCTACTTTCTGATAGCTTAATGTTGAAAGTATAGGAGACAGCTCACTGGTTTCGTGTTTTATTCTTTTTAAAATATTTGTTAATTTTTTGCGCTTTTTTAATAGGTAATTTATTCACAGGTAATTTGAAGTTAGAATGTCCTCTGTCAAGGTATGCTGAAGGCATGTATGTTCTGTGTAACTGACCTGTGTTTCAGTAGAAGCCTATCTAAGGTATTTAGCAATCTTTGACTTGATTGGACTCAAGTTCTAAACTCAGTCTCACCTGTGAACAGTAGCAGAAACCTGCACAGCTCTGTTCACCTTCCACCCATTGTTAAACACTTGAGCTTTCTGCTGTCTTGCCTTCTGTATCCCGCAAAAGTATTCAGCCGACTTTAGGAGGTGCTTGTGTGTAGATTTGAGGCTCCATCCTTAGTTGCTCCCACTTTTCTAGGATTTCACTGTGCGGTTTCCAGACTCTTGATCTGTTGTTCCTCCTGTGCCACTTGGACAGGGGAGTGCTGTTGGGTGAAAAATGAGTTAAATACAGGTCTCACCCAGTGTGCCTCCCTCCTTTCAAGAGTTGTACCCCCCCCCCCCCGCTCTGGTTTCACACTGCTTTTGGTTGCAGTGTCTTCAAATAGTTGTTTTTTTTACATTTTGATGAGGGTATATAGTTATTAGTAAGAGGGTTAGTTTGATACAAGCTGTTCTCAGTATCAGAATCTACTGCTGCAGGTTTTTAATTTACTGTTTCTTGTTCTTTTAAAAAACATTTTCTTCTCTTTCTCTCAGTTTTTGTTTTCTTCCTACTTTCTGGAGTAGAAAGCAAGTGAAAACAAGTAGGTTGTTGTTGTTTTTAATGCAATACATTGACAGTTCAAAAAAACTGGCATTTTCCCTTTGTGGTTTCTTATTCTCAATATTTGTTTTCTCTTAAGATAGCTGTGTTTATTTCACTAATTTTTTAAGAAATTAGGATTTCATTTATTACAATTTTTTCTGTTCATTAATTTCTGTCTTATCTTTATTAAAATATCTAAAGCTATACATTTCCCTCACCTCATTGTTTTAAATGAATCCCACACATCCACACTGTTTTCATTATTATTTTTAGGATTTCTGTGACCTCGTTTGTGTGTTCCCTCTAACTCCCACCTAATGCAACATTCAGTAAACATTTTCTACTTTCTCCTTCCCTTGTCTCTTCTTCCATTTTAGTGGCATTTCTACTTGATCAGGACGCATGCCATATACCATTAGTATATATTTTTCTTCCCTGCTCTCTTACCCACCGTGGAGTGCTAGATCTAAGGTTATGTATGTTAAATGCTCACCATCATTTCTTCACCTGGTTTCCCCTGTCCTGTCTTACCATGTTTAATATTCATCTTCCAGGAGATTTCTCACAAAGAGCTCATGGCTATAGAGTTCCCCCAAGCTCTTGCATGTGTAAAACTGGTTTCCTATAGGCTTCTTACTTGAAGAATCCCTTGGATGAATCAAGTATTATCAGAAGTGTGGAAAGGGGCAGAGTTATATGTGGTCATTGCCATTGTGAGTTGGTTGGCCTTTGGAGGGCAGTTTGGCAGTGTAAGCATATATTCAATATTAAGCCCAGTAATTCCACTCCATTAGCACTCATACAGAAGACTGATATGTTTGCAAAAAGATACTGCTTTTAACCTTTTGGTGATAAATACGACAGCCTGTCCATTGACAGAGGAATACTTTGTTAAAGAAAATGTGGTCTGCTGATGGACATAGTATGATAGTTATTAAAAAGAATGGAATTTAAAAAAATTTTTTTAAATAAGAAGAATGGAGTTAGGTTTGTGAGTACTGGTGTACACATAACCCCAAGATATTAAATGCAAATAAGTCAGAATACAGATGGATTTTATTTATAGGAAAGTAACATTGTTTACACATGTACCCAAATACAAAGGAAAATGAAGAGAAAAAGTGATAAAGAGCACTCATGAAATAGTTAAGAGCAGTTACCCACGTGTGGGCAGAGTCCAGAAAGAGAACTAAACTTTCTCCTTTATAATCTTCAAACTACTCTAGATTCTTTCTAATACTAACAGAGATGTTAATCATAAACATGTATAATTAAATAGAACTGAATTAAAGCACAAAAATAAATTTCTTGAAAAATATCTTTTGACTTCCCCTATGAGTGATTTGCCATTTTACTTCATTTCTTTCCTGACCACTTCGTCCAAGTCGTATTTATTTAATCTGAGTTGTCATAATTTATTATTAAGATTGTAAATTCATTCTTGCCAGTTTCTGTCCTTGGTTATTGCTTTGGATTCCATAATATTTTGGTTCTCCACACAATGTTTTTTCTGTCCTGGCTATCCAATGAAAAATTTACTTTTTTTTTTTGGAAAATGTTTTTTAATGAAGAATCTCAAATATAAAAGAGACAACAGCATAATGACCATCCCTATGTACATCATCTTGATTTTATGTTTCTCAATATTTTACCATATTGCATAAGTTTTTTTGCTGGTTCAGAATTTTAAAATAATTCTTTATTAATGGAAGAATTTCGGACATGCTCAAAAGCAGCAAGAATAGTATAAGAAAGCCCCAATTTTAACAGTCATCACCATGTGCAACTTGTTCTTGGTGAAGAACCAAGACCATGAAACAGGTCTTGTTTCATGTTTTTGTCTCATTTTTTCTGAAATGTTTTTAATCATTTCCATCCATAAATACTTCAATATGTATTTCTTTAAAAAACAACCAGAATACCATTTTCACAACCCCTCAAATTCATAATGTTGCATTTAACATTATCTACTGCCAAGTAAATGGCCTCAAAAATGTCCTTTTACATTTAACCTGTTGTGATCAGGAGAGTTTGGAACTGACCCTGTCAAAAGCCTGGCTTTCTGGATCTTTTTCGAAGGCCCTAGTTGAGAATCAGCCTGGTAACATTCCCCATCATGCCACCTGTCCCCCAACTGAGGCAGGTCTTTGCCTCACTCATGGGGAGAGCATTTCCACCTGACACCCTTTCATTTCTGTTTTCCTTACCCAGATCTGCCTTCTGAGATATCATCCTTCTTTAGGGATACCAGGAAAAATGGCCACAGGGTCCCGGAAAGCCAGGGTAATGGTGAGTGTCTTCTGTATTTCCACACTGGCTGTCTCAGGATAGACACATTTTCTTATCCTGGCTACCTTGTTGGTACCTGGCAGAGTCTAGCACTAGTTCTGGAGGTTTGATTTAACTTCCTGAAGCCTGTTCCACCTATGACTTAAGTCACTCACCAAATGGCTGACTCTGAGCAACACAGAGCTCTACAGGAGAGAGTCTACATTCCTTTGTTCAGCTTTAAAACTTTTACAAGCTGAGAGTGATATCAGGGGAAATAATGAAGAAGCACGAGGAATCTGTCTCCCCACCAAGGCAACAATTTTACTAGCAAAATCTGTCTGATGTAACTATTTTGGAACTCTAGAGTCTAGTTGAATGCTTGCAGCTTCCAAAGGAAGGTTTGGAACAGTTGGTTTCAGCTCTTAGTATGGTACCCATCACCCACCCCATCCCCATGGCAGAAAGCCATGCATGTGTTCCTGAAACAGTTTGCACATAGCCTGCAGAGGTCAGCATGGGCAGTTAAGGACCTTGTCCTCCAAATATTGAGGAACCGTGTTCTGATTTGTGATTGCTGCTTCTCATTACAAAAATGAGCCATCATTGTTAGAACTCCCACTGGCTGAAGTAGGAAATTTAAAGAACCAGACCCTAGGAAGTTTCTTCCCCTTTAGTTTTTCCCTTTTTGCCTTTTCCAGCAGACATTTCAGGACTGGAACATCCAAAACAACTGCATAAATAGGGGATTTAGAAAGTTACCATGCATGCCCATGCACAGGATCAGAAAAGCATAAGAAAGACCTGAGAAAACCCTAAGTTTACCCCTCAGGCTGAATCCCAGCACAGACAGCCTACAGCAATTTTAAGATTTTTTTTTTTAATTTATTTATTAGGAAAGAGAGAGAGTGAGAGAGAGCATGAGAAGGGAGAAGGTCAGAGTGAGAAGCGGACTCCCCATGGAGCTGGGAGCCCGATGTGGGACTCGATCCCGGGACTCCGGGATCATGACCTGAGCTGAAGGCAGTCGTTCAACCAACTGCGCCACCCAGGGGCCCCTGCAATTTTAGAACCCAGTAGATACAAGGGAGTCTGAGTTCCAGAGTTGCCATATTATAAGATTCAGATATCCAATTTTCCACAAAAAAAATCAGGAGGCATACAAAGAAAGAGGACAATATAGTGCATTCAAAGGAAAAAAAAATAAAATCAATAGAAACTATCCCTGATAAAGGCCAGATGGTGGAACTGACTGGACAAAGACTTTATTTTTTTTCCCTAAAGATTTTATTTATTTATTTATTTATTTATTTATTTGACAGAGAGAGAGAGATCACAAGCAGGCAGAGAGGCAGGCAGAGATAAAGGGGGAAGCAGGCTCCCTGCCGAGCAGAGAGCCCGATGCGGGGCTAGATCCCAGAACCCTGAGATCATGACCTGAGCCGAAGGCAGAGGCTTTAACCCACTGAGCCACCCAGGCGCCCCAGGACAAAGACTTTAAAACAGATATCTTAAAGATTCTCTGAGCTAAAGGAAGACATGAACAAAATCAAGAAATTATGTTAGGGGGCGCCTGGGTGGCTCAGTGGGTTAAGGCCTCTGCCTTCGGCTCATGTCGTGATTTCGGGGTCCTGGGATCAAGCCCTGCATGAGGCTCTCTGCTCAGCGGGGAGCCTGCTTCCCCCTCCTCTCTCTGCCTGCCTCTCTGCCTACTTGTAATCTCTCTGTCAAATAAATAAATAAAATCTTAAAAAAAAAGAAAGAAAATTATGTTAGGACAACATGGAAATAGAAATAAAGAGAATACATAAAAAGCAACTAAGAAGCTCAACAGATTCCAAGTAGGATAAAGTGTCAAAAAGACCCACAACACAATACGGTACTATAACCAAACACTTGAAACACAAACACAACAGAGAATCTTGAAAACAGCAAGAGAGAAGCAACTTGCCGCTTGCAAAGTGTCCTCCAAAATCTATCAGCAGATTTCTAATCAGTAACTTTGGAAGCCAGAAGACAATGGATTGATATATTCCGGGCTGAAAGAAAAAATTGTCAACCGGGAATTCTATATCCAGCAAAACTGTCCTTCGAAAGTAAGGGAGAAATCGAGACATTCCCAGAAAAAGAAAAAGTCATATAGTTGGCAGCCATCAGACTTGCCTTGCAAGAAATGCTAATGGGAGTCTTTGAGGTCGAAATGAAAGATACTAGACAGTTATTTGCTGCTCTAGGAAGAAATAAAGTTCTATAGGTAAATAAGTCAGCAGTTATATACGCTAGTATTATTGTCACTTTGGTTTACTACACTTTTTCTTTTCTGAATGATTTAAGAGATTAATGCCTTAAAAAAACACAATTTTGAGTCTACATTTATGGACACAATGCATAGAGGTATAATTTTATGACTTTAATAACCGACAAGAGATGAGAATAGAGCTATATAGGAGAATCATGTATGCTATAGAAGTGAAGCTGATATCAGTGCAAATTAGGGTGTTATAACTTTAGGATGTTAAATTTAATCACTATGATAACTCTAATGAAAAGAGAGACAGAATGTATACAAAAGGATATTAGGGGATAACTGGGTGGCTCAGTAGCTTAAGTGTCCCAACTCCTGATTTTGGTTCAGGTCATGATCCAGGGTTGTGAGATAGAGCCCCATGTCAGACTCTGCGCTGGGCATGGAGCCTGTTCAAGATATTCTCTCTCTCTCTCTCACCCTCACCTCTCCCTCTCTTAAAAAAAAAAAGGAAAAAGATCTCCAGGAAACAACATAGTTTTACAAGTTAAAAAATCTACAAAAAGAACAAACTAAACCTAAGTTAGCAGAGGAAGGAAATAGTCAAGATTAGAACAGAGTTAAATAGAGGATAGAAAAATAATAGAGAAAATCAATAAAACCAAAAATTGGTTCTTTGAAAGGTTTACCAAAATTAACAAAATTTTTAGCTGCCTTGGGGCTCCTGGGTGGCTTAGTCGGTTAAGTGGATGCCTTCAGCTCAGGTCATGATCTCAGGGTCCTTGGATCGAGCCCCACATTGGGCTCCCTGCTCAGTGGAGAGCCTGCTTCTCCCTCTCCCTCTGCCTGCCTCTCTGCCTCTTTGTGTGCTTTCTCTCTCTCTCTCTCACTCTCTCTCTCTCTCTCAAATAAATGAAATCTTTTAAAAAAAAACCAACAACAGACTTTTACCTAGCTTGACTGAGAAAACACAAAGTCTTAGATTACTAAAATCAAAAATGAAGTGAGGCATTACTACTGATTTTAGAGAAATAAGGGGGATTATATTAGACTGTTATAAACTGGTGTACCTCAACAAACTGGGTGGCCTAGATGAAATGGACAGCTTCTTAGAAACAAAAAACCTGGGTTCCTGGGTGGCTCAGTTGGTTAAGCGTCTGCCTTCAGCCCAGGAGTCCCACGTCGTGCTCTCTGCTCTGCAGGGAGTCTGCTTCTCCCTCTGCCCCTTTCCTTACTCATTCTCTCAAATAAATAAAATTAAAAGGAAAAAAGAAACAAAAAAAACCTCAGGACAGAAGCATTAAGAAACGGAAATTCTTGATAGACTAGTAAAGAGATCGAATCAGTAATCAAAAGCTTCCAACAAAGAACAACCCTGGACCTGGTGTCTTCACTGGTGGATTTTATCATGCATTTAAAGAAAAATACCAATTCTCAAACATCTCCCCCCACCCCAACATGAAGAAGGAACACTGCCTACCTAATTCTGTGAGGCCAGCATCACCTTGATATCAAAATTGGAAAAGACAGTAAAGAAGATTACCGGCCAATTTCCCATATGAATGCTGGTGCAGAAATTCTCAGTATAATACTAGCAAGCCAAATTCAGCATATTAAAAGAATTATAGACTTTTCTACACTAGTAAAAAAATTCTGTACACTGTATAGAGTTATACAGCATATTAAAAGAATCCCACTGACCAAGTGGGATTTAGTCCTAGAATGCTAGGATGGTTCAACACATAAACATCAATAATTATATACATAAACGTATACATATACATATAATTATATATTAACAGATAAGGGCAAAAACCCCATGTTCATCTGAACTGATGCAGAAAGCATTTGACAAAATCCAGCACTTTTGTGATAAAAAACACTCAATAAACTAGGAGTAGAAGGAAACTACTTCAAACATATATGAAAAACTCGCAGCTAACATACTCCATGGTAGAACACTCAAAGCTTTTTCTCTAAGATCGAATATGACAGCTATATCCACTTCTACCACTTTTGTTGAACACAGTATTAGGAGTTCTAGCCAGATGAAAAGTTTAAAAAAAGAAAGGCATCTAATTAGAAAGGAAGAAGTAAAATTATGTTTGCAGATGACATGACTGTGTATATATATGTAGAAAAGTTTCCAAACACACACAAAAAACCTGTTAGAACTAATATACAAATTCAACAAAATAGCAGGATACAAAATTAACACACAAAAATCAGCTACTTTTATACACACTAACAATGAACAATCTAAAAAGGAAATTAAGAAAACAATTCTACTTCAATTAGCATCAAAAAGAGTAAAATACTTAGAAAAAACACTTGAGGCAAAAGACATGTATGTTGAAAATACGAGACCGTGGTAAAATAATTAAAGAAATGGAAAGATACCATGTTCATGGATGGAAATTTTTTTTTTTAAGATTTTATTTATTTATTTGACAGAGATCGCAAGTAGGCAGAGGAAGAGGGGGAAGCAAGCTCCCCACCGAGCAGAGAGCCCGATGCAGGGCTCGATCCCAGGACCCCGAGATCATGACCTGAGCTGAAGGCAGAGGCTTTAACCCACTGAGCCACCCAGGTGCCCTGGAAATTTTTTTTTTAAGATTTTATTTATTTATTTGACAGAGAGATCACAAGCAGGCATAGAGGCAGACAGAGAGAGAGGGGAAAGCAGGCTCCCCGCTGAGCAGAGAGCCTGGTGCGGGGCTCGATACCAGGACCCTGAGATCATGACCTGAGCTGAAGGCAGAGGCTTTAACCCACTGAGCCAGCCAGACGCCCCAATGGATGGAAGTTTGTTTGTTTGTTTGTTTGTTTGTTTGTTTGGATGGATGGATGGAAGTTTTAATACTGCTAATTGACCCAAGTCAATTCAGTGTAATCCCTACCAAAATCCCAATGACTTTTTTTCCCCACCAGAAATAGAACACTTCGTCTTAAAATTCATATGAAATCTCAAGGGACTCTGACTAGCCAAAACAATCTTGAAAAAGAACAAACGTGGAAGGCTCACAGTTCTTGATTTCAAAATTTACTACAAAGGTACAGTCATCCAAGCTGTGTGGTATTGGGATAAAGACAGAATTACAGACAAATGAAATAGAACTCGGATCCCAGAAATAAACCCTTATGTATGTGGTCAAATGATTTGGGACAAGAGTGCCAAGACCAGTCAATGTGGAAAGGACAGTCTATTTAATAAATGGTCCTGGGAAACTGTATGCCTACATGCAAAAGAATGTAGTTGGACACTTACCTCACACCATATACAAAAATGAACTCAAAATGGATCAAAAACCTAAACAGATAGGAACTGAAACTATAAAACTCTTAGGAAAAAAAAAAAAAAAACAAAAGAAGGAAAGCTTCATGAAATTGGATTTAATATTGAGTTCTTGGATATTACACCAAAAGCCCAGGCAACAAAAGAAGAAATAGATAAATTGGTCTTCACCAAAATTTATAACTTCTGTGCAAATATATTTGCAAATGACTTATCTTATAAATGATCTGAGAAGTGACTAATATTCAGTATAAGGAAGCATAACCCAACAAAAATACAAACACCCTAATTCAATGGGTAAAGAAAAGAACTTGAATAGATATTTTTGCAAAAATGTTATATAAATGGCAAATAAGCATGTGAAAAGATGATCATCATCACTAATTATTAGGGAAATGCAATTAAGTCCACAGTGATATACTTTATATCCATCAGATGGCTGTTAACAAACAACAACAGTAAAACAATGTGGAGAAATTAGAACCCTTCTGCATCGCTAGTGGAGTTGTAAAATGATGCAGTTGCTGTGGCACACAGTGATTTCTGAAAAAAAAATGAATGTGACATTGCCATTTGCTCTTGTAATTCTACTCCTGCATATATACCCCCAGAGAATTGAAAGCAGGGACTCAGCTCATTATACACCAATTTTCAAGGTAGTATTATTCACAATCATTAAAAGGTGAATACAAACCAGATATCCATCAATGGATGAATGCTATATACATAAAATTGAATATTTTTTAGTCTTGAAGAGAGAGGAAATTCTGAGTTCATGCTTCCAAATGAATGAACCTTGAAATTAGCCAGACACAAAAGGATAAATACTGTATAAGTCCACATATTTGCAGTACGAAGAATAATCATACATAGAGATGGAAACTAAAATGGTGGTTCCTAGAGTTTGGGAGGAGGCGGGGTTATTATTTAATGGTTACAATTTCAGCACGGAATGATGAACAAGTCGTGGAAATGGATAGCTATGATGGTTGTACAGCTATGTGAATGTACTTAAGGCTACTGAAATGTACACTTAAAATGGTAAGAATAGTAAAATATTGTATGTATATTTTATAATAAAAATTAAAAATCTGTAGGCTGCTACATTCCACCCCTTCTGTATTCTATCTTTTATTCCTCCTGGATTGTTCTCCCTGTCCACACAGTGGCTTCCTCTCTTCCTTTGCTCACAGTGTCGTCTTCTCTGCTCCCCGCGTGTTTCATCGGGAATACCTAACACTTCCCTCTTCTCACTGCTTGCATCCTTTAAGTTCCTGGGGCTGCCTCAGGACCCTTTTCCTGATGTTGGTATTTCACTGTGCCCTCCATCTTGAAATAGAGTTGGGGAGATGAGTAAAACTGGGCAAGGGGGTGAGAATGAATATAGAGATGAATTTGTAGGTTGAGTGGCCAAGAAGGTCCACCCTCAGCATCCACAGTGAGGGGCCATAAATTTAATATATTATCTGTGTTTCACTGGTTGACCGCAAAGGTGCACCCCAAACCCAGGCAGCACACTCAAGTCCATGTTCTTCATTACTCCCTACTTGTGTCTCTCAGACCCAAGGAGGTCAAGGGACCATGGCATTTAGGGAAAGGACTGAGTGGTGGTTAGGCTGTGCCATTATTGAATTGTATGAACTCCAGTCATTCAGATGCTTCATTCAGTACTAACATGATTCATAATATTACTTAATTTTTTTAATTCTTAAAAAAGTCTGTTATGTTTGTACTTTTGTTTAATTTTTTTTTAAAGATTTTATTTATTTATTTGACACACAGAGATCACAAGTAGGCAGAGAGGCAGGCAGAGAGAGAGGGAGAAGCAGGCTCCCTGCTGAGCAGAGATCCCGATGCTGGGCTCGATCCCAGGACCCTGAGATCATGACCTGAGCCGAAGGCAGAGGCTTTAACCCACTGAGCCACCCAGGCACCCTTTGTTTAATTTTTATATGTTGTTTGCTTTTTTGTCTGCCTAGATTTAAAGTTCCTGAAAGTTAGGGACTTTTTTTTGCATATATTCACTATACAGCCCACCCAAGGTCCTGACTGTAGATTCACAGATGGTGTTGGCTGGCTAGCAACAGAGGTTTAAAGGTCTCAGAACACATGGCATCAGGGTCACAATCAAAGGCAGAATCCTTTTTTTTTTTTTTTTTAGATTTATTTATTTTTAAAGATTCGTTTATTTATTTTGAGTGAGAGAGCATGGGTGTGCACCCACAAGTCCAGGGAGGGGCAGAGAGAGAGGGAATCCCAAGCAGGCTCCATGCCCAGCAAAGCCTGACACAGGGCTCGATCTCACAACTCTGAGATCTTGACCTGATCTGAAATCAGCAGTCAGACGCTTAACTGACTGAGCCACCCAGGTGCCCCTAAGATTGATTTATTTATTTGAGAGAGACAGACAGATAGACAGCATGAGCAGGGGGAGGGGAAGAAGGAGAGGGAGAGAGAATCTCAAGCAGACTCCCTGCTGAGTGAGGAGCCTGAAGCAGGGTTCCATCTCATGACTCTGAGAGCATGGCCTGAGCTAAAATCAAGAGTCCTGGGCTTAACTGACTGAGCTACAAGGTGCCCCAAAGACAGAATCTTGATAGCTCACCCGGCTCCCGCTGGGCAGCCTTCTCCCTTCCCCTCAGCCCTGAGTCGTGGGCAACACTGGCTCCTCGGTGAGTAGGGCTCTGTTTTCTGTTACAGGCACACATGGCCTTCAGAGATGTGGCTGTGGATTTCAGCCAGGAAGAGTGGATGCTGCTGAGCCCCGCTCAGAGATCCCTGTACAGGGAGGTGATGCTGGAGAACTACAGCAACCTGGTCTCACTGGGTAAGCCCTGGACCCTGTAAGGACTCACGTTCTTCCTGCAGGGGGTTTTAGGCTATGCTTGAAGCAGCCATCTTGCTTTCGGAGTTGGCCGTTGCGCCCCTAACCTACAGCCACCTTGTTTTTTCCTTTCCTGTGAGCAGGAATTCCATTTTCTAAGCCAAAACTTATCACCCAGCTGGAGCAAGGGAAGGAAACCTGGAGAGAGGAGAGAACATGCTCACCAGCCGCCTGTCCAGGTGAGTGGGGAGTGCTGGGCAAACGGAGCCCAGAGCTGCAGGCAGCTGGGCGTGGGAGAGAGGAGGCATCGCCCCGGTGCTGGAGAGAGCAGCTGCTCTGACCTCCTGCGCTGTGGTTGGCGCCGCCTGGCATGGCCTCCCTTCTAGACCTTCATCCTCACCTGTGGGCCGGGCTTTCCTGGTGTCTCTCATCTCTGTCTGCCGCTAGAAGCCTTTCTCCTTCCCACTGGGTTTGCCCTCTTTCCCTCACTCAAATCTCTTCCACAGTCATGGGCTTCTTTCTTTGTTTTTTTTTCTTTTCTTTTTAAAGATTTTATTTATGTGAGAGAGATAGCAAATGAGAGACAGAGAGCACAAGCAGAGGGAGCCGCAGGCAGGGGGAGAGGCAGGCTCCCCACTGAGCAGAGAGCCTGATGCGGGGCTCGATTCCAGGACCCCGAGATCATGACCTGAGCCGAAGGCAGACGCTTAACTGACTGAGCCACCCAGGCGCCCCTCGTGGACTTCTTTCTGTTACTGTATTTTAAAAAGATTGAGCAAGAAAGTAAGAAAAAAACCCAGTGAGCTACAGAAAGACGGGCTTGCAGAGGGCCACCTTCTCTTAAGTCCTCATGTCACTTCTCCACATGCACATCCTCGCTGTCTCTGCCTCCTCTTGTAAGGAAGCTACTCATATCTGATGAGGGCTCTACCCTTATGACCCCTTTTAACCTGAATTACCTCTTAATTAAGGCTTACCTTAATTACCTCTTTAAAGGCCCCATCTCCAAATACAATAACATTCTGTATCGAATACTGGAATACAGATACGTATACAGTTGGTTTTTAAAAGTTCACTTCATTGGGGCACCTGGTGGTTCAGTCGTTAAGCGTCTGCCTTGGGCCCAGGTCAGGATTCCAGGGTTCCGAGATTCCAGGAGGGAACATCTTTAAGGGAGTAGGGGACTATACTGTGCTTATGTCATCCATTGCTGAAAACCTATGGTCTTGTAGAAATTCTGGCCTAAAGTCATCCTCTAATAAATACTTGTTAGTGAGTGGAGGAACTCCAGGCGTCTCACACATGATCTCTTCAGCCATCTTTATGCTGCTTTCTCCAACTAGGGGTTCTCCATTTTGAATGAGTGTTCTCTCCATGTGTCTCTTTGTTCTGAGGGGAAAACAGGGAAAGACCTGACATTTCCATACAGGTCTTCTGGTCAGATCTCTCTCAGTCAGTGAAAATACTTGTGGACACGGTGTCTGTCACGTGCGTAGTGGTAAGGAAACAGTTGCGGGAGCCAGGGAGGACTGTCGCTTGGTGGCCCTATTTAAAAAAGCTGAAACTTGGGGCGCCTGGGTGGCTTAGTGGGTTAAAGCCTCTGCCTTCAGCTCAGGTCATGATCTCAGGGTCCTGGGATCGAGCCCCGCATCAGGCTCTCTGCTTAGCGGGGAGCCTGCTTCCCCCCCCCCCCTGCCTGCCTCTCTGCCTACCTGTGATCTCTCTGTCAAATAAATAAATAAAATCTTTGAAAAAAAAAAAAAAAAGCTGAAACTCCCTGTGGTGATTTTTATAGCCAGTTACATGGGAGAGGCTTGGGAGTGGATTTTCCAGGCTGTAATGGAAGACGCTGGAAAAGCACGTCATTTATCTTGACTGGGTAGCTGTCAAGTTTTCAGCATTTTGAAGAGCAGGGAACTGGGTCCCACAGCAGACTGGGCAGACTTGCCCCGGCTGTGCCCCACTGAGTCTCAGTTCTGACTCCGACTTCTTTCCCCGCCCCCCACAGCGGAACCGAAGCCCGAACTCCACCTCTGTCCTTTCTGCCCTTCGGATTTTTCCAGTCAGAAATTCCACGTGCAACACCTGCTGTGTAATCACCCACCCTGGGTCTTTACATGCCTGTGTGCAGAAACTCACGTCGAGCCAGGGGATCCGTGCCCAGGTGACGAGAAGCAGCAGCAGCAGGCCTCTGATGGAGAGTCCTGGAGTGATAAAGCCGAAGGTCAAGAGACAGACAGCGCCAAGCCTTTGTTTGGCAAGACCAAGAAAAGGACTTCGGGGGCTTTCTCTAGGCCACCCCAAAGGCAGTCAGTCAGCGCTAGGAGTGGCATCAGAGGCGTGGAGATAGAGGCCAGCCCTGCTCCGAGGGGGAGCCCCGAGGAAGCAGACAGACTGTTGAAGAGGATAGAAGTCCTAGGCTTTGGGACGGTCAACTGTAGGGAGTGTGGACTGGGCTTCAGCAAGATGACGAACCTGCTCAGTCACCAGAGGATCCACTCGGGGGAGAAGCCGTACGTGTGCGGGGTGTGTGAGAAGGGCTTCAGCCTGAAGAAGAGCCTTGCCAGGCACCAGAAGGCCCACTCAGGGGAGAAGCCGATCGTGTGCAGGGAGTGCGGCCGTGGCTTTAACCGGAAGTCAACGCTTATCATCCACGAGAGGACACACTCGGGCGAGAAGCCGTATATGTGCAGTGAGTGCGGGCGAGGCTTTAGTCAGAAGTCAAACCTCATCATACACCGGAGGACCCACTCGGGGGAGAAGCCCTACGTGTGCCGGGAGTGTGGGAAGGGCTTTAGCCAGAAGTCTGCTGTCGTCAGACACCAGAGGACACACTTAGAGGAGAAGACCATCGTGTGCAGTGACTGCGGACTAGGCTTCAGTGACCGGTCGAACCTCATCTCACACCAGAGGACACACTCCGGGGAGAAGCCTTACGCCTGCAAGGAGTGCGGGCGCTGCTTTAGGCAGAGGACGACCCTGGTCAACCACCAGAGGACACACTCCAAAGAGAAGCCTTATGTGTGTGGGGTGTGTGGGCACAGCTTTAGCCAGAATTCAACCCTCATCTCACACAGGCGGACGCACACTGGGGAGAAGCCTTACGTGTGCGGGGTGTGTGGGCGCGGCTTTAGTCTGAAGTCACACCTCAACAGACACCAGAATATCCACTCAGGGGATAAGCCCATCGTGTGCAAGGACTGTGGGCGAGGCTTCAGCCAGCAGTCAAATCTCATCAGACACCAGAGGACACACTCAGGGGAAAAGCCCATGGTGTGTGAGGAGTGCGGGCGAGGCTTCAGCCAGAAGTCCAACCTCGTGGCACACCAGAGGACACACTCAGGGGAAAAGCCGTACGTGTGCAGGGAGTGTGGCCGGGGCTTCAGCCACCAGGCGGGTCTCATCAGGCACAAGAGAAAGCACTCGAGGGAGAAGCCTTACATGTGCAGACAGTGCGGACTGGGCTTTAGCAACAAGTCAGCTTTAATCACACACAAGCGGGCGCATTCGGAAGAGAAGCCGTGCGTGTGCAGAGAGTGTGGCCAAGACTCTATCCAGAAGTCCCACCTCCTCTTACATCAGGTGACGCACCAGGGGGATAAGCCTTACGTGTGCAAGACGTGCGGCCAAGCCTTCAGCCACAAGTCCCATCTTGGCCGACACAGGAGGATGAAAGCTGTCCACTACAAACCGCCACTCCAGCCTGATTCTGAGGCCTGTGCAGGACGATCTCCTGACCTCTTACACTCTCTCTGAGAGTGAAGGTGGTGGCATGGAATAAATCATCAGAATTGTTACACTTTCATGAAATGGAGTAGAGAAGTGCATTCCGGAAGCCATCAGAGGACATTTGACTTAGTTCACTTTCTCCACACTAAGTCTTCATGTTTTGGGGCCTTTTGTTCTAATAAACATTGCTTCTTTACAAATCTGTAACCTTGACTACATACCTCATTCGCTCGTCTGTAAAGACAGGGGACAAGGAGTGGTATAGATAGCTGGAACTCTCTCAGGCCACTCTTCCACAAGAATTCAATTCCTTGGAAGACAGGCTCCTTTGAGGCACTAGAATACTGGAAAGTCTGGTCCTTGGTAGAGGGGGGAAAGGGAGGAACTGTATTCAGGGATTTCAGGTGAGGGGAGGGAATCTTCAAAGTGTCTTCCAAAAAACATGGCTTCCTCTAGCAGGTCTACTTCGATCTACAACTACCCTCTTCCCTTGACTTCTATGACAGCCCCTTCTCACTTCTCCTCCTAGCTCTCAAATGTCTCCACTGTTGCCTTTGCTGAATCATCCCCTAATCCTTAAATGCTTTTTCTCAGGCTTTATTTAGTCCCTGGTCCTCCCACCATGGAGCCTCTCCCACAGTACATTGTCCCTAACACTCCAGTCCCTTGGGCCTGGAGTCTTTCAGCTGTGACCAACCCGTTTCTTCATCTCAGAGTCCGGGGTCTCCAGTCACATTCCTATCAGACCACCAAAAACATGGAGGATCTCCAACCACCCCCCACCACACCACCTCACTGGCACTCCAGTAATATAATGGCCTTTAACCACATGCTCTCCTCAGTCCTCCAGTAACAAGGAGAAGACTCTTGGAGCCGCTCTCCGAAATCAGTCCTGGAATACCAGGGTTTAGAACTTAACAGTCATGCTCCTCGGCTTTCCAGCCCAGGCCCAGGCCCCATGCCAGCCATCCAGGAAGTGGTCCAAAGTCCTTTAGCCGCACACCCTCAGTTCTCCAATTGCAGGTTTAAAGATATCCAGCCACATTTAAAAGACTCCTAACCATATTTTCACTGTGTTCTCGTCCAAAGTCCGTCTGCTCAAAACAAATGACCTTTAAGGTAAAGACTCATCTCAAGGACACAGCTGTAAACCCTTTTCTAAGATTAAAGATTAAGTATATAGCCCCTAGACTCTCAACTACACAAAACAGTTTCTATGAATTCTGAAGATAACCATCCTACAGCACCCTGGCAGCCCAAACCAGAGAGAGCCTTCAGTTGAAGAGCTCTATAGACATGGTTTTATCTAATGGAGTAAACATCTATAAGAGGCATGGGAAACATGAGTTTGTAATAGAAATACCAGCCTCATCTGAAAAGGACAGATGAAAAATCCCTCCTTTTTCCTTTTTTTTAAGATTTTTTTTTAATTTGAGAGAGAGAGAGCACATGCAGGGAGAGGAGTGGAGGAAGAGGGAGAAGCAGACTCCTCACTGAGCAGAAACCCGGCACAGGGCTCGATCCCACAATCCTAGGATCACGAGCTGAACCAAAGGCAGATGCTTAGCTGACTGAGCCCCCTAGGTTCCCCCAAATCCCTACTTTTCTAGGAGCAGGGAGGCAGGCTGAGAAAACTAGGCTGCAAATACAGGCTATTTGGTACAGAAAAGGAAGAATAAGTCAGTGTAGACATACAAGCAATAGGGAACCACTGCCAGAGAGCAGTACTGGACACTAATTAAGGAACTGGTGGCGTGTCCCCAGCTGAATTTCAAAATGGTACCTGCTGGATATCTGTTATTTCTCCATGTTTTTATTTTTTTTTTTTAAAGATTTTATTTATTTATTTATGAGGAAAGAGAGAGAGTGAGAGAGAGAAGGTCAGAGTGAGAAGCGGACTCCCCATGGAGCTGGGAGCCCGACGTGGGACTCGATCCCGGGACTCCGGGATCATGACCTGAGCCGAAGGCAGTCGCTCAACCAACTGCGCCACCCAGGGGCCCAAAGGAAATTTAACCTCTCTCTGCCTCCTTGCTTATTGGGTGCTGAGTGACTCAGAATCCAGGCTTAAGTATTTTTTTTTAAGATTTCATTTATTTATCAGAGAGAGTGAGCACAAGCAGGGAGAAAGGCAGGCAGAGGCAGAAGCAGACTCCCTGCTGAGCAAGGAGCCCACTGTGGGACTCAATCCCAGGACCCTGGGATCTTGACCTAAGCTGAAGGCAGATACTTAACCGACTGAGCCACCCAGCTGTCCCCTCCATGTTTTTAAATAGAACCATTTTTTGTGGTTATATTTTATCCTTAAATCAACAATGAATGTCAGATATGTGTCATTAGCTCTCAAGTCTTCAGATAAAGAATCATCAATGCTTGGACATGGGTTAGATAACAAGATTCTGAACTTTGAGTCGATGCCGTAATGAGATAAGACTTTGAAGGTCTTAGGGATAAGTGTATATTTCACATGGGATGGACATGAAGTTTGGTGTTCAGCTGGTAGACTGTGGAGATAGTCTCTAAGATGGTTATTATCAATTCCTTCACATATGTGTGTGTGTGTGTGTGTGTGTGAGAGAGAGAGAGAGAGAGAGAGTGAGTCTAATTACCCTCCCCATGGATCTGGATTGGCCTTAGTGATTTGCTTGACTGAAAGAATATAGGAGAAGTGATATTATGGGACATATGATGCTAGTTCATGAAAAGCCTTATGGCTTCTACTCTGAATCCTACTTGCATGCTAAGAAAACCTCAAAGCCACATTGAGAGGCCTCACGGAGGTATTCTGGTCAATGGCCCCAGTTGAACCAGCCAACAGTTAACATCACCTGCAATTACATGGTAGAGCCATCTTGAAAATCCCATTCTGCCAAGCCTTCACACCTCAAGAGAGAACCATTCAGCTGAGCTCAATCTACAGAACTGTGAGGGATAATGATAATAAAATTGTCTTAAGCCCTAAGTTTTAGTGTTGCTGTTATATAGCAATAGATAATTATAACACCTTTGAAACATAGGACTGACTTTTCTAACTATGACTCAAAATCTTGAAGCCATGATGAAAATAGGTCGAGTTTTGCTACACAAAAATAAAATCTGCAAGACAACCCATACCTTCAGCCAAAACCAAAGACAAACTGGAGGGAAATACTGAAGTCCGTATTGTAAAGAGATCTACAAAATATCTCTAGAAACGGAGTTTTTAAACTCAACAAGGCAACAAAAAATACCCAAACTGGTTAGACTCAGATCACAGTGTATGAAGTCTTTTTTCATTTAAAAATGTCCTTAATGTCAAAGAAAATACAAATGAAAACCACACAGCGATATTTACACCTGTCAGACTGGCAAAAATTCCAAAAGTTGAAAACATACTTTTGTAGACTATGGAAACAGGTACACTTACACATTATTCTTGGAAGTATAAATTTGCACAAATTATGGTGGACAACATAGTGATACCTACCAAAATTAAAAATTCATATTCTTATAAGCCCATAAACTCAATGGAGCTATTTATCCAATAGCTGTACACATGTATATGCAAAATGATTTACATGAGTTCTTCAGTGCAGTAGTAATTCCCAATTTTAGTAAAGAAGAAAACATTCACCAATAGAGGAACTAATTAAAGTAAACCATGCATAAATAGAACAAGATGCTGTATATTGTCAAAAAATGAGAAGCATCTCTATATACTGACATGGGAAGATCTCCAAGTGGGGGGAGGGTTGGGGAAAACAGTCTGAGGATGTTAACAGCCATTGTACTATGTTTTACATTAAAAAGCAGAAGATATTTTTAGAAAATAAGAACTAAGTTGAAAGACTACACCTCTAGTTTCAAAACTTACTAAAGCTAGAACAATAATCAGTGTAGTTTCAGGAACAGAAACCCTACAGCAGAATTTTCCTCCAAAATAGCCCAAGAAATGCAGTTTTTCATACGAGTTCACACAAATAGTGCCTCTGCCTTTGGCTCAGGTCATGATCTCAGGGTCCTGGGATTGAGCCCCTCATCAGGTTCTCAGCTCGGCGGGGAGCCTGCTTCCTCCTCTCCCTCTGCCTGCCTCTCCGCCTACTTGTGATCTCTCTTTGTCAAATAAATAAATAAAATCTTTTTAAAAAATAAAATAAAATGGCCTAGAAAGACATTTTTCATCCAAGTGAACACAGTAAGTGGGATTTTCTGTCTGTAATACCACACCATGATCTTGGAAATACAAATTTTCATCCAAATTCATTTAAGTTTTATGGGTTTTTGGAAATAATTCTTATGCCAAACTTTCTCTCTTTCTTTTTCCCCCTAAGATTTATTTATTTATTTGAGAGAGCAGGAACAAGGCAGGAGGGAGCAGAGGGAGAAGAAGCAGTCCTGATGTGCAGGACCCAGGGATCTTGACCTGAGCCAAAGGCACTCAACCAACTGAGCTACCCAGGTGCCCTGCCAGACCTTCCCAAGATGACAAAAAAGTACGACTTTCCGTCTGAGTATGCTCAGACTGTAGGGTGGTGTGGTTATAAATTCTATGCTACGTTATTTTACAAAACTACCTAGAAATATACTTTCTCACCCAAACTCATTCAAGTCATTGGTTTTGGGGGGCACAAATCCTTCATCAAATTTTCCTCCTAAATGGACGAGAAACATGATTTTTAAAATCCAACTTCATATAAATAGTGGAGCTTTGGGAAACAAGTCATATGCCACATATTTGTCCCAGATGCTCTGGAAATATGATGTTTTCATCTACATCTGTTCAGATTTGAGGTCTCACTGAAACTAGGTCCTACATCAGATTTTTTTTTCTAAATTATGCAGAACATGTGATTTCTGATCCAAATTCGCTCAAATCTTGGTATCTTTTGGACATAAGTATTATGCAAAACTTTTCTTCTTAAAAGACCTGGGAATGTGATTTTTCAAATTGGCTCAAATAGTTGTTTTGGCTTTTTTTTTTCTTTTTTGGACATAATTTCTATGCCAGATTGTCTTCCAGGGTGCTCTAAAAATGTGACATTTCATCCAAATGTCCTCAGCTGCTAGGATTTTTTTGTTTTTTGGGTTTTTTTGGTAGGCCCTGTACCCGATTATTCCTTGCAAATGGTGATAAAATAATATTTTTTATTAAATTTACTAATATCATGAGGTTTATTAGACATAAGTCCTGTGGCATATTTTCTTACAAAGTGGCCCTCAAACATATTTTTAAACCTAAATTCACTCCAAAATGTAGGGTTTTTTTCCATAAAGTGGGTTCTCTAGATTTGAGTGCCATGCAATTTTTTTCTTTCAAAATGGTTTAGAAAGTTGACTTCTCATCCAAATTTTCCCAAAATGTATCTTGGACATAGTCATATGCCATGTTTTTTCTCGAAAATGGTGCAAAAACAAAATATTTTATCCAAATCTGCTAAATCTTGAGAGGTTTTGGACATGAATTCTTCACCATAATTTTGCCAAAAAAATTAAATCCATATTCAAATTGTGATGTTTTTTGGATAGACATCTTAAGGCAATTTTTTCTTCAAAATGGTGCAGAAATATGATTTTTAAATTCAGATCATCACAAAATTTAGGTTATTTGGATATAAATCATGATCAGTATCTGAAAATGTCTTGACTAAGGGAGTTAATAATTCTGAGTATGTGTGAGGCTGAACATCTTCTATTCCAATGAGAGTCCTTAAATTCTACCTAGACATATCTGTTCTTTGGCTTGAGGCTAGAGGGTTGGTTTTTGTTTTTTGTTTTCTAGAGCCTGGTGTTATTTCTTGTGTTTTCACATTTCTTCAACAGTAATGAACACTTAGTTAGTGAAAAGATTTATATACAAAAAATCAACCAAGAGGGGCGCCTGGGTGGCTCAATGGGTTAAAGCCTCTCCCTTCAGGTCCTGATCTCAGGGTCCTGGGATTGAGTCCCGCATCAGGCTCTCTGCTCAGCATGGAGCCTGCTTCCCCCTCTCTACCTGCTTCTCCACCTACTTGTGATCTCTTTCTCTCTGTCAAATAAATAAAATCTTAAAAAAAAAGAATCAACCAAGAATGTTTTAGGTTCTGAACATCCTATCATTCTTCTGACCTTTGTTTTTAAGGAAATGAGATACTTCTTTTTTTCTTTTTCAAATTTTTATTTAAATTCTAGTTAGTGAACGTACAGTGCAATATTGGTTCCAGGAGTAGAATTCAGTGATTTCATCACTTACATACTGCTCATCACAACAAGTGCCCTCCTTAATACTTATCCCCCATCTAGCCCATCCCTCACCCACTCCCCTCCATCACTCCTCAGTTTGTTCTCTGTCTTTAAGTCTCTTACATTTGCTTCCTTCTCTCCTTTTTTTCTTTTCCTCCTTCCCATATGCTCATCTGTTTTCTTTCTTAAATTCCACATATGAGTGAGATCATATGGTATTTGTCTTTTCTCTGACTGACTTATTTCACTTAGAGTAATACAGTCTAGCTCTATCCGCGTCATTATAAATGGCAAGATTTCATATTTCACATCATCTTTATTCATTCATCTGTCGGTGGACATTTGGTCTCTTTCCATGTTTTGGCAATTGTTGATAATGCTGCTGTAAACATTTGGGTGCCTGTGCCCCTTTGAATCTGTATTTTTGTATCCTTTGAGTAAACACCTAGTGGTGTGATTGCTGGGTCATAGGATAGTTCTGTTTTGAACTTTTTGAGGAACCTCCATTTTTCTGAGAGTGCTATGTATCTTACCTTTTGACCCTCTCCCACCCCTAGGCTCAGCAGCAGCCATGAAGACCGTGGCGCACATTTTGGGTGCAGGTCGTTACTGGAATGGGGCAACATGGACCTTTTTCTCCTGAGGAATCATGGCGTGGGTTTTGAGGTGTCTGGTCAGTCCCTGAAGGACCGGCTGAAGGGCTTGCCTTTGCTGCATCTGACAGGCTTTCCCCAGACAGAAGCAGCTTCTCAGATGGCACGTATTGAAAGTACACCACACAGCAAAGCAGAATCCACATTCTCCTCACGTACTCTTGGAACTCTCTCCAGACCGAACATATATTAGGTTATAACAAGTCTAGAGAGAGTTCAAAGGATTGAAATCAAAGTATGTTCCCTAGCCACAATGGAGTACAACAAGAAATCCGTAACAGAAGGAAGACTGAAAAATTGAGGTTTGTGGAAATGAAAACAGCATACCCCTATTGACTAATAGGTCAAAGAAGACATCACGAAGGAAATTAGAAACTATTTTGAGATGAAGTGAAAATACTACACTCCCAAAGGTATGGGAATGCAGTGAAGCCAGTGCTCAAA
Source organism: Nasua narica (assembly GCA_028533885.1). Taxonomy (NCBI): domain Eukaryota; kingdom Metazoa; phylum Chordata; class Mammalia; order Carnivora; family Procyonidae; genus Nasua; species Nasua narica. Next base: position 83,947,110 of record CM052811.1, on the reverse strand, counting down.
GCGAAATTCATTGTTAGAAATGTCTACATTTAGGAGAGCCTGGGTGGCTCAGTCGGTTAAGGGTCTGCCTTTGGCTCAGGTCATGATCCCAGGGTCCTGGGATCGAGCCCCATGTC
>CM052811.1:83883763-83946494 GCA_028533885.1 Nasua narica | reverse complement strand
GGAAGGGAAGGGAAGGAAAAGGGAAGTGGGGGAGGAGGAAGAGGAAAGGGAAGAAAGAAAAGGAAGGGAAGAAAGAGGCCAAATAGGAGTTTTAGGTAAGGCTTTAATAGGTTTATGCTCCAGGACGCTGGGAGGAGAGGTCACGGAGAGTTTCTTAGAGAAACTTAAGTGGGAGGGGCGCCTGAGTCCTTCAGTCTGCCTGAGGCTCAGGTCCTGATCCCAGAGTCCTGGGACTGAGCCCTGTTTGGGATTCCCTGCCCTGCAGGAAGGCCTGCTTCTCCCTCTCCCTCCGCCCCAGCTTGTGTTCCCTCTCTCGCTGTCTCTGTCAAATAAATAAATAAATAAAGTCTAAGAAAGGAAGGAAGGAAGAAAAGAAAGAAAGAAAGAAAGAGAGAGAGAGAGAGAGGGAGGGAGGGAGGGAGGGAGGGAGGGAGGGAGGGAGAAAGAAAAACTGAGACGGGAAAAGGGTGAGGTTTAAGCTTGTAGAGGGAGTCTTTCTTGGCTCTTGTGTACTTTGAGATTAGGCCTTCCATACATTGTCTCATTTGCATGTTAAATCTCACCCCTGGACGTGACTTTTGGCATTTAAAAGAGGGGAAGGTAACTTACGGGTACTCCAGTGCTCACTGCGCATGCTCTGACGCCAGCATCGGGGGTACACCCTCGTGCAGGCTGGCTTGGTCCGCCTCTCACTAATTTTTTGCAGTGGCTGACTCTCTCTTTGAAGCTGATGTCCTGTTTTCTGCATTCCTGTAAAATATATCGCTCAAGAAACACAGATTCATGGATTTTTAAAAAGATTATTTATTTGACAGAGAGAGAGAGAGAGGGATCACAAGTAGGCAGAGAGGCAGGCAGAGGGAGAAGGGGAAACAGGCTCCCCGCGGAGCAGAGAGCCAGATGAGGGGCTGGATCCCAAGACCCTGAGATCATGACCTGAGCCAAAGGCAGAGACTTTAACCCACTGAGCCACCCAGGCGCCCCTTCTTTTTTTTTTTAAATAGCAGTATTTTATTTTTTTATTTAAAGATTTTTATTTATTTATTTATTTGTCAGTGAGAGAGAGATCACAGGTAGGCAGAGAGGCAGGCAGAGAGAGGGGGAAGCAGGCTCCCTGCTGAGCAGAGAGCCTGAGGTGGGGTTCGATCCCAGGACCCTGAGATTATGACCTGGGCCGAAGGCAGAGACCAGTGAGCAACCCAGGTACCCCAATTCATGAATTTTCTTTTAGGGACTTTTCACTTTACAGTATGGTCGCATCATTTTAAGGTTTGCAGGGGGACCCAGAGTCCTGTCCCTATTCTGTCTGAACCCCAGGGACACAGCAGAGCAAGGGGAGCCTCACTGTATGGTGATTTCCCCCCAGAATTTACCAAAGGCTCCAAATAATTCAGTTTAACTTTTTTAATTGCAAAAACCCCCTAAAAATGTAGCTTCACGGGTTTCCCCATAATAACTGCATCTCTTTGATTTAGAGTCTGTACGCGCACTTGACCCAAAGCAGGTGAAATCAGGCCGCAGGTCTGGCATTGCGCTCACCAGCAGGCAACCTCCCTGTGCTGGCGCCTCTCAGCTTCCCCCTGGCCTCCTTCTCCAGGCCATGAAGGCCCATGACTGGTGGAGGGTATTTGCAACAAGAATTGTCCCCTGGTGGGAAGCAGAAGGGGTTCAGTGCCTCCAGACCCCACAGACAGGAGGGGGGCCAAGTAGTTCTAGGCCACCTAAAGCCCTCTCCCCAATGTGACCCTTGAGGGCTCCAGGCAGAATCTGCTCTCCACGCAGGGACTTTAGGTCTCGAGAAAGAGTTCAATACTCTGCTTCCTTCAGCAGGAAAGCGTTGCTGCAAAGTCAGGAAGGGGAAACTTGGGTGCTTGTGACTTAGGGTTCCCCGTTCTGAACCGCAAGCCCAGAATCAAGTTCACTGACAGAAAAAATTGAAGAGCATGATGTAGTCTCCATAGCTGTGTAACCTACAACGACTACAAAAGTAGCTGCTTACAACAACCCACATTTATTATCCCAGCGTTCCCCTGGGTCAGGAGTCTGGGCTGAGCTTAGCTGAGACTTCCACTCAGGGTCTTACCAGGCGGAAGTCAAGATGTGACCTGGGGCTGTGATCTTATCTGAGGCTCAAGATTCTTTTCCAAGATCACTGGCTGTTGGCAGAATCCAGTTCCTGGCCATGGTAGAACTGAACCCTTCAATCCCTGGACGCTGTATACCAATCTTCCCACCACATAGCATTTTGCTTCTTGGAGACCAACAGAAGAGAATCTCTGCTATTTCAAATCTCTGACCTCTAGATGCTCTTTTAAAGGGTTCCCATGCTTAGGTCAGGCCCACCCAAGATGATCGCAGAGTCCTCCCACTTTTGCCACACAACATAATTTAATCATGCGAGTGGCATCCTTTCATACTTACAGGCCCTCCTGGCAGGGGTTACATAAGAATGTGACTCGCTGGGAGTCACCTTAGAACTGGTCTCCAGTTTGAAGGAGAAGAAGGAATGTAGTCCTGGAATATCCAAAGGAAAACAAACAATAAATTAAAGCAGTGTGTTCGTCAGGGTTCTCTAGAGAAACAGAGCCAATAGTACATGGTGGGAGGGAGAGAGATTTATTGTAAGAAATAGGCTCATGCTGTTCCGAAGGCTAAGAATCCTGATGACATCTGCAAGCTGGTATTCCAGGAAAGTCAGCGACATAGTATAGTTCCAGTTTGAGTCCAAAGTCCTGAGAACCAGGAGCACCAACGGTGGAAGTCCCAGTCCAAGGGTAGGAGAAGACTGATGTCCCAGCTCAATAGTCAGGCAGGCAGTGAATTCTCCCTTCCTCCACCTTTTTGTTCTATCCAGCCCTCAACAGATTGGGTGATGCCCACCACATCGGGGAGGACCATCTGTTTCATTCTCCACCAACTCAAACGCTGGTCTCATCCAGACACACCCAGAGATAATGTTTCACCGAACATCCGGGCACGCCATGACCCAGTCAGGCTGACCCAGGAAATTAACCATCCTCGGCAGCTTCTCCAAAGACAGGCTTGGTGGCTGAGCGTGGGTGCTGGGAGAGCTAAGGTGAGGAAAATAGGAAATCATGTGTGAAGCTACATCTCTCCGAGCACGTCGATAAGAATCTTGGCCAATCTCAGATTCTGCCTAACTCACTCCACCCCCACAGGTGCAGTATGAGAGTGGGTGCCCAGGACACACGGGGACAGTTAGGAGATGGGGTGGGACTTGGATGGAAGAAGAGCCTGGGGTTGCTCGTCTTAGTGAGAAGTGGATGGTTGCGGGCAAGCAGTCTGAGATGGGAGAGCATCTGAGAACTCAGTGGGCATCTGTGATTTTTTTTCTGATTACTATTTAAGATAACACTGATTGTGGAAAGGTGGAAAGAGAAGAGAGGAATCAGGTAAGTTAAATTAAATTTCTTTAATGTGAGGCGCCAGATCCAGATATACTTGTTGTAAAAATGCTTTTTTTTTTTAAGGAGCGCCTGGGTGGCTCAGTGGGTTGAAGCCTCTGCCTTCAGCTCAGGTCATGATCTCAGGGTCCTGGGATTGAGCCCTGCACCAGGGAGCCTGCTTCCCTCTCTCCCTCTGCTGCCTCTCTGCCTACTTGTGATCTCTTTCTCTCTGTCAAGTAAATAAATAAAATCTTTAAAAAAATGCTTATTTAAAAATAGCTAATAAGTGTTGATATCTTTTTTTTAAAGATTTTATTTATTTATTTGACAGAGAGAGAGAGAGATCACAAGTAGGCAGAGAGGCAGGCAGAGAGAGAAGGAGAAGCAGGCTCCCTGCTGAGCAGAAAGCCCGATGGGAAAGCTCGATCCCAGGACTCTGAGATCATGACCAGAGGCTTTAACCCACTGAGCCACCCAGGCGCCTCCTGATATTTAACTCTTAATACTTTACTGATACATACTTTTTAAACATTTGTGTATTTATCTACAACATAACCTTCTGCTCCAGGTAGCCAAGTATGAAAAAGGTAAATGTTTTCTGAAGGTGAAGCACAACTACCATGGAATGGAAACCCTTATTTTCTAGTTCTAATCGACTCTTACTCACGGAAGGGGCCTACTTCCAAAATGGCCCCCTCGTGGCCCTTATTTCCTGGTATTCATGTCTTCTCATGGTTGCCTCTCATACTGAACAGAGCTGACCACAGTAGGGTGCAGTGGAACTCATGGTGTGTAATTCCAGTTGTAGGTGATAAAAGACAAATGTCTTCTGCCTTGGTCTCTCTTAGACTGAGGGGAAGTGGGCCACCGTGGTGGGAGGCCACCCATGTAAGCAGCCCACGGAGAGGTCCACACCAGGAAGAACAGAGGCCTCCTCACAAAACCAGAAGCATGTGAGCGAGCCATCTGGAAGCCTACCCTTTGGTCCCAGCCAAGCTTTCAGAACACTGAGGCCCGGACCAGCTTCTTTAGTGCAACTAATGAAAGATCCCAAATCAGAACCACCCAGCTCAGCTGCTTCTGAATTCTTAAGCCACAGAAACTGCCAGAGAGTAAGGCTTTATTGTTTTTAAGCAACAAAGTTTTGGAGTAATTAGCTATGCAGCAATAAAAAATACAGTAATTAAATATTTACCAAGCATCTCTTGTTTGCCAGGCCCTGGGTCAAGAGAGAGAAATAGTACATGGTAATGTTTCTGGTGTCAGAAGTGGAGGGTCTGGGGTGAGCTGTGGGCATCCTGGTGGAAATGTCAAAATGTCGGCTGGAGCAGGGAGGGAGGTAAAAAGTCGAGTTTCTGAACAAATAGTGATATTGAGGTAAGATGGTGTATTAAACTAGCTCAGAGCAAGCCCTCTCTAAACTCAACAAAATTATGAGCAAATAAGTAAAAACATACAAAAAAACCCCCCACTATTCAAATTTTAGAGCAAGGTGTTCAGAGAAAGAAGTTTCTAGAAGTTACATGTCTTGGGGCACCTGGATGACTCAGTCGGTTAGGCATCTGCCTTCGGCGTCTGCCTTCGGCTCAGGTCGTGGGATTGAGCCCTACATCAGGCTCCCTTCTCCACAGGAAGTCTGCTTCTCCCTTTTCCTTTGCCTGCTGCTCCCCCTGCTTGTGCTCTTTTTCTGCCTGTCAAATAAATAAAATCTTTAAAAAAAGAAGTTACATGTCTCATACTCTGTAAGGCTAACATTTCGGTTAACAAAGCAGTCTAAGGGGAGGATGTGAAAGGTCAAGTTCTAAAAATCTCTAACACCTCCCCAAATTTGAAAACAGCCAAAGAACAGGATATACTTGCCAGAGGAAAAGCCGTGAATGTCCCTCTAACACCTATTTGGTCGGAAGAGAAAAGAATCGACCAGATCTTACCGGTTTCTTCTTCCATGCTAGGAGAAAGTAGGAAGCAGAATTCCAGGAGGAAGAAGAAAAAGTAAGAAAAGCACCCACAACAGTCAGGGATGAGAATGTGAGTCAAGCCTAATAGTGGACATTTTGCAGAAAATCGTATTAGAGAATGCCTCTCTCTGCCACAAAATCAGAAAGGATTTGGGAACCCCTCCCAAGGATTGCCTCTATCCCTTCTGTCTGACTGGGGAAAGGAAGTTTCTACTGAGCAGATGCAGGAGAAAGTCGGGGAGGGAGCTTGGGAAGAAAGAATAAAATTTTTCATGTTGAGAGTTTGCATCAGAAGTAGAATTTCTGAGGTTCTAACTACATTGGAAGTAATTAATCAAAAAATCAAACCACTTATTACCACCCAGCTGGAAACATGGGGACCCCAGATCAGGGGCCTGGAAACTGCTGTCTATAAATAAATAATAAGTATTGGATTCATATCCACTAAATGTTTTTGTTTTTTTTTTTTAAACTCAAAGTGATTCCGGAATGAGCCAACTTCTGTCTACTTTCAGGTCACCTCATGTAAAGTAACCCACCCCTCCCCTATCCTGGGAGGGGTTTTGGTGGTGGGTGAGGGGTCTGATAGCGAAGCACACGTGAATGTTAGGTCACTCTGGTCCTTCTCCAGGGACATATCTGGGGACCGGGTGGGCCGGGGTGGGGAGGAAGGGGTTCAGCTTTGCCAGAAAGTTTTCTTCAACTCTCTTCAGCCCTCACTACTTGGGCATTTGCAGGTGGTGAGGCTCTTCTACTGCAAGCAGCTCTAAGTTCACACAAATTTAAATAGTGGCAGCCAAACAAGAGGTTAACAACTGATCTGAATATAAAAACACAAAAGAAGGATGGATGAAAATCATATGATCCCAAAATCCAGGCAAGTGGCCAGGAAAAAAAAAAAAGGACACAAAATGCACATGTGTGTATTACCAATTTTATTGAAGACGGGGGTAGGAAAAAGAATCAATAATCAATGACACTGTAACAGAGGCTGTAATGGTCCTTTTTTATGTGTCATCTCGCCTGGGCACCGGTCCTCAGTCATTCACACACTAATGTAGGTGTTGCTGGGAGGGTATTTTGTATTGTAATTAAAGTTCTTAGATGACTTGAAGAAAGGGAGATCATCCGAGCAGGTCTGGGTCTGCCTGATGCAGTGGGTTGAAAGCCCTGAAGGAGAGAGCTCTCCCTGGAGAGGGAGTTCTGCTGGTGGGCAGCAGCTTCTGCCGGCGGTGCTGGAGCACACCATCCTGACATCCACCCTGTGACTGGGGACTTGCTCAGCCAGCCTTCACAACCATCTACACCCGTTTCTTGCAGTGAGTCTCTTGATACACATCTCCTGCTAGTCCTGCTTCTCCATCTGAGCCCTGATACAGAGGCCCAAGATTTATGCCTAAAAATCACGAGGCCCTGAGTTATACTGAAAGCCTACTACCAAATCTGCACAAAATATTTCCCTCCCATGTTTCATGAACCACTCCAAAATACTCGGAAAAAATAGAAAGTTGTAACATTGTGAGCCTAGCATTACCCTAGTTCCAAAACAAATAGCAAAAATAAGCAAAAATAAATAAATTGAGGTCCATTTCAATTAATTAAAAGACATAATAACCTCAAGCAGATTGTTAGCAAATAAAATCTGGGAGTGGAATTCAGTAAGAATGTGTTATATTTATCTGAGCAAAGAAGGCTTGATTTAAGAACAGACACTACCAATGTAACTCGGTCATGGGGAAAAATTAATTTAATGGATGCTGAAAATCATTGATGTACAGTTTTTCATCCCATCAGGATTCATAGTAAGTTGGAAATCAGTAGAAACTAAGTTTGGCTACTAGAAAACTTGTATTGTGACTGGCATTATACTTCTATTTGATACTGCTGCTCTAGACCCTAGAAAATACTCCAATTCTAGAGGATATAATTCATTTCTCCAAATCAATAAGAAAACTGTAAGGTACTCCATGGCCAATAAACATGTGGGAATCCATTCACCCAGATGGTCGGGGGTGAGGCGGGGAATGGAAACTCCAAGGCCACTGGAGCCCTGCGGAGATGGGGAAGGAAGCCACAAAGTGAGGGCAGCTCCTCCAAGGAGCTCCTCCAAGGAGGAGTCCGCAGGGAATCCAGGTGTGGGGAGGCTGCCATGGCCTGAACCACCAGCCACCGGACGCTCTGCTCAAATTGTCCCCCTCCATGTAGCACCTGGCACCCCGGGCATCAACCACTAGACCTGAGCTAAGCTGGCAGGTGGGGGCTCTGGGGTCAGTGTCACTGCCGCCCTCCCTGGCATCCCGGGGCTGGCTGGCTGGTGGGTGGAGGCAGCTCCCACCAGACCTCCTCCTTCTGGCAGCCAGGGTCGAGGACCCATGCTGGCTGTGCACTCCGCGGTACCCACATCCGTGGGGCCTCCGTGGGTGAATGGTACCACATTCTCCACATGCCCCTCAGGGCAGGGCTGACTACTTAGGGGTAGGGAATGCGGGCAGCAGACTGCCTTCGGGGTCTGCCTCAGAGAGCTGCTTGGCCTGAAGTCACAGCTGTGCTGGGGCAGCGGTCACCCGGTGACTGAGCTACAACTGTCTGGGCACCATGAGATGATGGGCAATCCTCTGCTCCAGCACCCTGCCCCAGCGCTGGCTGCGGCTTTGTGGGGGCTGCGTCTGGGATGACGTCTCCTGCCGTACCACCCCCTTCCTTCTTCCACAAGGGCTGATCCCCCGTACATCCGCACCCTCTCCTAGCTCCCATCCGCAGCTGTCTCAGTCCTCTTCTGGAGAGCCCAGCCTGAGATGCTTGGAACAAGCTCCATCCTGCAGGGCGCCCGCGTCTCCTGCGGGTCCCCTGTGACCATGAGGACGGAGGAGGGAGACTGGCCCCACAAGTTCCAGGTTGTCCTCGCTCATCCCATTCGGCACCCACCTTTCCTTCCCCAGTGAGGCCCTGCTGAGCTACAGTGGCTCCTGGCCTGCGACCAGCCTCTCACTCACTCACTCACTCACTCCCACGACTGCGTGCAGTCCCATCCCTTTCATTATCCCTTACTCATTATCACTATGGGGTTCTGCTCCCATTTCAAGCCCTGATCCAGTGTCCTGGGGAAAGGAAAAATAAAACTTCACAAAGGACAAGAAATAACATGAATTTTGAAATCGGAAAGGCCTGGCCTGAAACATGCATTTAACTTCACTTTTCCTGAAAACATGTAGTTCAAGGTTTATATAATGCTTTACATAACCCTGTAGGATTTCAGCAGCGAGTTCCTGGATCTGAACCTATGCTCTTGCATCTTGAGCCGCCACCTGTTCACTCTGTAAATGAGGTTTGGTGGAAACTCAAAGGTGATTTGTGCTGGCAGTGGGCGAAAGGCAAGATCCCTGGCAGATGTCAGGTACGTGCTTTGCCTCTTGGGGCACAGGGGCAGCCCCGCGCCTTCCACCTTGGGAAACCCAAGGAACAGTGGAGATGGGCTTCCTGCACTCAGGCCATGAAAGTTACCCCTGAGAGCTCCAAGAAGATAGTTTCTAGAACCCATGGCTCCATGGGGCCTGCCCCGTTCCCTGGGCTCTGGGTAAAACGGTCTTGAACTCCATACCCTCCTCCCTGACCGTCAAATCCAGAGCCTGCAGGGTGTGAGCCGCGGCAGCGTCTGGGGCCCTCACCCACCTTCGTAGCTTGGGGGTGGCAGCTTCACTTCCACCTTTGGAATCTGGAACTTTGTGCAGTCACTCCTGCAGCCAACCCTGCACTGAACCGTAAAGGCAGGGAAATCTGGGAGAGGTCGTGTGGTACCGGCTGACCTGATATAATGCAAACCGCCCCGACCCATGGGTCTCTCGGGACCCTGGTTACCTTGCAGCAGCCCCCCAACACAGGCGGCCGAGTGCGACAGGGGCCGGCCAGTGCCACCCAACGCCGCGTGGGGCATGGCTTCCGGAGACACTGCGCCTGAACCTCCGCAGACAGTCGCTCACTCGGGAAAGGAAGTGCCGGTAGTGATGACAGCAGTCTGCTCAATGAAGTTAGGTATTTATTGTGCTGAATTAATCATTCAGAATTAATAAATATTCCATCAACACACTTTAACAGAAACTATTTAGGGACTCCACGACTGCAGCGTTATTGCGGGGGGACTGAAATAACAATCTGAAAAAAGACGTAAGTCAAAATGACACATTCCTGCAGATGGCTGACTCGGGGCTTGTTTGCCAACCAAAGAACAAACCGTAACAATAGGAATATTGATGAGCTCAACATCAGAAACAACATTTTAAAAATAAACTTAATCTTTACGTACTAACTTGGAACCACCTACGAGATATATTAAGGAAAAGAACAAGATGCAACACATCGGAAGAGTGTGGGGTTTGCTAGTACTTGTCTTAAAGAGGGCAGAGAATATATCTGTTATCTATATTTGTATTTTACGTACACCCTCTTTGTACAGATGCATATATTATATACATGTGCTTATATAATCCTATACTATATCTGGAGAGACACAGATGACACTGGTAGCATTGGTGCCTCTGAGGAGGGGATGTGGGTGGCTGTGGGACAGGGATGGCAAAGTTTTTACTACACAACACTTCATGCTTTTTAGTTTTGAACCATGTGCAGTTATTATCTACTGAAAAATAAATTTATTTTAAAATTTTTTTTAAGATTTCATTTATTTATTTGACACAGAGAGAGAGAGAGAGATCACAAGTAGGCAGAGAGGCAGGCAGAGAGAGAGGGGGGAAGCAGGCTCCTTGCGGAGCAGGAGCCCAATGCGGGGCTCAATCTCAGGACCCTGAGCTCATGACCTGAGCCAAACGCAAAGGCTTTAACCCACTGAGCCACCCAGGCGCCCCTATTTTTAAAATTTTTTAAAGATTTATTTATTTGAGAGAGAGAGAGAGTGTGTGTGCTCCCACAAATGCAGGGAGAGGGCAGAGGAAGAGAGGGAATCTTTTGAGCAGACTCTGCGCCGAGCGTGGAGCCCAACACGGGGCTCGATCTTGGGATGCTGAGATCATGACCTGAGCCCAAACCAAGAGTTGGCCACTCAAATGACTGCCACCTAGGCGCCCCGTGGAAAAAAAAATTTTTTTTAAGATTTTATTCATCTCTAGTACTTGTCTTAAAGAGGGCAGAGAATATATCTGTTATCTATATTTGTATTTTACAGAGAGAGAAAGATCACAAGTAGGCAGAGAGGCAGGCAGAGAGAGAGGGGGGGAAGTAGGCTCCCTGCTGAGCAGAGGGCCCGATGCGGGGCTTGATCCCAGGACCCTGACATCATGGCCTGAGCCGAAGGCAGAGGCTTTAACCCACTGAGCCACCCAGGCGCCCCCTGAAAAATAAATTTAAGAGAAAATTCTAAAATAGGCAGCAACAAACCCTTAAAAAAAAAAAAAAGACATACCTTAAGTTCATCACCATCCATAGCATATTGGGAAATGCCCACATAGTAGCTTACAGTGTCATATTAAAAAAAACTCTTATGAGTTCCTCTCCATCTCAATTCTCCAAAAGCAAATACACATCTCAGAAAGAAATAAAGAACAGCCAGAACTGGACGGTTTCCTGCAGTTAGGTCCTGTGCAGGCCCTTGGGTCTACGAGTCATCCAGGCCGAGCTTAGCAGCAAAGAGCGAGGTGATGACATCATCCCCAGTCTGCAGAGCCAGGTCGTACGGCGTCTGGCCATTCATGTTCTTCTTTTGGATGCTTGCATTGCATCTGCCAAGGGAATGGGCATGAATAGAAGGACTCAGGCACTTGAACCTGAGGGCCTGGCTCTTCCCTGCCACAGAGGCCTGTCCGGGAGCCTCCTGGCCCCACCTTCCTAAACCTGCCCCCAAGAGGCCCCAAGGTGTCTCCTACCCTGAGATCTTTGGAGGGGCTCTGTGATTTCAACACATTCAATTGCCAATCCTGCCCATTGGCTCCCAACGCATTGAAGTCCTACAACCAAGTATGTTTGGTGGGGGGACAACATTTTCATTGCGCTTTTCAGAGCCTTCGGTGCTGGGGACCCACAGTGGGATGGTAGCCCCCATTCACAGGGTTAACTGCTCTGGACCTAGGGCCTTCTGAAATCATCACAGGTCAGCAGGGGGCCCTCAGAGGTCTCCCCCCAGAGGCGGGGAGCATACCGCAGTAAAGCAGCGACGCACTCCCTTCCTGCCAGGCCAAGCAGAGTTGCTTCATGAAGAGCTGTGTTTTGGAGCCTGTTTGGGGGGGAGAAAATCATGCTGCTGAAGCAGTTGTGATGCAGGATGCTGTGGGCACGCAGACAAAGTCACGCCCATGACACCAACCCTTCCTTCCCTTTTGTCTTTCCTTTCTCGCTGGAGCACAACTGCTTGTTACTTCAGCCCTCACGTTCCTTGGGTCTTGATTAGGCATTTACCATTGGAACTTACATGTATTCACGGACTTGCCACATCTCCTGGGTGGACACGCGATCTTCCTTCAAAACTCTAAACTGAGAGCTGAGCGCGCCTTCTATTTACCCGGGGGTGGGGTGGGGAGTGGAGGTGGGGGCGCGCCATGGCTGGCTTTTCGGTGTAACCACAGTTCAGTCTGGGGGAGTAATGAATTGTGACGGCCGACTCTAACTTTGTACACTGCTCCTCAGATGACAGGACTCCAACATGGCAAGGACGCTAGATGGGACACCTTCTGTTCGGAGGAGAGGTGACATTTGTGAATCTGTTGCTCTGAGTAGCTTGGTGTTGTATCACCAGACCTTCTAGAATGTGTTTTGTACAGCAGGTACAACCGTGGTGTTCTGTGACTTTGTATATTAAAGAAATTCTACTATGAATGCACAAACTTCTGAAACGGTTTACTCAACTCTAAGTATCGTGGCGGATGATGGTACCTTCTCTCTTGGCAAATCGGGAATTATCTAATAGAATAACTCTCCATAGTTGAACCTCTAAGAAGCAGACTGATGGTTACATCCACCCTTCCTGGCTACTGGGGCAGAACTAAGAGACAGAACATCAGAAATTGCCAGTGAAGGGGGGTAGCTGTTGTCCAAATGGCGCTTTTCTTTGCCCCTCTCCTCACAGGACCCCGACTCTGTGATCCTGAAATCTGCTGTTAAGAGGAATCAGCTTTGACGGAGGATATGTACCTCTCCTTTGCCATCCCTTTGGGTTGGCTATGAGTGTTATCTGGTAGGACAGAGACAAACATGGGAACCAGAAACACTGGGGAGGGGCTTTCTGCTACCTGCCAAGCCACTGGACAGAAGTTACCTGGTGTACAGACCACCTAGGCTGTTTCTCTCTACTAGTCAAACAAGCTGGAAGTGGGGGGAGGAAGAATTTTTTAATCCTTGTTTGCTAAAGAACAATTCACTGAACCTCTCCTACAGGAAAGCCAGGTCTCTGGATGGCTTGTGCCTGAAGAGCAGTAGGATGGATGGGACTTGAGGTCACGGTCCTGGATCTACAGAGGCCCAGCCAGGGGGTGGAGGCCAGACTGACCCAGGTCTAAACACTTCAAACTAGCAAATATAAAGCAGACTTAGCAGAGCTGGCTCTCGGTGGAAAAATCTGCTTGCTTCTTTTGGCAAAAACTGAAGTGGAAGGAGAGATCTCTGTGCTCTACGTTGAGGGAGGGCTCTGGTCTGGCTTTCCTCCCTCCCCCTCCACGTGAGCTAGATTCTGCTAGCCATGCTAACGCAGTGGGAGTGACAACGGGCTATCACACGCCATTTACACAGATGGTACAACCACAGAGCTAGACTTAGTAGCGATCCCGTGTGGGTAAATGTCAATTTATAGAATGGGAATGAAGTAAGAATGGAAACTGAGGAACACCAAGGAAAAACGGGGACTCAGTTCCACGTCCAGAGCAGTTTCTTCCTCTCAGCTGGACTTCTCATAAGGCTAGGACACATCATACTTAAGCATCAATTCAAAATCTACTCAAGAGATTTTGTATCAACCACAGGCATTATATGTAAGTGCTCTAAGACAAGTTTGTCTGAATTGTACAAATATAAAGTACACCTTAGTGCCAAACAAGGTGGCATTATTTTTATGAATAATGATAACCCAAGTGTGGGATAAATGAAGAAGCTAACAGAGTACGAAGAATGTGAACCCTAGGAAAAGGTGAGCAAGTAAATTCTAGCCATAAATATGCCCACCAAATGTGCCAAACGTTCTGCTCTAAAATGAACTAAAAAGGGGTTTGTGTCTACCTCACGTAGCTGTCCTCCTGGGCAAACATAAAAGCACACACGGAAAAAATAACGGGCATATATTTTGAATAAAAACCCTGGAGGAAATGTTGAGATGTTGGAAAACAGAAGCAAAGCTCTCTAACTTCAGCTCGTGTGCTGGCTTGACATACTTAGCAGCCTGGGTCCCTGGCGGGCCTCGATCTGGTCTCAGGGGGCAGCAGTGTCAGACAGCTGCAGGACCCCTGGAGAACTCCCAGTCTGGCAGCTTGGCTGGCAGGCTATGAGCAGTTAACCATTGGAACCCGTCCTGAAGGAACCATCCACCCCATGTCTCCAAAGTGATTGGAGAGAACAACAGAATCCCAAGGCTGGGAGAGGTCAACAGGTAGGACAGGCCCAAGGCTAGGGAAGTGACAAAAGCCCCCAACAGGACTTGGTATCTGTCTGTCCCCCTTCCTAGCTGGGGAAACCAAGGCACAGACCACGTAGTGAAGTCCGTTGTGCAATGTCGCCCCCCAATGCGCCAGCATCCAGAGACCACCGGATGAGGTTTCCTTTGTGCAGTAACTTCACGGCTATGTTTTCATAGGGACTACACGGGGCCCACTCTCCTCTTAGAGATCTCAACAGTTCAGATCATGATGAAAATAATGTTGCTTAACACCCCAAGGATGAAGGATTTGTAGCACCCCCCCAGTGTAAACTTGCAAGCTAACAAAATGTATCATTTATAGAAGCTACAAAACTTCAGCAATCCAACAGTCCATTTAGAAGTTTTTGTTTTGCCCAGATTTGGAAGAGAGTGGCAGTAAAGCTTCTCCTTAAGGCCCAGATGGGTTAAGATGATTCCCAAGGGGGTCCAGTCGAGAAGGGCGTGCGTGTGGATGGACACTGCTGGGGCAGGGCCCCGAGGCAGCCGCTGGCCACCGCATGCTCCAGGACTCTTCCTGTGACTGCATCTTACTTACGGGCCCCAGCGCTGCTCCGTGTCTGCTCCTCTCTGCACGAGGACCGGAATCACTTCGTGGTGCTTGTTCACAACAGCCTTGGTTATCACAGGTCGCTCTTCACTGTCCCTGCAGTTGGGATCTGCTCCCTGCAGCATAAGGAAAAGGACAGATTGGCTACAAAACCCTGCGCTCGGTGGCATCTGGCTGCCATCCTGCAAAGTGTAACACACATGCTTGGTGGAACTAACCTGCTTTAAATCAAAAGAGAAGAGAATCAGGACACCCAAGATCTAACTGCCCTAACTTGGGCGAAAAAACTTCTGCTACCACCCCCCCCCCCATCAGGAGGGGCAGGCACCCCCGAGCCTTGCTTCTTTAGGAAACATGAAGGTCGCATGGGGTCACAGACCAGGGATTCAGTCCACCTTTATGCACATCATTTGGGCTCATACGATGTTTTTCTTTGCTGTAAAAACTAGCAATCAGGGGGCGCCTGGGTGGCTCAGTGGGTTGGGGCCTCTGCCTTTGGCTCCGGTCGTGATCTCGAGGTCCTGGGATGGAGCCCCACATAGGGCTCTCCACTGGGCGGGGGGCCTACTTCCCCTCCCCCCCACCTCCTTGTGATCTCTCTGTCAAACAAATAAATAAAATCTTACAAAAAAAACTAGCAATCAGTAATAATTATGTAAAAGTTCTTGACTGGCCCTTTACTCCACTTCCAGGCAGTTTTAAATGAAGTGGCCTGTGGTTATCACAATACTGAACAAGGCTTGCATCCAAAAGAGACACAGGTAAAATGCGAGGCTGACATTTTCAGAGAGACTTGTTCTTTGAGTTGGACTGACCTCCTCGAGCAGCTGTTCAATCACAGAGACTCTCCCTTCCCCTGTCGGTCCGACTTCCTTCAGCAGGAGCCGGTTTTCAGGCTGCAGGGTTACACAATAAGGTCATTCCCACCACCGCCATGAAACAGCACCGTCCCCCTGGCCCCGACTCAACCCTCCAGGCAAACACTTCTTCTCCAAGGTTAAGTTCTGAACCCCCGGGACAGGTGAGGGGGAGCGTGTGCATGCGTGTGTGCACGCGTGTGCGTGAGTGCATGTGTGCATGAGTGTGTGTGTGTGTGTGTGTGTGTGTGTGTGTGTGTGGTCTTCGACACCAGCAGCACAAACAAACCTAGCCAATGAAAATGTTGGTGGTCTCGGGGAAGGATGCCACACTGACATTGTTTTATCTTTATTAAGGACAGGGATGCAATGAGAATGAATTTTAATTATTCTAATATTTCCTCTGCATGTTTTTATAAAGTGTTCCAAATCAGCCTAAGTATGACTTAGTTCAGAAAATGTGCTCAGCTGAGGCATGAGTTAACTGATAAAGTCGACTCTTGTTTGGCAGGGAAAAAGCTCTCACCTAACACTGGAAATGCGAAGAATTTATTAAATGCTTTATTTTCGAAATGTGATGAAATTCCCCTTTATATGCACTCTTTCTTATATATAAAGGATTGCAGGTGCTGGTTGCTACAAGGCTTAAGAGGCCGTCTAGAAGGCCAGAGACATATTACTTTTAGTATGTTTCCACCACTGGATCTGAAGGCGACTTGGGGTGGTCTCAGGATTTCCATTTTCCTGTCTGCAAAGTAGAAATAATATAGCTACCCTCTCCTGGCTCTCTGAGGAGCCATCAGGATGAGGACATTGGTCAAGGCCCGTGAGCCCTCTGGAAAAAGATTCTGGGTTCAGGCTGTGTCCCTTCTGTCCCTTACTCTAGGGTAGGTACATAGTACAAGGTACTCTACTAAGTGAACCCCGAGGGAGTCTTGGGGAGCACACTTATTCTTAATGAATTCCTTATGGAAACTTATACTAGAATGCACTAGAATGTCACTTTCATGAGGTCTGAAACTTTTATAGCTTTTGTTCATGATTTTTTTTCACCACCGAGAACTGTGCCTGGTATATGTGTGCTCCAAATAACAACTGAATGAGTGAACCACTGGGCGCTGTTATTATTTGTCTGATTCTTAACCCCTAAATACAAATGAGAAAATAAAGGCACATAGCAATGGGGGATTCGGGTCATATACAGAGTAAGTGGAGGTAGTCTCCAAAACTGTTAAAAGTTTATGCAACTCCATACTTCTCTTCTACTCACTGACAATATTATAAACTGGGAGAAGGCCAAGAGGGTAAAGAATCATACACAATACAGGTTAATATAATTCTAAGGTCTTCTTCCCAAATTTATTGGTGTTTATGACATGCAAATCATGTGGTAGAGAAAACACAAGATGAGGTGAGAAGTCACCTGCCTTTGGAGAAATCATGATACAACCTGGATGCCAGTATACACACCCCTGAGGGCCTGGGTTCATAGAAGGTGGAGGGAAGAACCCACATGTGCCCATCTCCATCTCGGGAGAGACCTAGGCTTTGGACTTGTTGCTAAACACATCTGTCCTCCCTACTGTAGCCAAAGAGGACCGCCTGAAAGGCAAGGTGGGGGACTAAACAAGGGCATCCGCTGTCTCTTTCTCCAAAGCTCCAGTTTAAGAGTGTTCATGGTCTATATTTTTGAAAAACAAAACGCTAACAGCCATGGGAAACTCTGCAAGGGTGCCATCAGTGGATAATGAATTGTGAGGAATTCCAAAGACTGGAAGCAGCTGGAATTTGGCTGAGAGGGAAAACAAAGCAAAGAAAAACCAGCTGAAGATGCCAGAGATAGGAGTCTGTTCCCTCCAGTGAATCCTGCAGAAGCTGAGTTAATCAACAAGGAGGGCTGCTGTTGGGCACAGGCTGCATTCATGAGCATTCTATGGAAGGGCTTTGCTGTGAGTGGCTGAGATGAGTGGTGTCCTCCTTTCTCTCTTGTGCTCTCTGCTTAAAGCCTGGTAACTTTTTTCCAGAGAGTTCATGATTTGCCTAACAAAGACTTCTACTGGGAGTACTGGGCCCAAGAAGGGCAGAGCCCAGATCTCTGTGACAGACACAGGGAAGGAGAGTAAGGAAGGAAAGACAGCTCCATCCAGGAATGAAATACGCAAGAGCCCTTCACGGCACCATCTTCACTTCCAAAGGAAAGGCAGCTTAGGGGACCCCAACCGCTTTCTCCTGCCCTCCGCCCAAACACCCCTCAGGGAGGCCTGCCCCACGGCATGCCTGTCCACCCCCACAGAGACCTGAGGCCCAAACGACCCATGCCACACACCCATAGCAGGCACTGGTGCTACTCAAATCGGCACTTCGCTTGTCAACATGACCTGGCAAGAAGGATCATCACGTATTTGAGACCAACCAAAAATAAGATGGAGAAAGATAGACAGAACTGACCCCAGAGGAAACAGACGTGATTCCGGAAATGAATAAGAACTTTAAAATAATTCTAATTAATAATCTTGACATATTTTAAAGGATTCCAGAAAATAAAAATACACTTCTAAAAAAGGAACAGAAAATGAAAAGTATTCTTCCATGTAAAAAAATCTCAAAGTAGGGCCATCTGGCTGGCTTGGTCAATAGAGCACACAGCTCTTGAACACAGGGTCATGAGTTCAAGCCCCATGTTGGGTGTGGAGCCTCCTTTAAAAAATAAATAGAATGGAATGGAATTGAGTAAAATAAACAAAATAAAATATCTCAAAATAAAACATTCAACAGACAGGCCTAAGAAGACAGCTATAAGGACAAAGGAGTACACATACTGTGAGCTGCTCCTTTTCTTGCAATTTTTTGGTCTTGAAATTCTTTGTCCTCTTGACTTTGTCAGTGGTATCTGAGGTGCCCTGGCTGTAGTCACTCACTGAAATGACAGAGTCAAGGACTAAAACGATCCCCCCCCCGCCATTCCCCACATATAAAGAGCTATTCTACTATCACACCCCGCAAGAGGTCAGGAGGATAAAACAGCTTGTATAGAAATGTTTATTTTATTGAACTTCACAAGGACTCCTGGAGGCACTCATCTACGTCCAGGACCACAGGATAAGTGGGAAGGAGGGGAAGAAAAGGAGACTACAATTTTTTAAGCCCAAAAGAACACCCCCTCACACAGAACTTATCTCCCCGAGCCCTGGGAAAGATTTCAGAAATCTCACTCTTAACTTCAGAGAAGCCAAAAGAATAAAATGACTGGAACATTAAAGGAAGCTGTGTCATTGGACTGGGAAATTTTAAGCAATTCCCTGCCGTCCTTGCCTGGTCAGTATGTTCCTGGTCGACTGTTTTAAAATCACTATAAGTGTATAACTCACCCAAGCTGGACCTGCTGCCAAATGGCCCATCACCACTGTCAGTGACACCGCTCAGAAAGTGGTTGCTGAAATCCACTGCCTTGCTGAAGTAAAGGTTCTGGGCAACAGAAAAAACACAGGCACATGGCTGGTGATGCACTTTCCCTGCTAACCTGTTCCTCTCTTCGTTAACGACTGCTCTAGCTACACATATAGTTGGGGACATGCCCTCACTGTGACGTTTTGTACATTCTGCCTCTTAAATGGCTCCTCAGCCTGGCCCCTCCTCTCTGTCATTATAGCCACAGCCCCCTCTTCACACACCAGAATCCCTGCAGGGAATTCCCAACTGGTTCCTGCCAGCCCACCTTCCACGTGGCTGTCCAAGTCACTTTTCTACAATTGATAAATAATGGTGTTCTTCCTCTGCTTCAAACTCCTCCATGTCTTGGAATTCAGGTGGCAAGATGGGGAAGCTCAGGCTACAGAGTTTGAATCCTGACTCTATCACTTATTAGCTTAGGGACCTTGGAAGAAGGTGGTTAAATTTCTCCGTACCTCAGTTTCTTCACCTGTAAGGTGGAAATATCATGGCCTACCTCAAAGGGATCCTGTGAAAGTCACACAGGTAAAACGGAGGTCTATAAAATTAGGATAGATGATACACACACCAGACCTGGAATTCTGTATCCACCTGGATGGATTCCACAGCCTGGCATCCTGCCCCACCCTCACATGGCTGCCTCTCCCGCCACAGGGAACCACCTGCTACTGTCTGAACACTAGAACACACAAGCTAAGAAAAAAAATATTAAACCTGAAATAATGACTCCACTCCTCCCTGAGAGACAGCGTGTCCTAGATGCTCTTGGTGCCCACCCGGTTCCCCAAACTGATTAGCATATCCCTCCCAGCTGCTGGGGGGCTGCTAACACCTCACAGGGGACCAACTGCTTCCAACAGGCGGGTTCTGCCTTGCTCTAGAGGTTACATCCCTCCTTTTCTTGCGTCAACTGGGACAACTTCATGGTGTGAGTCACTCTTAGAGCTCCTCATGGATCAAGCTGAAGCTGGACTCTATTCATGACCACTCAGCCCCGTCTCTTGCCTTGTCTCATGTCCCTCGCTCCCCTTCTCCTCAAGCACCTCTCTGACCCAAGTTCTGTTGTAGCCACCCAACTGAAAACATGGCATGTAGTGCTTGCCTTGACTTCAAAACACTTTCATGTGTGTCCGTGGGCTGCATTCTCCTAGCCTCTGAGTTAGGCAGAGCCTATGTGTCTGTCCTCATTTTAAAGAGACCGCTAGCCCCCTGCTGGGCACATGGCCAGGGGCTGATAAATGCTGATCACTATGCTTTTCCTTACCTTCTTTACCAGTCTTCTCAATCCATTCCTTATGCTTTTGTATATTCTGACTTCTGGTCCAATGATTCTATAGCTACTGGTACGAATCAGTCAGTGTTCGTCACACACTATAAGCACTGTAGTTCCAGTTACCACGTAAGAGGGCAGATCAAGGGAGGCAGAGCCACAAAGTTTGGTTTATTTCTTATAGGCAAATAGGTGAAAGTACATACTGGCAAGAATTTTGTCAGTCTTTCACCTATACTCAGACTTCGGTGAGTACAAATAAGCCTGAGAACCAAGGCCCCATAGGGTGGGTAATAATTCCTGTTCTTACTACATCTTTACGTGCCTAAAACCTGGCTTCTCTGAGGTTTAGTGCAGTTATTTATCTATTTCTATGAAATTACTGGCCTTTAGTCAAATTTTACAACATTTGGAGTTTATGCCTTCTATGGATCACACAAAAGCACTTTGATAGAGCGTAAGCTATAATTTACTGGTTTGGTCGATTTTCAAATGAACAGCTTCTAAAGGTTTTACTCACCTTATTGGATACCTGAATATAATTCAGCTGGATGCTAACTTCATAACCATCTTCATGGACTGTAGCGGAGATGAGCTTTTAAAAAACCATTAGAGAGAATTTACAACCACGCACATGAGACTTAACATCCTGAGCAACAGCCAAGAAATCTTGAGATGTTAAACTGTAAATTTAACCAAATATTTAATGAACTCAAAAGAAGACAAGAGAAACAAAGGAACAAAAGCTAGGTGAAATAGAGTATAAGTAGCAAAATAGGAGACACAAACCCAGCCATAGCTACAATTCTATTAATTGTAAATGAATGAATGAAAATGTTCCCATCAAAGAGCAGAGACTGCGACTGGATAAAAAAATCAAGACCCAAATTTATACTCTCTAAAGAGACACACCTTAAACTTAATCAAGCCATGTGCATCACCTGGGTATCCTGAGGGGCCACGCCTTGGCAATCAAGGGCCAAGTATCACAGTTGATCAACCTTCTCTGTTAAGTAGCTGGAGGAATTTCGATCAAACAGGGGTCAGCAAATGCTTTAACAATCGGATAGAAAATATTTTAGGTTTTGTCGGCTATCTGGTCATTGCCATTGTAGTACAAAGCAGTTATGGACAACAAGCAAATGAATGAGCCGTGATCTAAGAAAACTTGATTTATAGGGTGCCTGGGTGGCTCAGTCAGTTAAGTGGCTGCTTTCAGCTTGGGTCATGATCCCAGGGTCCTGGGATCCAGCCCCACATCAGGCTCCTTGCTCAGTAGGGAGCCTGCTTCTCCCCTGCCTGCCACTCCCCCTGCTTGTGCTCTCTCTTTTGCTCGCTCTCTCTGTGTCAAATAAATAAAATCTCTCTTTTTAAAAAAGGTTTTATTTATTTGGCAGAGAGAGAGAGAAAGAGAGAGAGAGCACAAGCAGAGGGAGCAGCAGGCAGAGAGAGAGGGAGAAGCAGGCTTCCCACCAAGCAGGGAGCCCGACACGGGACTCGATCCCAGGACCCCGGGATCATGACCCGAACTGACGGCAGCTGCTTAACCGACTGAGCCACTCAGGTGTCCCAATAAATAAAATCTTTTTAAAAAATTGATTTACAAAACTGGGTGGCAGGACTGATTTGCCCCACACGCCATAATTCACAGGCTCCTGGACTAGGCCAAAGAATAACTCAACCACCTATATAGGTTATCAAAGGAAACCGACCAATATTTGACAATGAAAATGCTTCAGTGCTGGCCTCTTTGGTGGCAGAGGACCGAACCGGCTGATTTTCCAAGGTTCCTTCTAGTGTCATACAAACAGCAGAACAGGTCTTCTCACAGAGCTCTTTATAATGATGGGGTAATGCTAGACAGACCTGCTTCAAGTTCTGAATCCCCCCAGACCCATCGGTACAGTCCTGGGAAAGTCACCAAACTTCTCTGAGTCAGTTTTCCTGAGTGTCAGATAAGGCTTGTTCGGATTATCTATTGTAGTGTAAAAAAAACGATCTCAAATTTAGTGGCATTAAATAACAACCATTTTATGACATTCATGGCTTCCAACAGGGCACAGCAGGGTTAGACTGTCTTTGCTCCACGAATCTGACATCTCAGCTGGTAAAGCTCAAATGGCTAGAGGTGGCTGCCATGTTTGGAGGCTGGAATGACCTTTACTCTCATCGCTCGTCTGCCTGGCTCCTGAGCTAGGATAACTCAAGGACTGGGTTCAGCTACGGCTGCAGAGGAGTGCACCTCCATGCGGCCACTCCCTGGGGCTTGGGTTTCTCACAGCAGGGTGGCTGGGCTCCAAGAAGGAGTGTTGGAGGGGAGCTTGCCCAGTAGGAGAGGAAGCAGGGTGGCCTCGCAGGACCACACCAGTCCCACAGCATCACTGCCACCACACTCTGTGAGCCCAACTGCCACAAGCCCGCCCACATTCGAGGTGAGAAGACAGTGACTCCACTCTTTGAAGGGAAGACTACCAATGAATTTGTGGCCATTAAAAACAAAAATGAAAACAAAAATAAAAACGAAAACACTGCTGCAAAGGTAATATTCCTACCTTGTAGGGTTGTTACGAGCACTAGAGACGGATGAACACGATGCACATAGTGAGTGCGTCAGGAAATGGCAACTTTTATGATTACTATTGCTGCTAATATAGACTGGATTTAAATGCACAATTTGGTGAGACTAAACTCCTCTGGGTTTTTTAGCTCTGAGCCCCAGAATCTCCATAGATGGTGGCATCCAAAAGCATGGAATGTTCACAATTTACTACTTTAGGTGCCCAGAAGCGGACTCAGTGACCAGGCTCGTGTGCAAGTGATTTGTTAAGGCGCTGTTTGCAGGGGAGGACTGTATGGAATGTGGAAAGCAGGACAGGAAAGGAGAAAGAGCCAAGCAAAGTGCAATCTCAGGTGAAGTCAGTGGAGTGGACCTGCAGCCTGATCCCATGGGACTCTCTGGAGTGGAAATTCCATCCAGAGCTCACCCACCTTTCCCATTCTGGGTTCTGCAATCAAGGCCCGGAATTCAGGGTTGTTCTGAGCATAAGACCTGAGGTGGGCAGAGATATGATCCAACTGTTTTCTCCAGTATCCTAAAGAAAAAGAGAAACCCATCCTTGTGGATAACTCTTCTGAAGCCAAGAAAGAAAAGTGTTCCTGTGTAACAAGAATTCTCGGGTTATTTTTCTTTGCCAAACTTTGTGATGGTTTTCACTTACTGAACTTCAACGAGGTACCAAAATAAATTCCAGTTTTGGTCCCAGGTTTATTTTTTACACATGACTGACCACAGAGTACAGAATCTCAAAAGAATATATTTTGATGGCCACACATGGGGTCTTTTTCTTTTATTCTTTTTAAATTAATCATATTTAGGGGCACCTGGGTGGCTCAGTCAGTTAACCAGCTGCCTTTGGCTCAGGTCATGATCTCAGGGTTCTGGGATCAAGTCCCACATCAGGCTCCCTGCTCAGCAAGAAGTCTGCTTCTCCCTCTCCCTCTGTCCCCTCTGCCCTGTGCTTTCACTCTCTCTCTCTCAAAATCTTTAAGAATAAACAAAATTAACCATATTGAGATATGACTTTTAAGTGTACAGTTTGAGTTTCAGTGAGTGTAAACCCCAATCAATATGAAGGACACTTTCATCACTCCAGAAAGCTCCCTCGTGCCCCTCTGCAGTCTGCACAGGGTTGAAAATACATATGAATTCACACATCGCCACCATTTAATGCTTGGGAGATTTTTGCATGAGTCTGGATTTCTGGTTTCCCAAGTGCAGGCAGGAGATGCACTTATACGAAATGTTCAGAATAGGCAAACCCATCAAAACAGAAAGTAGATTCATGGTTACCAGGCACCTGGGAGAGGAGATGTGGGGCATGTTTGCAAAATGAATACTGGGTCTACTTTTGAGGTGATGAAAATATTCTGGACATACAGAGTGGTGATGCTTCTATACTGCTCCTAACGGACTAAATAGCACTGAACTACATACTTTAAAATAGTGAAAATGGTGAATTTTGTTATGTGAATTTTAGAATGGTAAAAAGAGAAAGAGAACGGTAGAGAGCAATGATACAGGCTAACATTTCTACTGTAATAATACCAATCCATACATACTATTTGATTTACAGACTAGACAATGGAGCTATGAGTCAAAACATCAGAATACTGGGGCACCTGAATGGCTCAGATGGCTCTGGATTTTGACTCAGGTCATGATCTCAGGGTCCTGGAATTGAGCCCCATGTCAGGCTCTGTGTTCAGTGGGGAGTCTGCTTGCAGATTCTCTCTCCCTCTCTCTTTGTCCCTCCCCTTCTCTCTCTCCCAAGTAAATAAATAAAATCTTTTTAAAAACATTAAAGAAAAATAAAAACATAAAATAAAGTTCATGAGCTATAATATGAAGGAAAGTTACCTTCAGAGAAATAATGGAATTTACTTCTTTTTTTTTTTTTTAAGATTTTATTTATTTATTTATTTATTTATTTATTTATTTATTTATTAGGAAAGAGAGAGTGAGAGAGAGCATGAGAAGGGAGAAGGTCAGAGTGAGAAGCGGACTCCCCGTGGAGCTGGGAGCCCGATGTGGGACTCGATCCCGGGACTCCAGGATCATGACCTGAGCTGAAGGCAGTTGCTCAACCAACCGCGCCACCCAGGGGCCCTGGAATTTACTTCTTATGGATAGAAATAAATCTAAAGGAAGAAAAAATACAATTTTCTTTCCAAGAAAGAGGGAGTTCCCTATTAATAAGAAGGTGTACCTTTTCCCCTCACCTCTTCCTGGGCTGATGGCTGTGAGGAGAGGTTTATGGCTGCTCATCTTCTGCCTCTGCTTCTGAGAAGCCATTTCCTGTTCCTTTTTGGCTAGTAGCGTGCCAGATGGGTAGAACAGGCCAGCAGTCTGTGTGCCCACGTCCTTCCGAGTCCCAGCATCAGGTCTGGATAAAGGAACATTTAGGGACTGCCAGGCAGATCGGGGCTATGAGCAAAGCAGAAAACATAAAATACTAGAATATAATTGAATTAATTCTTCATATTACTAATAGAAAAGAATTCTTATCAGAAGTAAAAATATCTCCAAGAAACTGTACTTTGAACTATTTTTAGTTCTATTTATTTGTGTGTTTGTTTGTTTGTTTGTTTATTTAGGTTTTCAGCTCTTGCCTCACCTTCCTTGCTTCTGTCTCTCCCGGTGACTCCCAGCCTGATCCATAAAGCCAGTCTTATCTGCTTGGCCATTTACTATCTCGATTTGGCCAATCAACCGAACTGATATTTTCTGCTTTGCTGCCTAAGGACTGAAAGAAATCTAACCTATCAGTTCTACAACCCAATAGAACATAGACTTAACTACTTATCCACAGTCAACCGCCAGTCACCAGTATTTTCTCTGAGATACTCCTGCATCTGGATATGGGGACTTGAGAGGACCATCATGTAAGGTTATGTAGGTTGTGTACTGCACAACCTCACTGCATCTAAAGGGATACCATTCACATGACGGGCATTATATGTTTGCATATTTATTAGGACAATTTTCCTGGTAGATGGAAGAAAATGTCTTTCTAACAAAATCAGTATATTATAATCAATTTCCAAAAGACCGAAGTCAAGTGTCTTGAGGAAAGAATCCTTTGTCTCATTAGCATATGGTCCTTATGAGCTACTGGCAGTTTCAGGACCTATAAGTCTCAGTCTGGGTTATGAAGGCCAGAAACTCCCAAAAAATGAATGCAAAGTTCCTGAGTGCATGGGCATTCTCTCTAATAACTATCAATCTTCAAATTCTTCTAATGAAGAGCTAAAAAGAAACCTGAAAAGCTTTTATTTAGCTTAGAGAAATTTATAAAAGGCTAACACCAAGCTGGTTAGAGATTAAGTCCTTCTGAAGATAATCTTGTAGGATTTTCCTTAAATTGTACAATGTTGTTATAAATGGCAAAAGCAATTTCATATATCTGCTATAAGTTTTCTAAAATATAAAAGAGCAGGAGCGAAGTTCCTAGTATGCTACATGAGAAATTCATGGGAAGTATGTCTGACTCAGGGCGCCTGGGTGGTTCAGTTGGTTAAGTGTCTGCATTCCACTCAGGTCATAATCTCAGGGTCCTGGGATCCAGATCTGCGTTGGGATCTCTGCTCAGCAGGCAGTCTGCTTCTCCCTCCACCCTTCCCCCCCTCCCCATCCACTGCTTGTGCTTCTCTTTCTTTCTGTCTCCAGCAAATAAATAAAATCTTTTTTAAAAAAATGCATTTTAAATCCACTTCTCCCTCATGCCATTGTATTGATTTACATTATATCACTAGTCTTGCAAATGCAATTAGACCTCAATCTACTACAGATAAATCTTTCAATTCTGAAATCACTTGAGTGTTTAAAACCTAAATTGATCGAATTTATTTACACATCTAGTTGAAGATCCAAGGGAAAGATCCACATGTTTTGGCTCTCTTTCCCCAAGTTGACCCATAAGGTAGAAGAAAAAAATTCAAAATCTTAAGCTCGTCCCCCTGGCCCCAGCGCTTCCTACAGTGGAGGTCTCACCTCAGGAAAAGGGCCAAGTCCTCCAGCCAGGACCAGACTGTTGTCCAGGCTAAGTCTTGCCAAGGACGTCACATAAATACCACAGGAACCACAGAATCGGGCAGATGGGTGATTGCTGGCCCCACATTTAGGGCAAACAGAGTAGGAAGCAGAGATGCCTGGCTAGAGGACAGAAAATATTTTTATACTTTCATAAATATTAGAGTCCTAATTTTCCTCCATAACTTATTGTCATACCATACAATTCCCAGCCATCAAAATGACATATGCCTATACCCCTGACTCTGCAAGTCCACCTTCTAGAACTTATTCTGCAGATGGACAAGTACACAAAGAAGTATATTTAAGGGGCGCCTGGATGGCTCAGTGGGTTAAGGCCTCTGCCCTCGACTCGGGTCGTGATCTCAGGGTCCTGGGATCGAGCTTCATATCAGGCCTCTCTGCTCAGTGGGGAGCCTGCTTCCCCCTCTCTCTCTGCCTGACTCTCTAGTTGTGATCTCTCTCTCTGCCAAATGAATTAAAATTTAAAAAAAAAAAAGTATATTTAAGACCATTCCCTGCAGGATTGTGGTTTTAGACAAAGTAACTGGAAACAACCTAAATATCCAGCAAGAGGGGATGGCCTAAATGTATCATGGTACATACAGAGGGCAGTATATAATGGAGCCACTGAAAAGAATGAGGAGGTTACTACATTGCTAGGTGAAAGAAACAGAATTAGTGTCTGTATGAAACTACTAGTTTACTTATTAATGCACTGAATGATTCGAAGAACACGTACACACTAGGTAACAGTGATTGCTTCTGGGGATAGGTTCTGTGGGCCTGGGATGAGAAGGGAGATTAATCCTTCACACGAAACTTGCTCTATTATTTACATGCAACACTTAGTCAAAGAAATGACTTTGAGTGTTTCATTAAAAAGGTAAGGGGCAAAAAAAAAAAAAAAAAGGTAAGGGGCGCCTGGGTAGCTCAGTGGGTTAAGTGTCTGACTCTTTGTTTCAGCTCAGCTTATGATCTTGGGGTCTTGGGACTGAACCCCATGTCAGGTTCCACACTCAGTGGGGCCTCAGTCTGCTTGAGGATTCTCCCTCTCCCTCTGCCCTCCCCCCACTTGCATGTGCTCTCTCACTAAAATAAATTTAAAAATCTTTAAAAAAAAGGTAAGTAGATAATTCATAAAAGAAGAAATACCAAGAGACAATAAATGATTGAAAGAGTTTAACCTCAAAGAAATGCAAGGCAAAACAGCAACGACAGAGCTTTCTCAACTCAAGAGAATCAATTATCTCTGTCTCCAGATTCTGAGGTAAATAGGTGCTAGTACTCAAATCCCAAAAAAATGATTTCTGCAAGGCTGGGGGTGGGGGTGGGGGACTGGCTCTCTCTAGAGTGGTGGTGAGGCCTCGGCCCCAAGAAGCCCAGATTTAAAATACCCACCCTGGCTCCACACCAGTCACAGAAGCAAGCTTCCCGGCGATTCCTGCGACCACACTTGTAGCAGGAAACGGTCTCCCCTTTCTGAGTGTGCGGAGGAGGGGCTTTATCTCCATTGCGCATGCGCTGGGGAACACAATGGCATTTATCAATAGGCAGATCGATACTATGTTCTGCAATTTCCCTCTGAATCCAGGGGGGTAAATAGTCCCAAATCAATGCAAGCCCTGGAATAAGGTATTTTTGCCCCAGAGAATAAAACTGCGATGAACTTCACCAATTAATAAATTCGTACAAGGAAGACACATTCTGGAAGTTGAGAAAACTGGTGCCTCACACATCTTGATATTCCTTAGTATCTTCAATACCAAAGGTAGCAAGCCTACCACTGATTTACTATAACGATATTTATACAGAAAGAATGTAAGCAAAATGTCACAATTGAGGTTTATCTCTTTCCCTTAGGGCTCTGGTTTCTGTCTGGAATTGTGAATTTATTTTCTACCCCTGATACATGAAAAGCATTATTTTGGGGGCACCTGGGTGGCTCAGTTGTTAGGCCTCTGCCTTCGACTCAGGTCATGATCCCAGGGTCCTGGGATCAAGTCCCACATCAGGCTCCTTGCTGGGAGGGAAGCCTGCTTCTCCCTCTCCCACTCCCCCTGCTTGTGTTCCCTCTCTCGCTGTCTCTCTCTGCCAAATAAAATAAAATAAAATAAAATAAAATAATTTTATTTTGGGGAGAGAGAGAGAGAATTGTTTCATGAGAATTTCTGTAACTTTGTGAGGTAGACCTGGATTAGAATCTTTGCTCCTGCTACTTTCTTATAGCCTAGGAAGAGATTTCCTCCTCAGACAAATGAGGATGAGAGTATTCATCACTGCTATGTGATCACCTACTATGTGCAGGCACGTAGGGCTGAGCACAGTCCCTCTAACCTCGCATCAAACCACAGGACAGACCTGTGAGGTGGGTGCCATCGTCACCTGTGTTTTACAGAGGTTGAAAACTGAGGCATGGAGAAGGCGAGGCCAATGATTTGACCGCAGGCCATCTGATAATATCATGACCCCATGCGGCCTCTTCAATACAAGAGCCTCTCCACAGGTCTGTGGGCGGTGTTCAGATGGTTCAGGGCAATTAAGTATGGAGGGATGCTTAGCACAGGGTAAGGCTCCATATGTCAGCTTCCCTCATTTCTCTTGCTTTCCACTAGACCCTGATTTCTTTTTTTTTTTTTTAAGATTTTATTTATTTATTTATTTATTTGAGAGAATGAGAGCATGATGGGGAGAAGTTCAGAGGGAGAAGCAGACTCTCCGTGGAGCTGGGAGCCCAATGCAGGGCTCGATCCCAGGACTCCGGGATCGTGACCTGAGCTGAAGGCAGTCACTTAACCAACTGAGCCACCTGGGCACCCATAGACCCTGATTTCTTTAAGAGAAACGGCTACACTTTACATTTTTCCCCCATGAACACAGTACCTTGTACCTTGGCACATCAGAGTTATGCAAATGGTTACTGAATGAATGAATCAATGAATCATTGATATAACTGAAAACTGCCACATATCCCACACACAATATTAAGAATGTGCACACTAGGGAAGACATTTTCTAAGGACCATTTTTCCTCCAAGACTGATATTTTAGTCAACTTTACTTGCTTAGCTATATCCTGTTTTACTTCAGGGACGGTTTTGTTATCCTAAAACAGACATCTATCCAGAAAGTTAGAATGGAAATCTCTGTTTGGAAATACTTAACCCTTACCCCATTTCTGTGCCAAGAGGGAGAGACTCCTTGGGACAAATCAAGAGAGAAATGCTTTGTACCCTTTTGCTTCAGACTTAAATTTCAAATGTATCCTCCTGCTACAACACAGGGTTTTGTTTTTGTTTCTTAAAGATTTTATTTATTTATTTGACAGAAAGAAAGAGATCACAAGTAGGCAGAGAGTCAAGCAGAGGGAGAGGGGGAAGCAGACTCCCTGCTGAGCAGAGAGCCTGATGTGGGGCTTGATCCCAGGACCCTGAGATCATGACCCAAGCCGAAGGCAGAGGCTTAACCCACTGAGCCACCCAGGCGCCCCAACAACAGGATCTTGATATAAAACTTGCTGACCTGGTTTTCTAAATAGAAAAATTTCAGCTCTTTTATTTAAATGCATCTACTGTTCAGGGCGCCTGGGTGGCTCGGTGGGTTAAGCATCCAGCTCTTGATTTTGGATGAGGTCATGATCCCAGGGTTGTGAGATTGAGCCCTGCCTGCAGCTATGCACTCAGAGCATTCTGGAGATTCTTTCCCCCTTTCTTCTCCTTCCCCCTCCACTCCTCCCCCTTTGTGCACACGCCCCCCCAAATAAAAAAATACATGAAATCTGAAAAAAAAAAATGCCTCTACTGTTCAAGTGGATTTTTTGAAACATAACATTGCTTTACAGAAAGAAAAGGTATTTTATTCCATTCATATTAACAAAGAAAAGGCCGCTAAACAAAGAAAAGACATAAGCTATCAGACCGAATACACATTATTACTTCTATGGCACTTCAGTGGCAAAGACTCTTATTGTGACGTCCAAACTCTGATATACCATTCAAAGAGAAATCAAATACTGAAAAGTTCAATTTTGTAACTGTTCCTGAAGCAGTTCTGCTGATAGGTGGGACCCAGAAACCACTACATCCCTGACAGGTAATAACATCAATTTCACTTGCAGATACTCCTTTTCTTTCACTTTAAATACTCAAAATAGACTGGCAGAAAATCCAGAAGTGGGTACCCACCATGTCCTTAATTTCAAAAAACAGCATGGCACAGTCAGTGGAGACATACGTGATCGTGAATGAAATACGAGTGGGTCTACTTCTCTACTGGTTGCCACCAGCCTTCCAGGCAAAGCTATCAAATGAAATTGTAAGAAATTGCTGATTTTATCGCTTCTCGGCCTTTTGGCTAAGATCAAGTGTAGAAATTGCTGATTTTATTGAATCCCCCTGGAGTGACGACTTTGAAAACAACTTTGTATTGGTGAATATATAAAGTCCTCTCCACATTTAGAAACGGTGCCTTCAGTGTCTCTCTCCAACCTCCTACTTCTTCCCTCCTCCGCAGATTACATTTCTTCCTTATTATTGACACTGGACATTAAGTGGCCACCGAATAGAGGCCTGGCCCATGCTGTCAACTTACCTCTTGAGATGAAGGCAGGGCCCCCTCACAGGTGACACAGTATTTCAGGTGACCTGGATTGCCTGTGCCACAGGTGCGGCAGACTACTTTCTCCTTGAAATCAAAGAACAAGAAACACATTTTTCGCTGAGCAAACAACCATGCAAAGAAATTTTCAATCGGCCAGCTATGGACCTTATTTTAGCACCCAGACCCTGAAATTGAATTGGTTTAGGAATGATTATAACAGAGTGTCAGACAAAGGAAAATCATTTTAAAAGAAACTCCCCCCCCTTTTTGTTTAAAAGAAACAAAACTCAATGAACAAACAAACTGAAAACTGATATTCATTTGGCCTCAGGAAGGCAAATAAAAAATTTTTCACTGAGTATGTATCAGTTTTTTACTTTCTTTTTTTTCCCCAATGGAAAACATGATGGTAGGCTCTCCATCTCGTGGCTTGACAATAAACAGAAAAGCCCAGGACTAGCGAAAGCTTATCTATATGTTTACAAGTCATCTTGTAAACAGCCTATATAAGACTTCATGTTAATGAATTTAGGTTTGCTCTGTAGTTTCTCACTCAGAAATGCAAAAATGAAAAGAGAGTCTTAGAAAATAAATGGTAAGTGTAACTTTCCAAGTTAGGAAACTGAGGATAAGTAGCAATACAGAGAGGAAGGAAGGAAGGAAGGAAGGAAGGAAGGAAGGAAGGAAGGAAGGAAGGAAGGAAGGAAGGAAGGAAGGAAGGAAGGAAGGTGGGAAGGAAGGAAGGAAGGAAGGAAGGAAGGAAGGAAGGAAAGCAAGAGGAAATATTAAAATAGTCCAACTAGAGTTCAGCTATTAAAGGTTTGCTAACACCCATTCAGTTGCTGGAATCTCCTGCACTATCAGGATACTATCCCCTTCACTTATTAATGACCGGTGACGCTCAAATGTTCCTTTTTCCTCCAGTCGCTATATTTCCCCCTGAAACTGACACCGTGTGTTTCGAAGCTATAGAGGCAATGATGACAATGAAGAGAAAGTCCAACTCCCAGGGTTGTAGTTCTAATGCCACTAGGTAGGCTTTGAAGCTCCTGGGCTTTCCAAGTCTGGTTAATTTCAATCTAGTAGAAGACTCCAAGTTCTTGCAACTCAAAGAATTCTTAAGTGCCAACGGCCAACTGACTGCTATTCAAAATGGCAGAGGATCACAGACTTGCTCTCAGTGAATCCTAACAGTCCCTGGTTCAGCATTCTTCAAAGTTGCTTAGTCTCTGTAACATAATCTGCAATTGCCACAGCTTTTCTGTGAGATTTAGGGCTGTGGTCTTCCTGGAGGCTCAGAAAAGATTTAGCGATTCTCAGATACTCATTGAGAAGTGACTCAAATTTCCTGTCCCCGTGTTAAAAAAATACTGAGATCAAATAAAAATAATAAAGCTGTTTGCTGCAGGAAATATTCTGGAAAGACTGTAAACCAAGAAGGCTGCTTACTTATTTAGTTCAACAGCTTACTTCAGGATCCTCACACTGGCAGGTCCCACAATCCAAAATTATCATTATCAGTTCTCTGTGTGTGTATGTGTGCGCACATGTGTGTGCATACATGTGTAGTGAAAACACCTAAAATCTATTCTCAGCAAATTGCCAGTATATGAAGATAGATATGTTAATTAGCTTGATTGTAGTAATCATTTCACTATGTACATGTATATTAAAACATTATCACCTTAAATATATAAAATTTTTATTTATTTATTTACTTAGAGAGTGAGTGGGGGTGGGAGCAAGGGGAGAGAGGGAATCTTAAGCAGATTCCACACCCAGCACACAGCCTGACGTGGAGTTCAATCTCATGACCCTGAGATCATGATCTGAGCCGAAATCAAGAGTCAGATGCCTAAACGACTGAGCTACCTAGTGGCTAAAATTTTTTACTTAAATAAATTATTAAAATTTTATTTAAATATTTATAATTTTTATTTAAATAACCTATTTTTTAAAACTAGCATGTCATAACTTTGCCTGATCCAAACTCACTCAGCCCTATCCCAATCCTGCCTTGCAAAGCTCCCTTTAAAATTTTTTTTAATAAACTTCATTTTTTTTAGAGTGGTTTTAGGTTTATATCAACATTGAGCAGAAACTACTGGGAGTTCCCATATACTTACTCTCTGTTCCCACACATATACAACCTCCCCCACTGCTGATATCCCACACCAGGCTGGGACACTCGGTACAACCAATGAACCCACAGAGACGCATCATTATCACCCAAAGTCCATAATTGACCTTAGGGTTCATGCTTGTCAAACTTCCTTTTAAAAAGAATCACCCAAGTGTAGCACTAAACCCCTATAAACACCCTTCCCTGCCTTCTCTCTTCTGAGATAATCAAGGCAATCAAAGCGGCAGTCTACCTTACTGTTTCAGGTCCAGTAAACACAGTCTTCTTGGCCAACAGGTGTCTCTAATGGTTCTGTTGGTGACTTTCTGACACCATGTTATAGCTCACTTCCTTGAAGAGCAGTGACCATGACCCACAGATAGAAATGATTTTATGTCATAATCATTACATTCAAAGATGTCCATAGGGATGACTTGGGATTGAGACAACTATCAGACTACCTTAAAGAGGATGCTAAACATCTGTGATGAGGACCTTTTTTTAAAAAAGTCATTACCCTTTGGTGCCTAGGTGGTTTAGTCGGTTAAGCATCACCCTTTGGCATAGGTTGTGATCCCAGGGTCCTGGGATTGAGCCCCATGTCTGGCTCTCTGCTCAGCGGGGAGTCTGCTTCTCCCTCTGCCCCCACCGCCTCACGCTCTCTCTCTCTCAAACAAAAAAATATTATTTTTTTTAAAAGTCAATACCCGGGACACCTGGGTGGCTCAGTCAGTTAAGCGGCCGCCTTTGGCTCAGGTCATGATCCCAGGGTCCTGGGATCGAGCCCTGCATCCAGTTCCCTGATCGGCGGAGAGCCTGCGTCTCCCTCTCCCTCTGCTTGCTGCTCTGCCTACTTGTACTCTCTATCTCTGTGTCAAATAAATAAAAACCTTCCAAAAAAAAAAAAGTCAATACCCTCATTTGCTACCTCACCCACAGCATTTGCAATGTGTCTAGTTGAATGGTTCTAAGCAATTTAGCAGACCCAACTTAGTTATTGGGGTAACATTTTTCCTTACAAAGTAGTTGGGAGATGAGAACAATTTTCTAATCTCCCAAATGATAAGCTCTAACAAAATGAAGTGAAGAAAAATGTAGTAGATCATTGCAAACTTCATCTCAAAGTGGATTTTGTATGTTACCAAGCTAAAGTTCTGCTTGATGCAGAGCTGTGGTTACACTGGCTTTAGCCCCAAATCATTGTGCAAGAGGTGGGGTCTCATAAGGAGGCAACTGCCCCAGTCATATGAACCATCAGATCTTTTTCAGTAATGACTTCAAGAGGATCCCAGCCCTAAGTCTCTCAGATTCTAGGAACCCAAGAGGAATGGAGACCTGGGGGTATACTATATGTGCTAGTTAGAGCCCAAACGAAATTAATGATCTCTTGGTAAAGGAGAGTTCTCTGGTGAAATGGGAGATGCTCAAATTAATTTTCAACTATAGAAAATGGCCAATGGGATGCATTTGTTTAAAAACCAAAACAAGGGGTGCCTGGGTGGCTCAGTTGGTTGAGCGGCTGCCTTCGGCTCAGGTCATGATCCCGGAGTCTTGGGATTGAGTCCCGCATCAGGCTCCCAGCTCCACTGGGAGTCTGCTTCTCCCTCTGACCTTCTCCCGACTCATGCGCTCTCTCTCTCTCTCTTTCTCTCTCTCAAATTCTCAAATAAATAAATAAAATCTTTAAAAAAAAATAAAATCAGCAAAACTCTTTAAAAAATAAATAAATAAATAAATAAAAATCAAAACAAAACTTGGGACACCTGGGTGGCTCAGTCAGTTAAGCATCCAACTCCTGGTTTCAGCTCAGGTCACGATCTTGGGGTGGTGAGACTGAGCCCTGCCTCGGGCTTCTCGCTCTGCAGAGAGCGATTCTCTCTCTCTCTCTCGCTCCCTCTCCCTCTGTTCCTTCCCTCCACTCATACGTGCTCTCTCTCTCAAATAAATAAATAAATAAATAAATAAATAAATAAATAAATCTTTTAAAAGTATGAATAAAAACCCAAACAAAACCAAATCTAGGGGCGCCTGGGTGGCTCAGTTGGTTAAGCAACTGCCTTCGGCTTAAGTCATGATCCCGGAGTCCCACGATCAAGTCCCACATCGGGCTCCCAGCTCCATGGGGAGTCCGCTTCTCACTCTGACCTTCTCCCTTCTCATGCTCTCTCTCACTCTCTCTCTTTCCCAATAAATAAATAAATAAAATCTTTAAAAAAAATCTAAATGTGTGACTATATATGTGTGTTCCAAGCATGCAGAAAAATATGTAGAAGGATATTCACCATCATCAGTTATTTCAGGAGGATAGAAATAGAGGTAGGTGGGGAAATTATGCACTTCTTTGGATATCTTTAGACTATTTTACTTGTTACAAAAAATTAGAGAATTCTTGAAAGTGTAAAATCCTCACTTCTTCTGAAATATAGGCACCTGTGCCAGAAAGGAAAAGGAGAAACTTCTGCTACTATTGCTTTCAATCCTGGCAGCAAAAAAAATATATATCTGATAGAATAAAATTCCTCAGTGTTGACATGTCTTTAAATCAACAGAAGATAAGTCTACACCAGTGGACTGTTGGCAGGAAGAGGATGGATGGTGCTTTGTGTACTATGTGGAGTGAAGTGGAGACCAACACAAAAACAGAAAGGAAAGTCTTCAGCAGGCCCTGTGGGTGCCTTGGAGAAGGTAAGGCTGTTGGCTTCTGTGAACAACAGGTATTCCCAATGACCTTGGAGGTGACTCTGGGTGAGGATGTTATGTATAAATCTATCGCCCTTGTAAGATGTGGGAAAGCCACTGGGATATTCTCAGCCCAGGGTTTCCAAACAGGTGTCCTTCTGTGAGCAGAAGCAGCCATACTGTTGGGTCATAAAAATCAGTCATCAGGCATTTCCCTTCAACATCAGATGTCATGGTAATAAAAGTCTCTCAAAAAATCAAGTCTGATTAAATCTTGTCCCTGCTTTCAATCCTTCAGGGCACTGGGAGAAATCAGAGCTGCTAAGTACGGTAGAGAAGGCGCCATCTTGCACAATTCACAGTACCTCCAGCATTTCTGCTGCTCAACAAAACCAAACTGCTTACAAAGTTTCCAGTCTCTGTACATCTTCCTGGACCTGCCACATATATACATGAGCAACTTTTCCTTGTCCCTTCCCTTCCCCATCTGACAAATGCTTGTGCCTCCCACAATATCCATCAGATGACACCCCATCTTCAAAGCTATCCCTGGCCTGGCCTCTGACGAGAGTTAGTGATTTCTTCCTCTGTGCCCCCACCCACCCACCAGAACTGCCACCTCCACCAGTCCAAGTGTGGGCAGGCACAGGGGCAGTGAGACGTGGGATCAGAGTCCAGGGAATGTAGGGTGTAGAGGCCCAGAGAGTGGTCCAGGAAGCAGCATGTTGGGGAGAAGTCCCATCAAAGGTGTATTCGAAAAATCCCCTCAGCATGTGAGAGTTCACCCTCGAGGTATAAGGCAGAACCCAGAGAAATAGGGTGAATCTGAAGGAAGGTTCATG
This sequence comes from Nasua narica, assembly GCA_028533885.1. NCBI lineage: Eukaryota > Metazoa > Chordata > Mammalia > Carnivora > Procyonidae > Nasua > Nasua narica. Next base: position 83,909,548 of record CM052811.1, on the reverse strand, counting down.
GCTGCACCATCATGAGGGATGCCCGCAGCCTTGGACTAGGCCCAAGTGCCTGTGAATCGTGGAGGCTTGGCCTAGAGACCACTCCTTCCTCAGACCCCTTCCCTCCATCTTCCCTATTCAAGGGATCCTAAAGTGGGTATCAGAGACTACTTCTCAGGCTCACACCACTCCCTGCTTCATCCATCTAACAAAAAGATCAGTAAAGTTTCATCCACCTGACCCTGGCCCAGCCATTTCTTCAAAATCTCATTTCTCAAGGCTTACATTGTTTGGAATACTTAAAAACCTTTCAGAATGAAGGGGAGCTTGGAGGTGGAAGAAAAAGGGGACGTCCCCTTTCTCTCATAAACTTCAATACAGTTGGCCTGTATGAAAATCCACAAAGTCATTTTAGGAGTATTACAGTTTCAAGTTGTACATTAAATCACTTATTACTAAAAATTCTTGCTCTTTTATGTCTTAAATTCTCTTTATTAAATCTATTTTGTCCTTTAGTGACATTCACTTGAGATTAAAGAGGAAATGAATGGGACCATCGATTGAAAAAATGGAGAAAAGATAAGTTGTACATTCAATGATTCTACCAAAAATATTTTCATGATATGACGTTGTCTAGCAAAGTTTTTTGAATATATATGATGATGATGACACTTAAATTTTTCTTTCTCTTTTTTGATACTTAACTTTTTCATCCATGTGACTGGCTATAATTATTCTTTTCTACAAAACAGAGTTCCATAATTAAAGAAAGCAAACAAAAGCATAAAGCAACTTTAAGGACAAAATTAAAAGTTCTTAATTGCAATATTAATTGCAACACTGAAGTTTAAATATATAAAATAAAAAATTGTCTAAGTTAACTGTATGCATTTTGTCCCCCAAACCCATGTTCAGGGAACACATTTCTACGCATTTCTCTTAACAATTACAGATCATATTGGCAGGTAAAATTCTTGGGCAGCATGCCTTCCCAAAAATTAGAGTGGATTTTATTCACAGATGCGAGTTTATCAATTGTTCACCAACTCCATCAGCTGAAGACATTTAAGAGCTTACATATCACTTTCTATGTATTTTATTCATGTTTTTACGGAATCACATTTCATTACCTTCAAGCGCAGGCTGGCCTGTGGCTGGAGCTGTAGGGTAAGAGAGGCCTCACACACCACACAGATGGGAGTGTTCACAGGTACCATGTTTCCACACTCTGCACATAAGCCCATCTGCACAAAGAAAGAGATTTGTCTTGGGATGCAAAAACTGAAGGTGTAAGTAGATCTTCGAATATAAAATTTAATTTAATTTGCTTTTGGGGTGCCTGGGTGGCTCAGTTGGTTAAGCATCTGCCTTCAGCTCAGGTCATGATCCTGGAGTCCTGGGATCGAGTCTAGCATCGGGCTCTCCACTGAGCAGGGAGTTTGCTTCTCTCTCTTCCTAGGTCCCTCCTCCCTCACTTGTGCTCTCTCTCTCTCTTTCTCAAATAAATAAAACCTTAAAAAAAAAGATTTAATTTGATTTTGTAAAAAAAAAATCTTTAAAAATAATTACCTTTATTCTTATTTTTGTGTATTGTAAGAACATGTTTATTGTAGAAATAGATGTATAAAAAAAAAAAGAAAAAATATCTTACAACACCATGGAGTAAGGAAACCCACAAATCCTCTCTCCAAAAAGCAATTATAAAGTTGGATAAAACTGTCATTTCAGATTCAAAAAACCATTCCAGATTCTGAAAGTCACTGAAGGCACACAGCAAACTGGAAAGTGGTGAATTGCAGATAAGAACACTGCGACTCTATGTGGTTCCTCCTTGAGGCTGTTCCCATCCTCCCCAGTGAGAGCTTCACTGGGGCAGAACAGGCTGTGAAAACTAGCAGCTTCGTAGCTGCTGCTGGGCAGGGCTCATCTGATTTGGAACACTGTCAAGATGACAATCTCAGTGGCAAGCAAACAGGGAGGGCCAGTGGCTCTATAATTATGCCTGAAATCATTGTCCTTTTTGAGGCAACTAGCCAGGGATTTAACAGAAAGTTCCAGGAAGTAAGTCAAATATAGGGAGCTTGATAAGCTCCCCATGTATCTTTAATAGACTGGAAGATAGGCACATGTATAGCATAAACCAGAGTGCGCGTATGCCACTCACACATCTCTGGCTGATGGAGGTTACGTATGGAGATGCAAGGGACAGTTCAGTATAAAGTAAAAGCTGAGGCAGACTTGAAAATAGCCTGAAGCTTGAATGTTCAACCCAGCCCACACTTAGATCCCTCAGCAGAGAGTGGAAGCCTTACTGGACCAAAGTATTCGAGTACAACTTCTGGCCAATCTTCAGTTGAGCACTAAGCTATGCAGACCCGGGGTGACCCCAGGCTTAAAAATAAAAACAAGAACAAAAAACCTGACATCAGGGTCACCTGGGCGTCTCAGTGGGTTAAGCCTCTGCCTTCGGCTCGGGTCATGATCTCAGGGTCCTGGGATCGAGCACCGCATCGGGCTCTCTGCTCAGCAGGGAGCCTGCTTCCCCACCCCCCCACCTGCCTCTCTGCCAACTTGTGATCTCTTTCTCTCTCTGTCGAATAAATAAATAAAATCTTTTAAAAAATCCCAAAAAACCTGATATCAGTGGCCACACATTTCAGGGGAGAAAACATGAAAAAAAAAATTAATCCCAGTAAACAACAAAAACAGCAAAAACAGAAAAAGAAAAACGACAATAGGAGAAAAAGTCAGAATCTAGAGTTGTTACAATATATCATCTAAAATGTCCAGAATTAAAGAAAAGAATTATGAGGCATACAAAAAACAAGAAAGTGTGACCTATACTCAGGGGGGAAAAAAAACAGTTGATAGATATAGTATCCCCAGATGTTGGATTTATAAGATTTCAAAAGAGCTATTATAAAAATGTTCAAAGAACTCAAGGAAACCATGTTTAAAAGATAAAGAAAGTATGATGGCAATGATCCAAAAAATAGGGACTCTCAATAAAGACACGGAAATTATTTTTTAAAAAGAACCATATCAAAACCTGGAGTTTATTATTGTTTTTAAAGATTTTATATATTTGACAGAGAAAGAAAGAGAGAGAGAGCACAAGTACAAGCAGGGGGAGCAGCAGGCAGAGGGAGAAGTAGGCTACCAGCTGAGCAAGGAGCCCAATGCAGGACCTGATCCTAGGACCCTGGAATCATGACTTGAGTGGAAGGCAGATGCTTAATTGACTGAACAACCCAGGTACCCCAAAATTAAAATTAAAATTAATTTTTTTAAATTAAAATAACTGAAATATAGAAAAAAAAAATTCTCCAGAGAGACTCAAGAGCAGATCAGAGATAACAGAAGAAAGAATTGGTGAACATGAATATGTTCAAAAGAAATTTTCCAATCTGAGGAACAGAGAAAAAGGATGGAAGAAAATAAATAAACCATCAAACACCTGTGGGACAATATAAAACATATCAACTTAAATGTAATAGGAATCCTAAAAGGAAGGGAGAGGAAAGAAAAGGCAAAAAAAGAATCTGAAGAAATAATAGCCAAAAACTTCCCCCATTTGAAGAAAAACATTAATCCATAGTTCCAAGAAAATCAATTCAAGAAAGATAAACAGAAAGAGATCCACACTTAGTCATACTATAGTCAAATTGTTGAATGTTAGAGACAGAAAAGTCTTAAAAGTAGCAAGAGAAAAAACTATCACATCCATCAAAAACCATGCAGGCCAGAGGTAGGAGAATAATGTATTCAAAGGACTAAAATTATTATTATTTTTTTGACAGAGAGAGAGAGAGAGATCAGAAGTAGGCAAAGAGGCAGGCAGAGAGAGAGAGCGGGGGAAGCAGGCTCCCTGCCGAGCAGAGAGCCCGATGCGGGGCTCGATCCCAGGACCCTGAGATCGTGACCTGAGCCAAAAGCAGAGGCTTTAACCCACTGAGCCACCCAGGCGCCCCAGGACTGAAATTAAAAATAACTATCAAACAAGGGGCTCCTGGGTGTTTCAGTTGGTTAAGCATCCAACTCTTGGTTTCAGCTCAAATCACGATCTCAGGGTTGGGAGATAAAGCCCCACATCGTGCTCCCACTCAGTGGGGAGTCTGCTTGAGATTCTCTCTCCTTCTGCCCCTCCTTTCTCCCCTCTCTCAAATAATTAAGTAAATCCTTTCAAACAAGAATTCTATATCCGGTAAAACTATCCTTCAAAAGAGGATGCAAAATAAATAGTATCAGATAAACAAAGACAGAGAGAAATGGCTAGCAAATGTGTCTTAAGTAAAGGAAGTCCACCAGGCTGAAAATAAGTGACACTGGATGATAACTTGAATTCACAGGAAAGAAATGAAGAAATGAGAGACCAGATTTAATAAATATGCGAGTAAATATAAATGAGTATATAAACATTTTTCTCATCTTTAAATGACATAAGATGACATAATACTGCATTTTCAGTTTATAACATATATAACATATATACATGATGATATATATTACAGAAAAGATAAATAAATGGAGAGGAAAAGGAGTATGGCTGTTGACCATTGGATAGCAGAGAAGTTCAACTAGCATGACACAGACCTGAACCAACAAGCAAAAAGCAAAAAACCGGGTCCAATGAAACCTGTTTGGAAATCTCCCTCTGGGAGTTTTGGTGAGCTGATAGAACAGGCTGGGAAGCCATGTGCAAGCATGCTGCTGAAACTTGCTGGCAAACTGCCCACTGGGATGCCTGAGGACTACCTGGAAGCTGGGGTGCCAGTGAAACTCAGGGAGAAGCTGTTCGTGGGATATTACCAAAACGCAGTGGGGTTTAGCACAATTGCGTTCCTGCAGGTTAGCTGAGCACCATCAAAGTACAAAGAGACGGAAGCACACCAGATCCAGGAAGAAAAGCCAAGCCCATTCTCCTGCAGGGTCCCTCCAGCAGCAATGTTCCTCTACTAACAAAAATTAACATCTAGCTAGCCGGCACAGAAGAAATGTTTAAAGGGTCCAGCTCCAGGACCCATGAGGCAGGGCAATGAAGGGGGGATCTGGAGCTGTAAGGTGCACTTCTCCATCTGTCTAATGAGACTCCGAGTGTTTTGGATCTAAGAGCCTAGGAGTAGGCTCCACCCCCTTTGAATCCCAGAAACCCAGCTGAGAGCAGGACACAATAAGTAGTGAATAAAGAGTTTAAATTACAAATCTGATTATATATTATAGTGTATTAACAAATATTATTTTATTATTTTTTGAAAGATTTTATTTTATTTATTTGACAGAGGGAGAGATCACAAGCAAGCAGAGAGGCAGGCAGAGAGAGAGGGGGAAGCAGGCTCCCTGCTGAGCAGAGAGCCCGATGCGGGGCTCGATCCCAGGACCCTGAGATCATGACCTGAGCCGAAGGCAGAGGCTTTAACCCACTGAGCCACCCAAGCGCCCCTAACAAATATTATTTTAGGGGAAATATAGATGTTTCAAAGTTGGCATTTAAAATATTCATAACCTTGGGGCTCCTGGGTGGCTCAGTCAGTTAAGGCTCAGCAGGAAGCCTGCATCTCCCTCTCCCTATGCCTGCTGCTCTCCCTGCTTGTGCTCTCTCTCGGTCAAATAAATAAATAAAAATCTTTAAAAAATAACAAAAATCAATAAGATATTTATAATCTTTGATAACCTTTCCTCCCTAAAGGAACAAAGAAAGTTCTGAAAATCTGTTCTCTAGGGCGCCTGGGTGGCATAGTTGGTTGAGCAACTGACTCTTGGTTTCAACTCAGGTTGTGATCTCAGGGTCCTGGGATTGAGCCCCACATTGGGCTCTGTGTTCAGCACACTGTCGACTTGGGATTCTCTTTCTGCCACTCCCTAGTCCCATCCCCTGCTCACGCTCTCTCTCTCTAAAATAATAAATAAATAAAATCTTTGAAAATCTCTTTTCAGGCAAGTAAAAAATACCTTTGGCACTGCGCCAATGAACGACTATAAGCAGGGAAAATCCAACTGCTGGGAACTGTTTATATTTTATTTGCCATACCTCTTTATGAAGTTCAAAATATGTTATAGTAAATTAACTCCTACAACTTATGTTGGGATAAATTGTAAAAAATGTAACTATTTAGATTTTCACCCTTTGCTTGAAGATATAACTCAATTCTAGAACTCTAGACTTAAATTCACTGAATTAGTGGCTTTTTCTTAGTGACTATCTTTTTAAAAATGGTTATCTTTCAGTCACCATAGATCCTTTTATTTCATTTTGTAAACCCTACGCCAAAAAACTCCCGCAAGTTTCAAGTGCATAAAAGATAACACATTTTGGCAAAGGTTTTGATTTTTAGTAAGCTGAGCATCCTTTCTAACTACGGACTCATTAGTAGGCTAATACCAATTATTATCTATACTCAACAGCGAAAGTTTTTTAATTGATCAATCTATAGCTTATACCAGCAGCATCTTTGGACAGAACGATGTATCTTAAGGATCTACAGACTTGTAATTAGTGCTTCTCTCCATTTATTTCTAGAATAGAAGTATTACTGTTATAAACTGAATATCACGTGAGTAGGAAGTAGATATTTATCTATACACATATCACTGAAACAATAAGATTTCAGTATCCTTTGAGCCTGTGCTTCTGTAAAGCCACCAAAAGAAATGGCATCACAAACGAGGTTTTCCATTCTTGAATGGAAACTAAGGCAACTTTTAGGGTTTTCCATTCTTAAGTAAGAGACTGGACAATAAGAGATTAATCTGCCAGTAATTTTTTCAACAAGTATTTATGTTTGTGAATCATGAATGCCAGGTACTAGGCTACTGTGGCTACTAAAGATCAGATAAATCAATGAAAGAAGTTTATAAAGATTCTGCTACTCACCTGAGCTCCTTCTGGGGGTGGGAGACGACAGCCAAATATGGGTGGGACAGAAGAGCCACATTCTTGACAGAAGCGAGCAAAGGGGTCAGATGGGCGGGGGGCCAGGCAGTGGGCACATCTACAAGAAAATAGGTTCCTCATTGGCCATGTTCTGATGGGTTCACATTAAGAAGTCAGGCGAAAATCTCCAAGTGTTCAAACATTTTAGAAAAACAAAAACAAAGAGCAAACCACTCTCAAAGGCTATGGAACAAGGTTAAGACAGGGGATGCTTCTCCGGTCATTCTATTACAAAGTGGCCTTCCACCTGGACTCACTGGTGCCCTTCACCTGGCCTGGCTTACCTTACTTCCTGACTGTGGCAGAAGTTTATCAGCAGCCTTGATTCCACTTCTGAGTCATCCTATCACATTGGATTTGGTATGTGTGAGGGTGAGCCTCGAGAATTCCAGCAAAGTCTCATTAAGTGCAATTTTCTGACTTCCCAGCTGACCTCTGAGCTCAGTCTAAGTGACAGGTCTTGTCTGGAGGACCACTTCTTGGCCAAAGAAGATATACAAATGGCCAAGAAACACATGAAAAACATTCTCAACATCACCTGTCATTAGGAATGCAAAGCAAAACCCCAATGAAATTTCACTTTATATCTATTAGGACGACTATTAGAAAAACAGAAAATAACAAGTATTGTTGGAGAAAGTGTCACCCTTGTGCATTTCTGGTGAAGGCAGTAAAATGATGCAGCTGTTGTAGGAAACAGTTTGGCAGTTTCTCAAAAAGTTGGACAAGAATTACCATAAAATCAAAATTCCAGTCCGAGGTAAGTACCCAAAAGAATTGAAATCAGGGACTCAGATACTTGGACACCAGTGTTCCCAGCAGCATTATCCACAATAGTCAAATGTGGTAACAACTCAAGTGTCCATCAAAAGATGAGCGGAGAAACAAACTGTGGGGTATACATAATGGAGTATTTTTCATCTTTAATATTGAATGAAATTCTGATACATACTTCAATGTGAGAACTTTGAAAATATGCTATGTGAAATAAATCAAACCCAAAAGGACAAATATTGTCTGATTCTATTTATATAAGGTAACTAGAATAGGCAAATTCATAGAAACAGAAAGGAGAACGGGAGGTTACCAGGGGCTGCAAGGATTAGGTAAAGGAGTTATTGTTTAATGGGAACTGAGTTCTGTCTGGAATGATGAAAAAGTTCTGGAAATGGATGGCTGGTGATGGCTGCACAACATTGTGAATGTACTTAATGCTAGAGAATTGTATACTTAAAAATTGTTAAAATGGTAGATTTTATTTATTTATTTATTTATTTATTTATTTATTTTATTTACCACAATAAAAGTATAAAGGGCCTCAAAAACAATTGATTATATCCAATACAAGTAATAATATATATGTATAATATGTTTAAACATAATAATGTATTATGGGGTCCATAATATTTGTGGATGTGAAATGAGTGGCCACAATAGCACTAAGACTACCGTTACTCAGTGCCTAGAAGTATTGAATAGAAGGTTCTTAAGCTATATACAAAGTGGCATAATCCTATTTGAGGATAGACTGTGATGAGTTAAAATATGTAGTAGAAATACTAAAGCAACCACTAAAAACAAAGTTACAGCTAATAAGCTAACAAAGCATATAAAATAAAATGGAATCATGAAACATACCCAATTAATCCAACAGATGGCAGAAAAAAAGAAAAGGCAACAAAGAACAGATAAAATGAACAAAAAACAAATAGCATGATGATTGATTTAAATTCAAACACCTCAAAAATCAGAATATACTCTTAACACCCCAATTAAAATGTAGAAATTGTCAGGTTTTTTAAAACGCAAGACCTAACTAGATGTTGCTTTAAAAAAAACTTAAAGAAAAAAAAAATAGGTTAAAAGTAAAAGGATGAAAAAAGTTAGACTATGCAAACACTAATCAGAAGAAAGCAGGAGGGGCGATGTTAATGTCAGACAAAATAGATTTTTTTCAGACAAAATAGATTTCTGAGCAAAGGGTATCACCAAGGTTAAAGAAGGTTATTTCATCATGATAAAGGGGTCAACTCAGCAAGAGGACATAAGAATCAAAAAGATTTATAGACGATTATAGAACTTAAAAGTGCATGAAGCAAAATATGATAGAAAGCAAGGATAAGTAGACAAATTCATAATTATAGTCACATAGATTTCTCAATCACTGATTAAGCAATAGAGGTAACCAATACTATCAACCAACTTAACCGAATTGACATTTACAGAATACTCACCCTAGCAAAATGCACATTCTTTTCAAATGTACATGGAACATTCACCAATGAAATCATACATGTTCTCTGATCAAAAAAGGAATTGCATTTGAAATAAATACCAGAGTATATAAGGAAAATCCCCAAATATTTGGAAATTTAATAAAATACTTTCAAATAACCCATGGGTCAAAAAAGAAACAACAAGGACAATTAGAGTTTACGCTGAATTAAAATGAAAACACAACAGGGGCGCCTAGCTCAGTCAGTAGAGTGTGAGGCTCTTGATCTCAGGGTCATGAGTTCAAGCCCTACATTGGGCATGGAGAATACTTAAAAAAATTAAAAATAAAAATGAAATGAAATGAAATGAAAAGACATTTTCATTAGAAAAGACATACCAACATTAGGGACTAATGCAGTACTCAGGGAGAAATACAGAGTTCTAAATGCCTATATTAGAAAGAAGAAAGGCTTCAAATGAATGACTTCATCTTCCACATTAAAGAAATTAGAAAAAGAAGAGCAGGGGCACCTGGATGGTGCAGTTGGGTGAGCAAACAGCTCTTAGTTTCAGCTCAGGTCCTGATCTCAGGGTCAGGAGATCGAGCCCCGTGTCCAGCTCCACACTCAGTGTAGAGTTGGCTTCAGATTCTCTCTCCCTCTGCCCCCTGCTCCTTTTCTCTCTAACAAATAAATAAATCTTAAAAAAAAAAAGAAGAAGAAGAAGAAGAGCAAATGAAACGAAAGGTTCACTAAAAAAATAAATAAACCTAACCAGACTTATTTATTAAACAAATTTAATACGTAGTTTATAATCTTCCTTAAACCTCTGGACCCCAGTGCCTTTACTAGTGTACCCTACCAAACACCTAAGGAAGAAATAATATCAATTCTAAACAAACTCAGAAAATTAAAGGAGAGAGAATACTTCCCAACTCATTTTGTGAACCCAGAATCACCCTGATACTAAAATCAGACAAAGACATTGTAAGGCATGAAAACTACAGACCAATTATCCCTCATGTGCATATACACAAAAGTTCTTTATATTTTAGCAAATGAAATTAAACATTACATAAAATAGATAATACTTCAAGTGAGACTTATCTTAGGAATGCATGGTTGATTTAAAACTTAAAAATCAGGGCCTCTGGGTGGCTCAGTTGGTTAAGCGTCTGTCTTCAACTCAGGTCATGATCCCAGAGTCCTGGGTTCTAGCCCTGCATTGCGTTCCCTGCTCAGTGAGAAGCCTGCTTCTCCCTCTCCCTCTGCCTGGTGCTCTGTCTACTTGTGTGCTCCCTCCCCCCCCCATACCGAATAAATAAAATAAAATTTAAAAAACTTGAAAATCATAGATGCCTGGGTGGCTCAGTCAGTTAAGCATCTGCCTCTGGCTCAGGTCATGATCCCAGTATTCTGAGATCAAGCCCCAGCATCGGGCTTCCAGGCTCAGCAGGGAGTCTGCTTCTCCCTCTTTCTTTGCCCTTCCCCCAGCTCATGTTGTCCCTCTCTCTATCTCAGATAAATAAATAAAATCTGAAAAAAAGAAAAAAACTCTCAGCAAGCTAGTAATAGAAATTTTCCTCAATTCGAAAGGTCAACAAAAAAATCAACAGCCAGTATCATATTTAATGTTGAGAAATGCAATGTTTTCTCCCTAGGTTCAGGAACAAGGCAAGAAGGTCCACTCTCATCACTTCTATTCTAAATTTACTGGGCGTTCTGGCCAAGACAACAAGTCAAGAAAAAAAAGAAAAAAAAGAAAAAAATCTGCATATATGTTCCAGCTGCAGAGAGCAGACAGGTTTTGGCTTGCAGAGCTCCTCAGGGGAGGGAAGAATATATGAATAGGGAATGTTGCCATCCAGGTGGCTTTAGGGTCCTAAGGAGTAGAGAAGGATGGCACCAGGAGGTCTGGATGGATCTAATTTGCACAGGAGTTCCCTGTAGATAAATAACAGATCCCCCAACTTCTATCCCCCAGGATGTAATGGCTGAATTAATACGTAATCAAATGCACTGTGACTAAGGCAGGTGCACCCCCACCCAATACCATTTCTTACCCTCTAACCCTACCTGGTCTTTAACAAAGCATTGCTAATTCTAAGGATAATCTTTAGTTTATTGCGTTTTTTTGTAAGTTTTAAATTTTTTTAAAATATTTTTATTTATTTAACACAGAGAGAAAGATAGCGAGAGAGGGAACACAAGGAGGGGGAGTGGGAGAAGGGAGAAGCAGGCTTCCCTCTGAGCAGCGAAGCCCGATGAGGGGCTCGATCCCAGCGCCTTGAGATCATGACCTGAGCCGAAGGCAGACGCCTAACAGCTGAGCCACCCAGGCGCCCCTTTGTAAGTTTTAAATAAATCAGTTTATACTGGAAGGAAGGGAGGGAGGGAGGGAGGGAGGGAGGGAGGGAGGGAGGAAGGAAGGAAGGAAGGAAGGAAGGAAGGAAGGAAGGAAGGAAGGAAGGAAGGAAGGAAACAGAAAATGAAGAAGTAAAACAATTGCCTTTATTTGCAGGTGAGGGGTGCCTGGCTACCACAGTCAGAAGAGCATGTGACTCTTGATCTCAAGATCAGGGTTGTGAGTTTGAGCCCCAAGTTGGGTGTAGAGATTAAATAAATAAACTTTTAAAAAAATTAAAAATATTCACAGGTTTCCTGACCACCTATATAGATAATTCTCTGGATTCTGCCAAAAAAGTTAAAAGAATAAGTGAGTTGAGTAAGGTTCCAGGATATAAGAACACCAGACAAAAATCCATTTTATATCCCAGCAATAAATAATCAGAAATTTACATTTTAAAAGCAATACTATTTATGACAACATCAAAAAACTATGAAATACTTAGGAATCAATTTGGCAAAAGTATGTAAAACCTGAGCACTATAAACTCAGTGCTGAGTTTTCTGAAACTGAAAACTACACTGAAACTGAAAACTACAAAACATTGCTGGAAGAAATTATGGAAGACCTAAATAAACAATGAGATACCCCATTTCCTGGACTGTAAAGACTCAAAATTGTTAATAACATCAATCTGTCTTAAATTAATATATCAACTAAATGCAATCCAAATCAAAACTCTAGCAGACAGGGGCGCCTGAGTGGCACAGTAGGTTAAGTGTCTGCCTTCGGCTCAGGTCATGATCCCCGGGTCCTGGGATAGAGCCCCGTATTGGGCTCCCTGCTCAGCGGGAAGCCTGCTTCTTCCTCTCCCACTCCCCCTGTTTGTATACCCTCTCTTGCTGTGTCTCTCTCTGTCAAATAAATAAATAAAATCTTTTTAAAAAAACCAACAAAACTCTAGCAGACATTTTGTAGATATCGAGAGGTTGATTTTATTTTATTTTTTAATTTTTTAAAAAATATTTTATTTATTTGACAGAGAAAGATCACAAGTAGGCAGAGAGGAAGGCAGAGAGAGAGGGGGAAGCAGGCTCCCCCCTGAGCAGAGAGCCCGATGTGGGGCTCAATCCCAGGACCCTGAGATCATGACCTGAGCGGAAGGTAGAGGCATTAACCCACTGAGCCACCCGGAAGCCCCTTGAGAGGTTGATTTTAAAACTTATTTGAAAATGCAAAAGTACTGAGAAGAGCCAAACTATTTTTGTAAAAGAAAAACAAAGTTGGAGAATTTATAATACTTAGTTTTAAGACTTATTATAAAGGTATGGTAATCAAGAAGTGTGGTAGTAAATAAATATAGACAAACATCAGTGGATCAGAATACAGAGTCCAGAAACAGAGCCACAAAATTCCAAAAGTAATCGATAAGGAAAGGACAATCTCTTCAGCTAATGGTGCTGGAAAAAGCTCACATCATAATTAAATATGGACCATAAACCTAAATATAAGAGAAAAAATTTCTAGAAGAAAACATAAAGGAAAATCTTGTGAGTGGAATCTGTCTTGGGTTTGGTAAGGACTTCTTAAATATGTCAAAATAAAAATTAAGTATAAAAGAAAAATAAATACATTGCATTTCATCAGAAATAAAAACTTCAGCTCTTCAAAAAAAAAAAAATTTCTTAAGCAAATAACAAGCCAAAATTGGGAGAAGATATTTGCTAAACATATATTAACAAAAGAGAACATGTACAACTCTATAATTAGGAGATATAATACTCAATTTTTAAAAAGGGCAAAATGGACTTCCATTAAATTGCCTTTGTAATATGAAAATGTATTAGTACAAACTAATAAAATGTGTACTATATTTTAAAAAAAGGGCAAAATGTTTGATTTTTTTTTTAAAAGATTTTATTTATTTATTTATTTGACAAACAGGAGAGAGATCACAAGTAGGCAGAGAGGCAGGCAGAGAGAGAGGGGGAAGCAGGCTCCCTGCTGAGCAGAGAGCCCGACGCGGGGCTCGATCCCAGGACCCCGAGATCATGACCTGAGCCGAAGGCAGAGGCCTCAACCCACCGAGCCACCCAGGCGCCCCAAGGGCAAAATGTTTGAAAAGGCACCTTCCCAAAGAAGGTATATGGATGGCAAATAAATACTTTTAAAGATGCTCAAAATCATTAGTCACTAGAGAAATGCAAATGAAATGCACAAGCACCATCTCAAATATTATGGCCAAACATAAAAATTTAAGCATTGGTGAGGATGTAGAGAAAGTGGGATTCTCCTATACTGCTGCTGGGAATGTAAAACGGTGCACCTCCTTTGGAAAACACTTTGGCAGTTTCTTAAAAAAGTTAAATGTATACCTATCATATGGCAAAGGCATTTCACTCCAGGTATGTACTTAAGGGAAATGAAACTACATGTGCACATCATGACTATACAAATGTTCTTAGCTTTATCTGTAACAGCCCCAAACTGGAAACAACCCAGATGTCCATCAATAGACAGATTGTGATGTATCCATACAATGGGATACTACTCAACAATAAAAAAAAATGAACATTTGCTATGTGCAGCAATGCGGGTGAATCAAAATGACTAGGAAAATAGAAGAAGCCTGGCAAAAAAGAGCACATACTAAATTATTCCATTTATGTATGGAATCAAATGTAAACTAAGCTATAGTGACAAGAAGTAGACCAACAGTTGCCTTAGGATAGGGAGGGATTTCAAAAGGGTACAGTGCAAGAAACTTTTGGAGGTGAGGGACTTGTTCATTTTCTTGATTATGTTGATAGTTTCAAGGTTATATGCATGTCAGTTGCACTTTTTTTTTTTTGCAAAATGAATTAACTTTTTTTACTTGAGTAGAGTTGACACACAATGTTATATTAGTTCAGTTGTACAACATAGTGGTTAGATTTCTCCATATGCTACACTTACCCCAAGTATAGCTACCATCCATCACCATAGAATGTTATTACCACTGACTATATTCCCTAGGATTTTATTCCTGTAACTTACTCATTCCATAACTGGAAGTCTATTTCTCCCACTCCTCTTCCCCCATTTTGCCCATCTCTCTGACCCCGTCCCTTCCAGTATCCATCACTTTGTTCCCTGTATTTATAAGTCTTGTTCTTCTGTTTGTTTATTCATTTGTCTTGTTAAATCATATGGTATTTGTCTTTCTCAATATGATTTATTTCATTCAGCATAATACCCTCTAGGTCTATCTATGTTGTCACAAATGGCATGACCTCATCCTTTTTATGGCTGTGTAATATTCCACTGTATAAATATACCACATCTTCCCTATTCATTAGCCTATTGATGAACACCTAGGTTTTTCCATGTCTTGGCCACTGTACATAATGATGTGATATACATAAGGGTCAACTGTACTTTTTAAGTGAGTACAATTTTATTGTATACTTCTAAAATTTATAAAAATTTAACAAAAGACAGTTGGGTGAACAAACACCATTCTTAGGCCTCAGCCTTAAATTTTCTTGACAATGTCTCAGTAGGATTTAAGAAATAGTAAAGGAAATGCGATACTTACTTGAGAAAGTCTGTCTCTCTTTGAATTCTCATGATCTCTGTGCTTGTCAAACTCTTCTGGCCAGTTATGTGTGCAAAACTAGGGAACTACGATTAAGGATACATATAAAATCACGGTAAAAACTCTGGTACAGTAAAATTGCATTAAAATTTATTTTAATGTGTTGTCTTATCATATCCAGCACTCATTTTTTAAGAACCATGATGGGAGAGTCAGAAGTAATGATTACCCCAGGACCCAACATTAAAAAAAATTAAGATGCTATCACAATTAGACATGTATATTTCATTAGACACAAGAGTTTACAACAAGAGATCTGAATTTGTCATCACACAACCAGAGTTTAGAATTTAAAAACCCAAGTTGCCCTCCATTTTTCTTAAAGATTACATCCCTAGGAAACTAAAAATTCACCTAAAAGAATCTATGCAGAGAAAACATTTAACTCGTTTTGATATATTTTTATTTGAGCATTCACTTTGTACCAGGCACTATGTTTGACACAGGGAGGGGGACAAAGATAAATTTCACATGGTCCCTACCCTTTAGGAGCTGAACTGGCGTAAATACAAAATACTGAAACACTGTGGGTTCAGTGTCATAATGCGTTTGTGTTGAGTCCCATGGGACCCTAGAGGCGGAAATAATCACATTCACTTGCTTCAAGGGAGAAAGGCTTCCCAGGGTGCTAACACCTGAGCTGGGCCTAGGAGAGTAAAAGAAGGGTTGTCAAAAGGACACAAGACAATGGGAATCTGAAGCAGAGTGGTATAGTATATGCCACTTGCAAAGGCACAGTGGTAGGGCAGTGCTTAGCCTATCCTGGGGCTCAGGGGTGTGACACGATTTAGAAGTCCGAGCAGCTGGAGAAGGAACATGGAGGGGAGGAGCTATCTATCACTTAGGAAGGGTGTTACACCTGCTAAAATGGTATTATGTAGTCCTTATCTCTTTAACAGTTCACAGTGATCTTATGAGGTGGTTAATGTTATCCTCATTTAAAAGTTTTTTGGTGGGGTGCCTGGGAGGCTCAGTTGTTAAGCGTCTGCCTTTGGCTCAGGTCATGATCTCAGGATTCTGGGACTGAGCCCCCCATTGGGCTCTCTGCTAAGTGGAAGACCTGCTTCTTCCTCTCCCACTCTCCCTACTTGTGTTCCCTCCCTCGCTGTGTCTTTCTATGTCAAATAAATAAATAAAATCTTAAAAAAATAATTTTTCGTAACAGTTTCTTTGATATGATTTTAAACTTATAGAAAAATTGCAAGGAAAGTACAAATAACTCCTGCATACCCAGCTTGACCAGTTTTTCATGTTAACATTTTGCCTGGTGCACCTTCCTTCTCTCTCTCTCTCTCTCTCTCTGTATGTGTGTCCCTGAATCATTTGAGAGTGAACGGCAGTTATGTTGCCCTTCTACCCCTACATACTTCAGTGTGCACGTCCTAAGAACAATGATATCCTCTTACACAACAATGCAATTATCGAAACCAGAAAATTTAATAGCTACACAATACTATTATCTAATCCCCAGATCTTTATTCAAATGTCATCGTTCGCACCAATGATGTCCTTCACACTATATATTTTTTCCACGATCTAGGATCCAGTCCAATGTCATGCTGTGCATTTAGTTGTCAAGTCTCTTTTGTCTCCTTTAATCTGAAATTGTCCTCAGTCCGTCTGCATCTTTCATGATCTTGACATGTTTGAAGAGTAACGTGTCATTTAATTTGTAGAATCTCCTTCGATTTGGTTTTGTCTGATGTTTCGTCATGATTGGATTCACGTATGTATTTTGGCACAAATATGAGAGAAATGATATTGAGTCCATCTCAGTGCCTCCAAGAGGCTCATATAATCCCCATTTTTGTTTCCCTTGCCTTTGAAGACATGTCTAGTAAGAAGTTGCTGCGGCCAAGGTCAAAGAGCTTCCTGCCTATGTTCTCCTTTAGGATTTAGATGAATTCCTGTCTCAGATTTAGATCTTTTTTTTTTTTAAGATTTTTATTTATTTATTTGACACAGAGAGAGAGAGAGAGCACAAGCAGGGGGAGGGGCAGGCAGAGGGAGAAGCAGGCTCCCCACTGAGCAGGGAGCCTGATGCGGGACTTGATCCCAGGACCCTGGGATCATGACCTGAGCCGAAGGCAGATGCTTAACCAACTGAAGGACTCAGGTGTCCCTCAGATTTAGGTCTTTAATTCATTTTGAGTTTATCTTTGTATAAGGTGTAAGAAAATGTTTCAGTTTCATTCTTCTGCATGTTGCTGTTCACTTTTCCCAACACCATTTGTTGAAGAGACTCTCTTTGGATATTCTTTCCTGCCTTTTTGAAGATTGGATATTCTTGGATATTCTTTCCTGCCTTGTTGAAGATTAGTTGACCATAAAGTTGAGGGTCAATTTCTGGGTTCTCTGTTCTGTTCCACTGATCTATGTGTCTGTTTTTGTACCAGTACCACACTGTATTGATGATTACAGCTTTGTAATAGACCTTGGAATCCAGAATTATGATGCCACCAGCTTTTGCTTTCTTCTTCAACATTCCTTTGGCTATTTGGGGTCTTTTCTGATCCCAGACAAATTTTAGGATTATTTGTTCCATTTCTTTGAAAAATAGCGATGGTATTTTGATAGGAATTGCATTGAATGCGTAGACTGTTTTGGGTAGCATAGATATTTTAACAATATTTGTTCTTAGATGGAGGTGGGTAGGGAGATGGGGTAACCGGGTGATGGCCATTAAGGAGGGCACTTGACGTAATAAGCACTGTAATATGCAACTGATCAATCACTAAACTCTACCTCTGAAACTAAAAATAATCATAATCATCATCATCCCCATTTTTAAGATGAAGACGCTGAGGCTCAGAAAGGTTGAGTCACTTGCTTGAGGTCATACCAACAATATCTGAACCATCTCATGTACCCAGGCCTCTCTGACCCCAATAGGGTCCTTGTCCACCACAATACCTACAGGCTGAACTTAGGACTCCAGAATTTATGCTTCAGGCAATGGGGAGCAGTCAGAGGTTTTGAGTTGCTTTTGTGTCAGATCCATCATGGCACAGACCAGATGTTGCAAAGTGGTGGTCTACTGACCAAATCTTGACTGCCATCAAGTTTCATTTGGCCCATATATATTCGTCCACGTAGCATTTCAAAATTTGATTTAATTGTTAACATTTAAAATTCCATTATATCACATAAAGATGCAGGTTTCTGGATTTTCTTGCAAAATCATGAGATGGAGCAACACTGAGCCTGTAGGCCTTCTCGTCGATAGTTGACTGGAGCTGAGTAGAGATAACTAATGCATTCAGCTGGCTCAGGGGTTCCACGTTGCCAGAGAACCCCCGACTCTTATGCCCTGAAACTAAAGCCCTATGTCAGCTGTCATTTATCTTCCACCTAGGTTTTACAACACATTTACTCTGCTGCCTAGCCCCTGATGGCGCCCCCAGGTCAGACACTGGTGGTATTGTGGACATGTTGTAATACCCAGTATTGTTAATTCTGATGTTTGCTGAAGTATGCTTCAGATGGGATTGAGCTGGAATATTGAGAAGAATCTCTTACCAACAGGAATAAAAAGAGTGGAAGATAAACATTCTGCAGTCCTTTTCTGGCTCCCTCAGTCCTCTAACTTCTAGTCAAATTCCCCAAATATGTCCCCATGTTCCTAGTTTTGGGGGATTCTAAATCTTGGAATCTTTTTATATTGTGTCATTCTATCTTAAACAACTCTTAAATAAGTAGGTGGGCAAGGTAATCTAAATATTCATACATGAAGAAAATCATTCTTTCTGACACATCACAGATTATTATGGTCATGTGAGAATGTTTTCTGAAAATAGTTGTGATTGCATTTTGTCATATACCATTCATTCTTCAAAATGGTATTTTTCTATCTCAAAACCAGGATTCTTGTATACTACACTGGCTATACTAGTGAGCACTAGTGCTCATTAGTTGAGTGGTCATTAATCCATTTGGTAACCAGGGAATCATTCTTCCAGGAGACAGACACAGTCAATCTTCTATTACACGGATGGTTGTCCTTTTGTTTACCGAGATTTCCAGGAAGGCCTTACTAGGTCTGTGGTCCTCTGGCCTGGGACCCAGACCAGAGACCCTTTGTGACCCTCCAGGAAATATAGTCAGTGGGTTGACAGAAGAACCCAGGAGGTCACACTGAGATACACTACAGCACTAGACACTAGAGAAGAAAAGGACTGGACTTTGGGATAAGGATAGTTGGTCTTGGGTGCCTGGGTGGCTCAGTGGATTAAAGCCTCTGCCTTTGGCTCACATCATGATCTCAGGATCCCGCAGGATGGAGACCCGCATCGGGCTCTCTGCTCAGCAGGTAGCCTGCTCCCCCCTCTCTCTCTGCCTGTCTCTCTGCCTACTTGTGGTCTCTGTCAAATAAATGAATAAAATCTTTAAAGGGTAGTTGGTCTTCTAGGCCAGGGATGCTCAGACTAAGCTTTTCACCAAAATCTTTCAGGAACTCCATCCCAGGCTTA
This sequence comes from Nasua narica, assembly GCA_028533885.1. Taxonomy (NCBI): domain Eukaryota; kingdom Metazoa; phylum Chordata; class Mammalia; order Carnivora; family Procyonidae; genus Nasua; species Nasua narica. The sequence goes on along the minus strand of CM052811.1, from coordinate 83,889,969 downwards.
TGGGATCAGATTACCTAAAAGGATTACAGGAAGGTATAGCTGGGAGGGCATATATATTTAAAATTCTCCCATGTGATTCTGTGCAATCAGGTTTGGGAGTCACGCTTTTTTTATACTTGATGCTAAATGTGAGCAGCCCTGGGATCACAGGTACAGAAGAAGCAGTTGTGGCTGGAAAGACAATGTGATTCCAGGTACATTCTACTTAGGACTCAGAATTAGAGGAAGAGAGCAAGGGCTCCTTGGTTGCCTTAGATGCCAAAGTCTAAACTGGATTTTATAAACACTGAAAAATCAGAGTGCTAGAATAGTTGTAGTAGGCAACTAGTATGAGAGAATCTTTGTGTTATACGGTAATTAAGTTATTGACATGGCTTTTATTTAGGTTGTAAATCATCTTCATCTCGTCAAATCCAATGGACAAGTCCATTGGACTTGTCTAATTTGAATCCTTGGTAACATTTGACATAGATGTCCACTTCTCCTTGAAACTCTTTCTTCTTTTGGCTTCTATGGCACCACTTTTTTCTTTAGAAGAAGGCTTTCTTCCTACTTCTCGGGCTCTTCCTCCTCTACTCAACCTCTAAGTCAAGGATTTTGTCTTGTGCCATCTGCTCTTCACCTTCTGTACACTGTCAGTAAGTAATCTCATTCAGACCCAAGCTTTAAACACCACCTATAAATTGAGTATTTCTAAATATGTATCTGTGGCCCTGACCTCTTCCCTGAGTTTGAAGTTGTACATCCAACGGCCCACTTAAGACCTCCACCTGGATGTGTAATGAATCCTTTCATACCTGCTCCTCCCTGATCTTCCCCATCTCAGTTAATACCACCACCATCTCTAGACGCCCAGGCCAGAACCCAGAGTCAACTTTGGCTCCTCCCTATCCCTCATCCCATCCATCTGATCCTCCAGCCAAACCTGGCGGCTCTTCCTCCAAAACATATCTGGATTCCCATGCCTCCTACCACCACCACTTCTACAACCTTGATCCAAGCTACCATCATCTCTCCCCTGGAGCAAAAATCTAAGTATTACTCCCCTCATACTCCTCTACAGCTTAATCTCCATATTTTTAATGCAAATGATAAAAAATTAAAAAAAAAATTTTAAATGCAAATGATATCCTGTCTTACCTTCCAAATAGATTCCCTTTACAATGAGAAGAAAATCCAAACTCCTTGCCTCAAGATCCTAGCATCTGTGATTTTCAACCATGTCTGTCCATTAGAATCACTTGTGGGTGAATTTTATTTATTTTTTTAAAGATTTATTTATTTATTTGAGAGAGAGAGAGATTATGTATGAGCTAGGGGGAGGGGCAGAGGGAGAAGGAAAAGCAGGCTTCCCACTGAGCAGGGAGCCTGATGTGAGACTCAACCCCAGGAGCCTGGGATCATGACCTGAGCCAAAGGCAGATGCTTAAACTGAGCCACCCAGGCGTCTCTATTTTAAAATTTTTGGTTGATGACTTCCATGTTTATTATCTGCATGCCCCCATTCCCCATAACACGTAAGCTCCTGAGTACAGGGACTTTCTTGTCCAACACAGTATTTCCAGCACTGAAACAGTGCCTGGCACAAGGTGAAAGACTAGGGGACAAAATACTTAAAAGTATTTCATGGGAAGATTAAAAATATAGGAGGTATTTAGTACCATGAAGATTATCTTTAGAGGTTACCTGAGACTGCCGGGTGGGTGGTCTAGAACCTGATTCTTCACGGTGCGGTGGAATTTCCAGTGGACTCTCTGAGAAACGAAGATCTTTCCATGATTTAGAGTCAGTTCTTTCACCTACCTCAAGGTCTACAATTATTAAAAAAAAAAAAAAAATTATTCTGTGACCATCTGTAATTATATATGTAATTGTGCCAATATGTCTTCATAGCTGGAAACCTTTTCAGGGACCACTGTCATCACATCTTTAACTAGACACGGTAACTACATAAAGAAGCTCCCATTCCGTGAACTAGCACCGGGAGAGAAAAAATTAGCCCGGACTGTGAAAAGAAAAATCTGCTCTGCTACATTCTATAACTTTCCACATCAGGCTGAGAAAACAGATAAATCCAATGGCAAGGTAAGTAGGAAACATTATTTCTCCGAAGGACACACTGGAGCCATAAAATGTCATAACAGCCCCCTCCCCCCTCTTTGAGCGGTTATTGTTTCTTACTTGCTAAGAAACCTTGTTCTCTAAAACCACAGATTATCAGAAACTTTCCTGGTTAAAATCTTATCAGAAAGAATGACTTATCCGACTCTTGCCTGGAGGACATAAGTCACTCTGACACAGAGTAGCAGCTTCAATTTCCAACCCTGGTGCAGAGTATCGGAGAATGGTCTCTGAACACAACATTCCACATGTATTTTTGCAGTTTCCAAGGTGAACAAAGCCCTGGTTCCCTTTGCAATCCACACCTGATGGTGTCAGTTCATGTGCAGCCCTGCTGTGCTTCGAGTCTGTCAAAACTTGGCTCTCACTTCAATTTCACCCAGACTCCACCTGTCCCCCAAGCCTTATAACCTTGTCTTTTCCTTTGTTTGGTGTGATGCCCCATGGTTCTTCTGCAGGGTGGTCTCCCTCATTGCAACAAGTCAACAAATCTCACTTTGTTGGACTCCTTGATGATCCCTCTTGGTCTTAAACTGTTAGCGAGGATAGCACTAAGATTATAACTTACTTTTCTATTCCAGTGTTTCTTATTCCAGCCCTGCTGTAGCCAAGAACACAAGCAATGAACCCATTTGGTGGTTTAGAATACTAAACCTTATCTTCACCCTTCCATGTCATACCTGCAGACTTTCTAAGGTTAAGATTCCAATCCTGTTTATTTTCAGCATTCTTGTATTTCTTCCATAGTTTTGATCCAACGAATCCATTTTTCAGTTCCTAGGAATGGAGAGGTTGTGTGTCAATCACTTGATTACACCCATTTGCAAAGTGAAAATGAAAAGTTGCCAGGTAGAGACAATGTCATAGCATGCCCTTCTTACTTGAAAGGGTTTACAGTAGTTTTTACAAAATGACCTTTGTTTCACCTTACTCTGGAAACCCATGGCTTTGTATCTGGGCTGGTTGGCTAGCAGCAATTCTGGCTATTAGGCTCCACCAGTCAAGCAGCCAAAGTCAGCAGCAGGACATGAAAGCAGCATGTTACAATATTGGAATCTGGGGAATAACAAAGGGACCACCAGATCCAGGAGGCAAATAAAGGGTGCGGGGGTCAGACCAAAAGAAGACTTAACTACACTACCTGCCCATGCATAGTACTTATATTCTTCTCCACGGACTTTCTTCCCCCTGGACTCAGTCCCTTATGCCTGATTCAAGCCTGAGCATCTACTGAGGCAAATAGGCTTAGCTTCTACTGGATACCCTTGCCCATGGTAGATCCCTGCTCCAATCATACTTAAGCCCCACATTATACCTGTACCCACTGCTCTGGTCCCACAGCCACCTGCCTGGGCTCTGCTCCACCCTTGGGCTAAAGGGATCACCTCTCAAACTTCTGGTCATCCCCATCAAGACCTCCATACAGAGACTTTTTGGCTGATTGCCTTACTATGAGCTAGCCTATCCTCTGGCCCTCGGATCTATCTCGCTGGTGCCCAAAGCTCAGGGACTGAAGTCTCAAATACTCTTGTAGATAAGTCTGGTTCATCCTCCAGAGAGGCAAGGCTTTTCAGGGTTGAAGATTTCAACATAATCAACAGCTATGGTCACAGAGGGTTTCTACTAGTCAGATGTATCTATCTGTTTAACAAATATGCACTCACTCTCCAGCCCTCCTCTGTGCAAGGCAATGAGTATGGCCGACACGCTTTCTGCTACCTTGGAACTTACCCGGGGAAGGTAAATGATGAACAAAGTAATCACGTATTCAAAGCACTATATAAGAGAAGGTCCGGACGCTAGGGGAGCAGTGATAGAATATAGCATACACAGTATAGTTTGGCTGGAGTAATATACGGGAGTCACAGAATGAAAAAGGATGACTGAAGACAGAAACCAATAGCTTTCTTCAATAGGTGCGTGGGGCGTCACTGAAAACAATGGAGCATGGGCCATGATGTTGCGGAGGAATTTTTTTTTTTTTAATATTTTATTTATTTATTTGACAGAGAGAGATCACAAGTAGGCAGAGAGGCAGGCAGAGAGAGAGGGGGAAGCAGGCTTCCTGCTGAGCAGAGAGTCCGATGTGGGTCCCCATCCCAGGACCCTGAGATCATGAAGGCAGAAGCTTTAACTCACTGAGCCACTCAGGCCACCCTGGGGAGGAATTTCTAATGTGCAGGATAGAATACGTGCAGGATGGACAGATCAACAGGCAGGAAATCACTTTGCAATGGTGGCTACTGATCTCAATTATAAGAACCTATGAGCACAGGTGATGAAATGAGAGAGAAGATGGGATCACGGAGAAAGAAGGAACCAAGAATGTGGTGACTATCTGAAAGTGTTACATTTACTTGCCTGCTTGGAAGAATCTTTGAGAACATTTTCGACATGGTTTTCTGAAGACACTGTACTTGCTGGTTCGCAGCCCACCTGAAACACCTTCGTTACAATGCCACTCTGTCTGCAGTCCCTGAAAATTATTCAAAACAGAAAAAGTGTTACACGAAGTTGCAAAGAAAAGATGGCTCTCTTGAATAACCACACTGCCAGCCACACCACTTGATAAAGAACCAGGCCACTACCCCACCCCCAACCACGCTGAGCCTCCTTGGTTGGTTTCCATAAATTATCATTTTGTCTCCTTGTTTGTTCGTTTGTTTTCCTCTTCCCAAGCTTGAAATTCCTGATCTTATGTTTTAAATTAACCAATAAGAGTGAGGCCAAGAGACCCTAGGCCCCCACCCTCAACCCCAATAAAAACAGAACCCCAGGCCCATCCATGCACTCTCACTCTCTCTCTCTCTCTCTACTGGTGACCTTGCTGTGTGGCCCCAGTTATGCTACCTAATTTCCAGGACCTGTAAGTAATAAACCTTGTCTCTGAGAGTTTTCTGATGGTCCAGCCACAACACTGGTTACTGATGGGCCAGCACACCATAGTCTTCAATAGTGGACATGTTTTCATTTCTCTTGAATAGATACACAGGAGTAGAATTGCTGGGTCAAGTGGTATCTCTAACTTTTTAGAAACTGCTAAACTGTGATTGTTCCATCTTACATTCCCACCAGCATTATCTGAAGGTTCCAGTTTCTCCATATACGCATCAAGATTTTATATTGTCAGACTTTTTTTTTTTTTTTATCACCTGTACTCTTGAATATATTCTCTGTAGGCATTTGCTTGTGCTGTGTCACTAGAGTATTGGTACATAGGCTTGGCTGTTGTAACACAGAATCAAAACAACAGTGGCTTAAACTAGAGAGAATCAACAGGGTGTAATCAGCCCAGAGCTTGTAGAGGTGCCATGGTGATGGGGGCATGGTGTCGAGTTTCTACCTTGCTGTTCCATCTCTAGGACTTTGAACTTGTCCTCATGACCCAACATGGCTGACCACATCCACATTCCAACTAGTGGGAAGCAGGGTCCACCTCTTCCCTTTAAGGGAACAATCTAGAAGTTGCACACACCACTTTCACATACATCTCACTGGCTACACCTGGTGATATGGCTCTTGCCAGTTGCAAGGAGGATTAGGAAATAATCTTTTTTCCAGACATCCATGTGTCTGGCTAAAATAATGGGTTCTGTTATTCTCGGAGAAGGGAAACACAGATACTGGGGGACAGCCAACAGCTTCCAATGATCATCATGACCATGAATCAAATTTAACATTTTTAACTTTCACGTCCACTAATTTGTGTTGAAAGCTCACAGCTGGAACAAAGATGATTCTGTGTGAATTCTTATTCCACCCAGGCACTTAATTCTTTTTCCATTTCCATTCTCTTCTTTCGTGTTCTCTGTCTGCTTTGCTCTTACTGATTTTCATATTGGTCTCTGATACATTCATGTTTCATTAGCCTTTCTTTCGCACTTTCTCAGATCTCTTTACTTGCCAGTTTTTAAACGTTTCTTAAAAATTTTGAAGCTTTATTCACAAATGACATATCAGATAAAGGGTTAGTATCCAAAATCTATAAAGAACTTCTCAAACTCAACACTCAAAGAACAAATAATCCAATCAAGAAATGGGCAGAAGATATGAACAGACATTTCAGTAAAGAGGATATCCAAATG
>CM052811.1:83864986-83883263 GCA_028533885.1 Nasua narica | reverse complement strand
ATGGAGGTTTGAGCTGTTGTTGGTCAACCCTGAGAGTCAGAAAACTGGGGTGTGCTTGCTGCTAAGTTAACTTAGGTGGCATTTGCGCCTGCTGGCAGTCAGGTATGAAGTGAAGCCACTTTAACTCACCGGGCAGAGTCCACATGGGGCCCGGACCAACCCCGTGGGCGGGATGATTGGATTGACTGCTCTGTAGAGTTTCATGTGTCCGTCTACACTGCCAACTGTGCCTTCTTTTGCAGCAATGATAGTCATCTCCACTTTCCCATCATAAATGAGTGTATTTAAGATCGTTTCGATGTCCTCCATGGATAATTCTACCTGAAAAGGGGATGCATTAGAAAGAACATAAAAAGCACAAGAAGACATCCTTTTGGAGAGTCTTTAAACAGTAAAGGGTCCACAATTCCTCGGTGAAATGGGGAAGCATTATGCTGGTGAGTCATTAAAAGCACGGGTTGAACAACAGCCCAGGTTAGCACAAACCACCGAAATGCTACGGACAGAACTCTAACTCATGCTGAATTTGACACTCTCTATTTTTCCACCCTCTTCAGTAAAATTTAGAAGTCTTCTAAAGTAACATTTTTGGGGCAAGAATATGATGGGGATTTACAAAATGGTTGAACACAAAGTTACTTTAGATATCAAATAGTCCAGATTCCTACTTTTTTTATAAATGAGAGATATGGGGTCCAGGAAATGAAAATGACTTGTCCAAATAGTCACTTTAGTTTCTTCTCTGATTATGAAAAGCACCTGGCACTGTGTTTTTATGTATAGGTCTTCAAAAGCATATGCTGACACCACCACTCACGTCTTACAAGGGGAACATGATACCAATAAATGACAACTGATGTGATGGCTGATGTTTGGCATGTATGTTGAAAGGTCCCTGAGGAAGTCAAGGCCTTGTCCACAGACTTTTGCATTTTGGTAGTACAGTGCACTGCTAGGCCTCCACTCTCCTGCTTGTCTCCCAGGCTGAGTACATACAGAGCCCACAATGCCTGATGGCAACAGTCGCCTTTGTCTAAATGGCTTAGGACAGTGCTTTCTCAAAGTGGGCTCTGTAGACTGTTCACAGGTTATCACCTGAAAAAAGGGTCTGGGTCAAATATGTTTAGAATACATTATAAACCATATCCCTATGATGAAGAGTAACCTTTAAAAAATAAGATGAAAATTAAAAACTGTGTTCTCACCTTACTGATCCCCAATTCACAGATGTACTTCCACACTTCATGTGATGAGGCAAATGAACTGTTTCTTTGTATCATTGGATTCTGTTTGCTTTCTCGGGCTGTTTCTGCCTGTAAGGGTAGAACCATAAATCTCAACAAGAACACTAGTGTTTTATGAAAACAATTATATAGTGTGAAATTGACAGAATATATTAAGTAAAAATCATCGGTTTCAATATTTTCAAGTCCTATAAAATACGACATAAAAGATTAAACATTCTTTATGAAGAAACTTTTAAAAAAAGATCTGCAGTGATGTTTCCTCAGTTATGGCTCACCTTGGTTTGTAGGAATTTAAAACACTGTTGGTTAAGCACCTCTACAAATTCCGATTCAAAATCCTGGTCACTGTACCAGGCTCCACCAGTCACAGATCGGTCTGGTTGCAGGTTATAGAGCATGTATACTTTCTTTTTTGAGGCCTAGGGAAAAAAATGCACAGCAGATGTGTTTTTAAGATAGCGAAGTCTTCCAGGGGTGCCTGGTTAAATGTCTGACTCTTGATCTCAGCTCAGGTCATGATCTCAGGGTCATGAGATTGAGCCCCTGGCTTGTGCCCATGCACTCTCTATAAATCAATCAATTAATCTTGGGCGGGAGGGAGATTCCAAAACTGAGATTTAAAAAAACCCTTGGGGTATGTAGTGGCTCAGTAAAGCGTCTGCCTTTAGATTGGGTCATGATCCTGGAGTCCTGGAATCGAGCCCTGCTCCGTGGGGAGCCTGCCTCTCCTCTGCCCTCTGCTTGCTCCCCTGCTTGTGCTGTCAATTAAATAAATAAAATCTTTAAAAAACAAAATAAAAAAAAAATTAAAACCCTCAAATTTATTTTTTTGAGCCAGGGGTGGGGGAGGGAGAGAGACTCCTAAGCAGGTTCCACACCCAGCACAGAACTGATTGGGGTTCAATCACATGACCCTGAGATCATGACCTGAGCTAAGATCAAGAATCAGATGCTTACCTGACTGAGCCACCCAGGCACCCTTCAGAACTTTGTATTTTAAGCAGTTTTAGATTTACACAATTATTGTAAAGACGGTACATTTACCCTGTGCTCAGTTTCCCCTCTTAACATCTTACATTAGCAGGGTGCATTTATTACAATTAATGAACCAATATTGATATGTTATTATTAACTAAAATCTACTTTTCTTTGAGGTTTCCTTAGTTTTTGCCTAATATCCTTTTTCTGGTCCAAGAACCTATTCAGCATACCGTATTACATTTACTTGTCATGTTTCCTTGGCAGATTCTCAGACTTTCCTTGTTTTTGATAACTTGCCAGTTCTGAGAATTACTGGTCGGGTGTTCCGTAGGAACACTGGGATTGTCTGATGTTTTTCTTATGACAAGACCAGGAGAAAGACCACAGAGGAAAAGTGTCCTCATCACATCCTGTCAAGGACACTTAATCTTTACCAAGTGATGACTGATCACCACCAACAGGATTTCTCAGTGTTGAGGTTAATCTTGATCATGTGGCTTGATAGGGTTTCTCTGTTTTCTCCACTGTAAACTGACTTTTTTCCCCCTAGCCTTTCCATATTTGGAAGGACATCACTATGCACAGCCCACACTTAAGGAGTGGGAATCACCTTCTACTTCCTTTACAGCACCCACCTAAATTATTTGGAATTCTTCTGCACAGGAGGCTTGTCTATTCTGCCTCTATCTATTCATGGGAAGATTTGCCATTTATTTACTTATTTGAGAGGTAGAGAGAGAGAGAGAGAGAGAGTGCAAGCGGTGGGGAGGGAGAGGGACAGGCAGACTCTGCACTGAGCCTGGAGTCCAATGTGGGGCTTGATTTCACAACCCTGAGATCACGAACTGAGCCAAAATCAAGAGTTGGACGCTTAACTGACTGAGCAACCCAGGTGCCCCGATTTGTCATTTATTTATTTGAACATTTATAAATGTATGGACTCATGAATGTTTATTTTATACTTTGGGTTATAATCTAATACATTTTAGTTTGAAACCTTGAGAACATCAGGTAAACGAAAGAAGCCCAACACAATAGACCACATAGTGTATGATTCTGTTTATATGAAATGTCCAGAGTAGGCAAATCTACAAAGACAGAAACTACATTAATGGTTGTCAGGGCCTATGAGCAGTCACTCCCAGCTGGGAAGTGACTCCGACTGGGGTTATATTTCAGAGGTGATCAAAATGTCCTAAAATTAGAATAGTGTGATAGATGCATGACTCTGTGAGTATACCATAAACTACCAAACTGTACATTTTAAACACATGAATTTTATGGTATGTCAACTGTCTCAATAAAGCTGTTATTAAAAATACAGATGAAAAGAAGAAGAAAGAGAAGATTGGCAAAGTGAAGCTGGGTGATCAGTATGTGGGGACTTGTATTATTTTCTCTACTTTTGTATATATTTGAAATCATCCATTAAAAATGTTGAAGGGAGATGTTCTAAATTGGGGACTAGGGAGCACCTAGGTGGCACAGCCAGTTAAGCGTCTGGCTATTGATTTTGGTTCAGGTCATGATCTCAGGGTTGTGAGACTGAGTCTCGTGTCAGGCTCCATACTCAGCACCAAGTGTGCTAGAGATTCTCTCTCTCCTTCACCCTCTGTCCCTCCCTGTGATTGTGCACACATGCTCTCCCCCCCTCTCTCTCCATCTCAAGAAAGAAAGAAAAAGAAAGAAAGAAAGAAAGAAAGAAAGAAAGAAAGAAAGAAAGAAAGAAAGAAAGAAGGGAGTAAGTTAAAAATATCATTTGATACATAAAATCTCTGATGAACATCAAATTCTTATTTGCTGAAATTCTCATTCAAGCAAACTTTAGTTTAGGGGAATCTCAGCTCTTCTGCCGCCTAGGTCAGTGAGGTCAGCAGCTGGTGTCCCTGACGGAGCCAGCTGTGGAGTGGAAACCCCTGAAGGAGGTCATGGTCATGGTTGGGGGCAGGGGAGGGGGCCAGTGTGGGATGAAGAGTAGGAGAAATGCCATGTCCTGGAACAGATGCTCTACCAGGGCAGAGATCTTTCTCTGACTTGTTCACTAATGTAGCCCACGCATGCACAACAGTGTCTGGCACAGAGCAAAGATACAATAGGTATTTGTTGAATGAGTGATCTAATATGCTAGAATGAAGTAAATTATCTTACACGCTGAAAATCCAGGAAAAATATTCATGATTCCAAAAATTCCTTACTGAAGAGTACAGTAGTTTTAGTTTTTCGAGTGGGTGAGACACAAAGAGTTAATTAGGCAGTGATAAATCTAAGCAACGTCTCCAAACCAATCTGATATGAGCTAAATTTTTAAAACAGTTTTTGACTAGTAGTTTTAAATCATGATATAGCTTGAAGAACAATAAGATCTTGAAACAAATTAGAAGTAAAACATATACAGTGAACACTTGGGGAAGGAAAGAGAAAACTACTCACTGCCACAGACTTAACAGCTTTAATAAGCTTTTTACTTTCCAAATTCTTTAGAATTTTGTTAATTTCTGTTAATGGCAAGTTACTTTTGTACCGGATATCTCGGCTCCATATTCCTGTAAGAAAGTAAAGTAAAATGAGTTCAACACCATAGGATTTGTGTTTATAGTCCTATTGCTTATATCACAGGCCAAAAGTAGCAAAATATGCATATATGTATACATTCCTAGGGCATAGCTATTAGAAAAACAGTGCCTTAGAGGTAAGAATCTCAGATAACAAAAGTACCCAAAATGATAAAGAAGTTATGTGCTCTATCTTCTAACCAGAAATTTCTTGGGACTCCTAGTCTTGCACCTTTTTAAAAACATGTGAAAAAGATACTTTTTAATGGAAGAAAAATCTTAAATGTTATTGAATTAACTTACACTGTCTCTTCTATCCCTTTCTACAACCCAACTTCTGTTTCCTATTTTTACTTTAGATGGTACTTATTATTTATTTATTTTTAAATAAAGATTTATTTGACAGAGAGAGTGAGATCACAAGTAGGCAGAGAGGCAGGCAGAGGCACAGGGGGAAGCAGGCTCCCTGCTGAGCAAAGAGCCTGATGCAGGGCTCGATCCCAGGACCCTGAGATCAAGACCTGAGCCAAAGGCAGAGGCTTAACCCACTGAGCCCCCCAGGCACTCCTAGATTGTATTTAAATTATAACTTAAGTTTGGGCCAAGGTCAGGTGCCATTGTCAAAGGAGAGCAAAAAACTCTTTTTGTAAGCATCTGTGTGCATATATACCCATTATTTATACCCTGTATTTAGGAGATGAAAAATGGAAGACTGCAGTTCTCAGTCACCGAAAGCCCTGTGCAAGAAGCTAGGATTTCTCTTTCAAAGAAGGGTTGTATGTGGAATTGTTTATTAAACATGTTACCTATTTTCTTCCTAGCACAGAGGCATAATGAGATAGGAAGAATTAAAAAAAAAAAAAACACAAAAAACAGAGAATGGGGGTGCCTGGGTGGCTGAGTCTATTAAGTGTCTGCCTTTGGCTCAGGTTGTGGTCCTGGGGTTCTGGGCTCGAGCCCCACATGGGGCTCCCTGCTCAGTGGGGAGTCTGCTTCTCCCTCCTCCCCAGTCCCCCCAGTTGTTCTCTCTCTCTCTCATTCAAATAAATAAATAAAATTCTTTTTTTTTTTTTAAAGATTTTATTTATCCATTTGAGAGACAGAGAAAGTGAGAGAGAGCATGAGAGCAGAGGTCAGAAGGAGAAGCAGACTCCCCGAGAAGCTGAGTGCCCGATGTGGGACTTGATCCCGGAACTCAAGGCTCATGACCTGAGCTGAAGGCAGTTGCTCAACCAACTGAGCCACCCAGGCGCCCAATAAATAAAATTCTTTAAAAAAAATAGAGAATGGCTTTTGCCACATGTGTGTTTTTAAAATATTAAACTAATAATGTAAGAATGATATGATTTCAAATGATATTATTGCTGATAAATTGTTGAAACTAACATCAGGGACTCAAATAGATCGTAAATCATGATAATAGCTATTAGGTATAGTTCTGTAAGAAGGATAGAGAAAATTGAACAGTTGCTGAGGGACCTCTGTTGGGACACTGTCATAGTGCCCTGGACATCCCTCTGGTCTTTGCAAAAACCAGAGAGAGAGATGGTATTATTCACAATTTACAAGTAAGATGAAGGTGAAGAAATGAAGGCCTCCAAAGTTTAGAAAGTGAGGATTGAGGAGCGCCTAGGTGACTCAGTGGTTGAAGCCTCTGCCTTCGGCTCGGGTCATGATCTCAGGTCCAGGGCTCGAGCCCCACGTCGGGCTCTCTGCTCAGCGGGGAGCCTGCTTCCCCCCCTCTCTCTGCCTGCCTCTCTGCCTACTTACGATTTCTCTCTGTCAAATAAATAAATAAAATCTTTAAAAAAAAAGAAAAGAAAGTGAGGATTGAGAAAAAAAAAAAAACCTTAAGTTTTAATTATTTTCTATCGATAGTACATTCCCATGGTTCAGAATTTAGAATTTTCTTTCCATCCTGGCCCATACCCATCTAGCTCCTGCCTTCCTACTAATAGCAGCGGCATCACACCTCAGTGTCCTTCAAACATACAGGTTACATATTTCTATTTCCTCTTCTTTTAACATACATGGCAGCATTCTCTATACACGGATCTGTACCCTGGCAAGCCAGAGCTCAGTCCCTATTTCTGGTCCTAAAGACAGTGTTTTTTTCTGTTTTTTCCTTCACATGCTTACCTTTATTTCCTGCATCCTCTATGATTTGATATACTAGCTTTTCTTGGTTATCTGATCCTTTCATTTTACTGTGGGGGAATAAAGTAGAATTAAATAGGCAAACAGATACAGGATAATCTAATAATCTACATAACTACTTTAATGAATTAGCAGACAAGGTCAGCACATTGACTTATTTACCAAAATAAGGGCTTACCTTAAAAAGAATGAGACAGGGCTGTATGTACCAGAATGAAAAGATGTCCAAGATATAGTAAGTGAAAAAAACAAGTTGCAAAACAGTATGGATAGCATGATCCCATTTTTGTTTAAAAAAAAAAAAAAAAAGAAAAGAAAAAAAAGAGATTATATATAGTATATAAATATATAATCATTTCTATATATTTATATATATTCCTAGAAAAAAGGACATATACCAAATTATTAAGAGCAGTTATCTCTGAGAAATGGAACTCATGATCAGAGGTGGGGATGGTATGCAGGACATGTTTACATTATGCAATTCTATATTGACATTTTCCCCCCAAATATATATTACATTTGTAATGACTGACATTTCTTAAAATAAAAACTTGGGGCTTACCCAGCATTCTGAGAATCCTTTATTCTATACAGTAGTCCCGTATTGCTCCTTAAGAGATCCAACTGACCCTAAAGTTTGTTTGTTTGTTTTTTTTATGGAAAATAACAATGAATTATTTTGGAGGTAATTCAAATCAATCACAAATGTTAATGTATTCTTTAAAATTTAACACAAACGAAAATATTCTACCTGGCACAGTGATTTGTTAGTGTCTCACTTGAGACTTAAATTTTTGCGTATATATCACATGTAATATATTTTTGAAAACTTAGCTCTTTAGTTCATCACTTTCCAAAATATAAATAATAACAGTTTCCTATATGCTATATTCTAGCTTGGTTACATGACCAATGCATAATGAATTCTGAACAAGCAGCTTTAGAATAATAAATAAAAATTCATATTCAAATTCAAATAAATTCACTAATATAAACATAAAAATGAGAATGTAATTTAAATAAATAAAAAGTTCAAATAAAGACTAACATGCATAAATATTCTATAACATGATGACTGAAAAAAATTTGCAATGTTAATAGTGACATTTACTGATTTGTGTGATTTCTATTGTATTATATGACAGTTAGGCAGAAAGGTCAAGCAATGAATAAAAGATGCAATGGTTTCAGTTTTATATAACAAATCAAGGAGCGCCTGGGTGGCTCAGTTGTTAAAGCTTCTGCCTTTGGCTCAGGTCATGACCCCGGGGTCTTGGGTTTGAGCCCCGCATCATATGCTCCCTGCTCCCCCTCCTCCTCCCCCCCTGTTAAAATCAGCAACACTTTGTGATTCACTAATAGTTATTCCCTTAAAATTCATCATAGCTCCACCACTGCTTATATCCTCTGGACAACAGGACTGGCAATAGATGGGGCTACAGAGGTGGAGAAAGAGAAAGGAAGATATGGAGGATGATTTTCAGACAGAAAGCAAAGGGGTGAAAGGGTAGTCGGAAGACAAAAACAGTTTGTATTGCTGCAACCTCCAGCATCCCTTCCACTATCCCTCCTGGAGCCAAGTCCTCCACCAAGGTGAACTGATTAGAAATCACCAACAGTACTAACACAGAAATCAGCAATCTGGCCCACTGCTTGTTTTTATAAATAAAGTTTTACTGGAATGCAGCCATGCTCATTGGTTTATGTATGGTCCACGGCTACTTTCCTGCAAAGCTGAATACTTGTGACAGAAACCACACAGCCTGCAAAGCCTAAGATACATACTATCTGGCACTTTAGAGAAAGCCAAGTTTTCCAGCCATTGAGCTAGCGGATTGAAGGAAGTGGTTTAACAGAAAGTTCACCTGTCCTCAAATTTCCATGAATCCTTAGTGTAGAAATCTTTTACCCAATTTCTACTACAACCAAACTGAAATGCTTTCAAGATAGGGGAACTTTGATGTAGGGGAAATGGAAGGACTTTTTAGGTAGACTAAATATTAAATAGGTAGACTTAGAGGATGGGGTGCCACCGGCTGGGGTGTTTTTGGACAGTGGAGGAGAATGACATTAAGGCCCCAGGACAAGAGAAAAGCTAAAAGCAGGTAGAAGGGCTTCATTGAAAGACCACATTGTAGTGTTACTTGACTCATTCCTGCCTCCTTCATGAAATGCTCAGAGTGAAATTGTGAAGAATGAAACCCTAATGAATTGGCTCTGTGATAGGTGGCAGAGGGCATATTTCATAGGGAATGGCCCAACACTGGCAACGGGAAGCAAACAGAAGGTGAGCGCAGACTAGCCCTATGTGCCCTGTGTACCTGATGACAATTAAGCTAACAAATACAATGGTTAAAACAAAATACATTGATTTCATTCTTTTTTTAAAAATTATTTATTTATTTGAGAGAGAGAGAGAGAAAGCGAGAGAGAGCGAGAGAGAGAGCGTGCTCACATGGGGGAGGGGGGGTGAGGGGAGAGGGACAGAGAAAATCTCAGGAAGATTCTCCACTGAGCACACAGCCCACGTGGATCTTGATCCCACAACCCAGAGATCATGACCTGAGCAGAAACCAAGAGTTAGATGCTTAACTGACTGCACCACACAGGTGCCCCTCATTCATCTTGCAAAATGATGTGTAATTATTCCTTCTTTCCTCAGTTCAGGTAGTCTGAGCCATTTTCTGGCTTGGAGTCTTAAGAGACTTTCATATGGTTTCACAACTACAGCACATAAATGATTATATGAACTAGTTCAATTTGCCTTACCATGGACAGGAGTCTATTGATGGCCACGGCCCGCTGCTGGGCTTCTATATGAGGCATTTCATTCTGAATTACTTGGTCTGTGATTCCATGAGGAAACTGGTGACATAATTCTATAATCCTAGGAACAAAGGCAATAATATTATTCATGTTTTTGCCTGTTTCAAGGGGTGGGGAATACAAGCAGAACAGTTTGAAATTGTGTTTTTACTCACATTTGGCAGATTATGTTTGTTTGTTTTGTTTTGTTTTTTAGTGGGGGGGGGGTAAAGAAGCGGGGAGGGAGAGGGAGAGAATCAATGCCGGGCTTGATCTCACAACCCTGAGATCATGATCTGAGCTGAAATCAAGAGTTGGATGCTTAACCTACTGAGCCACCCAGTAAAGCGCCCCACACTAAAATCAGATAATCTGAGTTTCTATGATGATTCTGAATCAAAGCATGTTAGAAATTGAGCAAGACAAAGTACATGTTCACATTATACCATTATTTAAGAGGAGTGTTTCTTTTCCTCACTAATACGAACTTTCAATTAGAAAAGTCAAATGAAAACACAGAAAAAATATTAAAGCTAAGACTTCAATGTTTTCAGATGGAACGAGTATGACAAAATTAATATTCAGTGTACTGGGCAGCCATAAGTCTGCAAGGAGGAGACAAATCAGACACGTCTGGTAGGAAGGCAATATTTGTTAGGACGAATATTAACTGGGGCTTGCTTTTGGAATTATTTCTACCAAACAAAAATAAGCCCAAATATCCACCTTGTAGTAGGATCATCGTAAGTGCTTTCTTAACTCTGAGAAAGCTAAGGTCTTTTAAAACTATGATAACCTAAAAATAGCAGTGCACGGAGAGCGAATATAAAATTAGGAGAGGCTTTAGATGACCTAAAATCTTGACTCAAGTACTGCACGGAAACCATTTGGCTTAATGTTTCTTCAAAAGTCACAAACTGCACCCTAACTTCGCCCAGATGTTCTGTCGTGGGAGTTCCCTTAGCGACAAGAGCGATCCTAGATCAAAATATGTAGCTACAAGTACTACGGGAAAAACGCCGAGTCCTCTCTGGGCATAGATCACCTTAATGCAGGAAGGAAGCACATCATCACAACTTTCCGAACAGCACCGGGGCAAGAGGAGATACAGAAAGTTACAAACTGTGAAACTCGCTCGGAACTTCTTAAGAAGTCTGCGTTCCAAGGATAGGAGAGAGGTTCCAAATCCCCAATCCCCTTCCTGCGCCTGCCGGTATCTACCGAGGGTTCCGGGAGAAGGGGTCCGGCTGCCCAAACGACCGGCCGCCTGCGGGGGGGGCTCCATAGCCAGGAAGCGAACCTCACTTACTGGTTTTTACCTGTTTTCTATTTCGACCGGATCCGCGTCGGGCGGCTGCACCTTCACTTTTACCTCAGCCATGACTACCCAGTTCCCGGTCCCTGGGCGAAAGACGCTCAGAGTCGTCAGCCAGTCGAGGAACCGAAGAACCAGGGAATAGGGGAAAAACTGCGCCGGGCTTGGGCAAAGGGCTTTCTTCCTCGTGTCGCAGCCGGTCCTTACTTGTTCTGTCGGCTTGAGGTGGCCAAGGCGCGCCTGACGCGCCTCACTGCCCCGCGCCGCTACATCCTGCTTTTCAGAATGTCAATACCTGTCAGACGAACGAGCCTGGTTCCCTCACTCTGAGTTAGGTCGCCACCTCCGAGCACTTTCCAATGTCTGTGAAGGCATATTCGCAGAGGCCTGCAGTGAAGCCTTAGGAAAGGCGCTCGAGGCAGGTACCAGCCTCCGGGCCTACCGGCCGGGGCGGAGCTGGTTGCTATGAAGTCCATTTCCGCCAATCACCTGCTCGGCTCTCGTGGGCGGGGCCCGACTCGCAGCGTCTGTGGAAACCCAGGAGGCTGCCGAGGAGAGGGCAAGTAGAGGTGAGAGGTGGGCTTCCTGACTGGGGACCTTGGCGGTACCTCGGGGCCCCAGTGCAGGTCCCGGTGGCCGGAGGAGGAGGGGAGAAGGTGGAGGAGGGTCTCCCTCTCTCCCGCCGAAAGGAAGCGGGCGCCCTTATTTGCCCCTGATGGACAGGGCAGGGACCGGAAGGGGCTCCGGATCCGGGTGGCGAGGGGGCGGTATTGTTGGAAGGAGTTGAGGGGTTAGGGGTCCTATTGATCCCAGACTGCCATGTGGGCCTAGCATGTCGACCTACGTCTTGATCCTCTTCGCTTGGAGCCCCCTGGCCTCCCAAGGGTAGCTCCTAATTGCGGCGCGTCTGACTCCCCTATTTTTTTTGGGGGGGGGGACTAATTTTTCAGCTATTTAAATTTTAACTGCTTCTTACTTAGATGGAAAAATTAGGAAGAGCACCTCCTTCTCCCCGCCCTCTCCCTTTCCCGAGTCCAGCCATCCTTCTGTAGAGGCCATTACTCTAAAATCAGTATCTGCAGTTTAAATTTTTAGCCTCTGACCTGGAACTATCCAACCAGGCATTAAATTCACTTCTTAAATTTAGCTATCCAACTTTAGGGAATATAATCTGGGGCAAAAATCAAACCAGAATTTGTTCAGAGCAACATTATTTTTTTTTAAAGATTTTACTTATTTATTTATTTGACAGAGAGACAGAAAGAGGGGGAATACATGAAGGGAGAGTGGGAGAGGGAGAAGCAGGCCTCCTGCTGAGCAGGGAGCCTGCGAAGGGCTCCATCAAAGGACCTGGAATCATGACCTGAGCAGAAGGCAGACGCTTCATGACTGAGCCACCCAGGCATCTCCAGAGCAGCATTTAGAATTGCACCGACCAAAACTAAAAAGAAACTAGTAATAGTCTAAATGCCCAACCACGAAATGATAAATAAGATTATGTAAGTATATAGAAAATTGTAAATAAAAGAATGACAGTGCAAGAAGTACACTATAAAAACTGAATGAACATATAGATTATAACTGTAAATTATGAATCCATAACCGTTGAAATTTGAAAAGGCCACATAGAGATGTAAATGGTGGTTGTATTAAGGTAAGGTTTGCTTCCCCCCCATATCCTTTATGCATTAAGAATTATACTCCATCTCACCAAAAAAGATCAGTAAGGCCTCCATACTTGTACTTGATTATTTGTAAATACAGGAGATGGAGTGGGAGTCTTTTTGTTTGTTGCTCACTGTTTATATCTGTGCCAACTTTCAGCTGAAGCCTGGTACTCTGCCATCCTTCTAAAATGTCTTTGCAGCTTTCAAATGCAAGAACCACTTGGTGACAACAGCAGAGCCTTGAACCTAGAGCTTTCCCAAGGGAGTTGGCTCTAAATTAACATTTCATGCCACATACAGAGTTATATCTGTTCCTCTTGGTTGATGACTTGCCCTGAAGCCAAGAGAGGTGGCACTTTAACAAAAGGCAAGAAAGGGTGATAAAGGTTTAGAGGAAACTCAGATCAGATCAGTAGTCACGGTCTCTGTTCTGATAGACAGTAGTCTCCCCTTATCTGCAGTTTTGCTTTCCATGGTTACTCTTACCTGCAGTCAACTGGGGCCTGGAAGCAGAGGATCCTCTTTGTGACGGCAGAAGGTCAGTGGTAGCCTAATGCCACATCACAGTGCCTAGGTCATTTGCCTCACTTCATCTCATCACGTAGGCATTTTATCATCTCGCATCATCACAAGAAGAAGGGTGAGTACAGTACAATATTTTAAGAGAGACCACATTCGCAAGACTTTTATTACAATATGCTGTTTTAATTGTTCTATTTTATTGTTAATCTCTTAGTGTGCCTAATTTATAGATTAAACTTTATCATAGGTACATATGTATAGGAAAAACAGTGTATATAGGGTTCAGTAATATCTGTTGTTTCAAACATCCACTGGGGGTCTTGAACATTTCCCCTGTGGATAAGGGGGGGGACTATTGTATTCTTCTAATTTGTTCATTTAAAATAATTTCATTTCCCCATCCCATTCTTTCATACTCTTTTCCCGGAAGAGAGGTAAATATTTAGATAATCAAAATCCCACATGAGACCTCAACAGCAAAAATGCGGCTGAAACAATAATTATTTGAATTAAAAATTAAATAATGTTTTTGATGACATTCTCTTTAGTTTTTACTAGTTTTGCTGTATTTAAACAATGTGCTTCTCTTTAAATTTTGTGTTCAAAAAGGTGCCCATTGGAATTTATTTCCCTCCACTTTTTTTAATGTGAGGAGGGAAGATGACTGCAGGCTCAGTGTGTGTCCCTCAGATCATACCATTGCGAGTGCCTCCCCCTGGAAAAGCCAACCATGAAATTGATAACAGTACACTTTTGGAAATGAAATCTGGTAAGAATAAATGTACTTGAAAACATGTAAAATAACATTGTCATGTTCTTTATGTTCATTGGTTTGTTGATTTATCACTTTGCATGATTTCTATAATTAGGACTTTGGGAATTTGGTAAAAGTTCCAGAATTTGAAACAGTGTGGTACTTGGTAGTTTATAGAGTGGTATACTTTTAGATTAAAGCAGTTGGCTTTGACCAACTTTTCTTTTATATCAGTCGATAATTGCAGCAATTCCTTGATTCACATTAGCCAAGGTAAGAGGTCCCAGTTCTTTCCTGGGCTTTCCCAGGATTCTCGTTATTTTGCTGGGATAGTAATTTGACCTACTAATACAGGCTTTCCAGTCAGATGTGCTGGGGATTAAATCCTGCTTTGGACAGCTCCTAGTGATACATTACTTAGCCTTTCTGAGTCTCGGTTTTCTCGTTGTTAGTGAGAATAATGTCTGCCATTTAGACCCATTATGAGTATTAAATGAGTTGATATGTTATGTGAGGTACACAGCATCTGGCACATAGTAATGCCAAAATAAATCTTAATTATTACTGCAGAAAGAAAGCAGTGAATATATTTCCTGGTAATGACAGGAATTTATATATATATAATTTTTTTATTTATCTATATGATTTATGTATATAATTTACTTATATATATCTATATGATTTGTTTACATATATATATAGATGAGAACTTTTAAGATCTTTCTTAGCAAACTTTTCTGACCTTTTGAACCTTGAATTGTACGAGTTTATTACCTTTTAAATTTTTCCAAGAAGTGTGGGAATCATTTACCAAGTCCAAATAAAATATAATAAAAGCATTTCTTTTTAAAAAACATTTTTTTTAAGTAGGCTGAACTCATGACCCTGAGATCAAGACCTAAGCCAAGGTCAAGAGTTGGAGGCTTAACCGATTGAGATACCCAAGAGCCCCAATAATAGCATTTCTGAAGCAGTGCTCAAAAAATAAAAAAATTAGCTTCTGCTTTCTAAATGGGTGTTATAGTCTTAAAACTGAGCCCTGCTCTTTTTGCATCAGTGCCTTATTGGAGTGGCACAATAACATAGTGGTTCAAGAGCTTGGGCTCTGGATCCGTAGCCAAAATGAAACCACAGCTCTGCTGTTACCAAGCAACCTCCTTAACCTCTCTGGGACTCAGTTTCCTCATCTATAAAGGGCTTATAAAACGGCACCTCTCCCATAGGGTTGTACACATGCGGGGAGCTAATTCATATAAGGCACAGTGCCTGGCACGGAGAAAGAACTCACTTATTGCTAGTTATTGTTATTCATTTCTATGGCATATAAAAAAATCTCATTAATTAACTGACCCACAAACATTATTCAGAGATGTGGTACTTTTGTCTTAATTACAGTTACCCTGTTTTGGGCTTTTCAGACACCCCCGATGTCAACATATATTATACCCTGGATGGCAGCAAACCTGAATTTCTAAAGAGAATTGGTTATGGTGAAAATAATACATTTAAGTATACGAAGCCTATTACTCTGCCTGATGGAAAAATACAAGTTAAAGCTGTTGCAGTCTCTAAGTAAGTTAAGAGCATGGTGATAAAAATAATTGGTAATATATTGACATTACCTTTTGATTTTATTTATTTCTTCCTGTGAGAACAAGTAAAACAGTATTAGAAGGGCACTAAAGACAAAGTTATTTTAATTTCAACATATATCTATAACTTTGGGGTTTTTTTGTCTTTACCAAGGTACACAGTAAGTGCACAAATCACAAGAGTACAGCTTGATGAGGTCTTACGTATATAAAGACTGTTTTTCTTTTGAATTCCACATTGGGATTTTGGGAAGGAAGAGCCTTTTCAGGGCTTGGGACCTTTGAAGTGATCCATCTGACTGCAGAAAATACTGTTTTAGTGGATGGTCCTTTTATTCCATAGGACATGGCCTTCAACCACCACCACCATTCTCTGTTGTATTTTGTATCTACATAATCAACCTTCGTGGCTACTGTCATTTTAATTTGTTGGACATTAGCTCCTTTATTCGTTTCTTTGTCCTTTTTTTTTAAATTTTTTTGACGATTTTATTTATTTATTTGACAGAGAGAGACAGTCTCAGAGACTCTTTTTTAAAAATTATTATTTTTTTTATTATGTTCAATTAGCCACCATAGAGTTGTGTTTTTTGTTTTTGGGTTTTTTTTTAAAGATTTTATTTATTTATTTGACAGAGAGATCACAAGTAGGCAGAGAGGCAGGCAGAGGGAGAAGGGGAAGCAGGCTCCCGGCTGAGCAGAGAGCCCGATGCGGACCAAAGGCAGAGGCTTTAACCCACTGAGCCACCCAGGTACCCCTAGAGTTTTTAAATATAGAGATACCACTTAATTTGGAAACCATGTGTTGTGGAGGAAAAAACCCAAGTGCTTTGCACGTTTGTGCGTTTGTGTGTCTGAGATAGAAGAATTATTCTGCATAGCAAGACAGGTTTAGCCACATTTTTGAAACAGTTTTATTTATTTTTTATTTTTATTTTTTAAGATTTTATTTATTTATTTGACACAGATCACAAGTAGGCAGAGAGGCAGGTAGAAAGAGAGAAGCAGGCTTCCTGCTGAGCAGAGAATCTGATGTGGGGCTGGATCCCAGGACCCTGAGATCATGATCTGAGCCTCAGGCAGAGACTTTAACCCAC
This sequence comes from Nasua narica, assembly GCA_028533885.1. Lineage (NCBI taxonomy): Eukaryota > Metazoa > Chordata > Mammalia > Carnivora > Procyonidae > Nasua > Nasua narica. The sequence goes on along the minus strand of CM052811.1, from coordinate 83,866,571 downwards.
TGAGCCTCCCAGGTGCCCCTTTGGAACACTTTTAAGCCCCAAACCAAAACCTGGCTTTGAACAGGTACTTGGGGGAAAAAAAAAAAAAGATCTCTCCACGCTCCCCCTAGTGGCTGAACTACTGCATGGCTTTTGAGGAGAACTACAAATTCTATGCAGATGACAGCTTTGGCATTTGAAAGTTTTAAAAAATTAAAATAAAAATGAAACAAACAAAAACCCTTATACACATTATTATCCTTTATTAAAGATGGGGAAAATTGCCTTTTTTCACTTGTCAAACCACTTCTGTCAAAACAGTCATCTCAATCATGAAAAATTAACAAATTGGGGCACCTGGATGACTCATTGGGTTAAAGCCTCTGCCTTTGGCGCAGGTCATGATCTCAGGGTCCTGGGATCGAGCCCTACATCGGGCTCTCTGCTCAGTGAGGAGCCTGATTCCCCCTCCTTCTCTGTCTACCTCTCTGCCTACTTGTGATCTCTCTCTCTCTGTCAAATACATAAGTAAAATCTTTTAAAAAAAAAGAAAGAGGGCGCCTGGGTGGCTCAGTTGATTAGGCGACTGCCTTTGGCTCAGGTCGTGGTCCCGGAGTCCTGAGATCGGGTCCCGCATCGGGCTCCCGGCTCCCTAGGGAGTCTGCTTCTCTCTCTGACCTTCTGCTCTCTCAATCTCTCTCTCTCAAATAAATAAACTAAATCTTTAAAAAAAAAAAAAGAAAGAAAAATTAACAAAATACTTTGGTGCCTAACGTTGTGAGGCAGACCTTTTTATAATTCGCAGGGAGTAATAAGATGAAGTAATTACCAACTATGTAATTCGTAGGAGTTGAACCAGCTTTCAAGAGTCTAAAATAAGGTCATTAAAAAAAAAAAGATTTTATTTGTTTATTTGAGAGAGAGTGAAAGCAAGAGAGATCACAGAGGGAGAGGGAGAAGCAGACTCCCCACTGAGCAGAGAGCCCACTGCGGGGCTCGACCCCAGAACCCTGGAATCATGACCGAGTTGAAGCCAGTTGCTTAACCAACTGAGCCACCCAGGCGCCCCTAAAGTAAGGTCATCCTTTCTGCCTCTCACCCTCTTGCTCCGTACCCACTCGGTGCCTGTTCTGAAAGCGCTCTTGGTCGTTCAGGTGCGCCCAGTTCAGGGAAAGTATTTATGCAAAAATGTTTTCGAGTCTTCAAGACAGAAAGATTTGTGCTTGTACACATTTGTGACAAGTGAATTTAAATGCAATAAGTTTTCTTTATGGAAATTATACTTCATTAAAGCCTTTTCTAGGTACTTACAGCAATTAATTTCTTAATGAGTAGAAAAGGCTTTGAAATGAGATTGTTAACAATTAAAGGCCACTAATATGTTAAGAGGAAAAATTATGGACATGAAGTTTTTTTTTTTTCTCCCCAAATTTGTTTATTTTAATTTTTCAGTGTTACAAGATTGATTGTTCATGCACCACACCCAGTGCTCCATGCAGTACGTGCCCCTCTCGATACCCACCACCAGGCTCACCCCCCCCACCCCCTCCCCTCCAAAACCCTCAGTTTGTTGCTCAGAGTCCACAGTCTCTCCTGGTTCAACACC
>CM052811.1:83839310-83864486 GCA_028533885.1 Nasua narica | reverse complement strand
GGTGTTGTAGTAATTCAACGAAGGAGAATGAGGGATTGAACTAAGTAGATAGATGGAATCGAGAAATAATTAGAATAAAAAAAATTCAACAGGACCAAGTGATTCATTATTAGTTTCAGGTTTGGGGTGTCAGAGATATAGGGGAAGAAAAAATATCTTTTCCTTCTACCATACCTAGATGGGTTCTTGGCTGGAACTCTGAAATAAAAGACATATGAACAAGAGAAAAGCATACAAATTGATTTTTAAGTATGTTTTACATGACACAGGAGCCTTCATAAGGAAATGAAAACCCAACAAAGCAGTTAAACCAGATTGTTTTTGTGCTAGGTTTGATGAAGAGTGGTAGGTCGTGAGGAAATTTCAATAGGGTAAAAGGATATGAGCAAAGGGTAGTAAGCAGGAAGAAACTTAGCAAGGCCTGTTAGTTCTGATTCCTCTCATCATCTAAGGGATGTATGTGCAAAACTACCTCCAAAGTCTGAAGAAGCCATAAGACCAAAGAAAGAGCCTGGTAAGTCCAGCTTAACAAGAGATGATTTACCAAAGGGACTTTAGTGTCTTGGGCGGCTGCAAGATGAGTAGATCTCTGTGACCCCACCTCTCATAAGACTTGCTTTTTTTTTTTTTTAAAGATTTTATTTATTCATTTAACAGAGAGAGAACACAGGCAGGCAGAGGCAGAGAGAGAGGAGCAGGCTCCCCGCCGAGCAAGGAGCCCGATGTGGGACTTGATCCCAGGACGCCGGGATCATGACCTGAGCCGAAGGCAGCTCAACCAACTGAGCCACCCAGGCGTCCCTAAGACTTGCTTTTTTAGCCCTAGAGGCAGGGGAATGTGCCCGGGGAGACCACCCCCAGAGGAAGTGTTTGAGAATAGTTGTGTCATAGTCATATCTCCAGAGTCAGTCAAGGATGTCATGCCTCAAGAGTGTACCTAATGGTGTGGTTAGACAAAAGAAGGTATGGGAGGGGGACAGCTGTGCTGGAGAAGGCTTCAGGTTACAAAGAGGTAGTCATGGTGGATTCACCCAAGATAGTGCTAGTCCAGCTCGCACAGTACCCCTCTGTCTGCAGAGGTAACAGATGTCTCCTTCTGGTAAAGGGAGGGCACCTCTCACATGAAGGTCTTGTGGCCTGTTTGAAGGGAGACAGGAGAGGTCAGTGGGGCCTTCCTTGCACCTACCCTCTCTCAAAAGCTTTCAGCTTAAAATATTCAATATGCCAACATGTCATATCGTGGGGTAGCATGTGTTGAACTACATCAGAGACAAGGAAGGACCAAGAATAACGCCTTAGTTACTAGGCTGACTGGGAGAAGAATGGTATCTCCAAGTGAAATAGAAAGTTCAAGAGATAAGTTAGTTTAGGGCAAGGGGAACAATGAATTCAGTTTAAAAGATAAACTGAGGCATGTTAAAATTCTAAGAACTCATTTGAGCAAAATTCAGTTAGAATCAAAGAGCACCAAATCGGAAGTGGTTAGGAGCCCTCTGCCAATAGAAGTCAGGGAAAACATTTTTTCTTTCTTTCTTCTTCTTTTTTTTTAATATTTTATTTATTTATTTGACAGAGAGAGAGAGAGAGAGATCACAAGTAGGCAGAGAGGCAGGCGGAGAGAGAGGGGAAAGCAGGCTCCCTGCTGAGCAGGGAGCCCGATGCGGGGCTCAATCCCAGGACCCTGGGATCATGACCTGAGCCGAAGGCAGAGGCTTTAACCCACTGAGCCACCCAGGCGCCCCAGGGAAAACATTTTTTCTATTGAGAAGGAATGGAAGCAAAGAAAAGCAATTAATTGATTGTCCAGTTGGCTCTTTGAGATTGGCTGTCCTCAGTGTTTTGATTTCATAACCTCGAAGCATTTATACGCTTACATTTTAGTTTGCTTATTAGGCTGCCATGGCCTTAGAGCCACATCAGTCTAATGGCCTTCGTGTTTAATCAACTTAACAGGACATATGGAGATTGAGGTGCCAAGAATACCCAGAGATATCCAGCATGTTGCCGAACATATGAATTTTACGTTAGATAAGTATGAGCCAGAAAATCAGAAATTAGATTACAGATGATGAATAATATGTCATGAAAATTGTGAAATATTTTGAAATAGTCAAAAGAGTTTACTGGGTGAAGTTCCATGGAATTCTGGGTATTTTTTAAAGGTCTCCCTAAGGTTATCTGATTGTGAGGGGTGTGTGCCCTTATCTTTGACTAAGCTATGTCACAACTGTAGAGACAGAAATTAATTTACAGAAAACTGATAGTGATGAAGGCTAGTTGGAAGAAAGGCAGGTGGGACAAGCTCCCCATCTCCCCTAAAAGGAAACTACCCTTGAAAGGGTTTTACACCATCCTGGAAGGAGCCCTCCACCCTTTTTCATGTGATAGATGACAAAAACCTAATTGGATGACAGCTCCTGGAGGGTTAACTAGATTAAAACTGTTGGTTAAGCAACTGACTCCTGATTTCTACGCAGGTCGCAGGGCAGGTCGTGATCTCAGGGTTGTGGGATCTAGTCCTCCTAGGGGCATCATGCTCAGTGTGGAGTCCACTTGTCCCTCTCCCTCTGCTCCTCGCCCCTTCCTAAATTAATTGATTAATTAATTAATTAAATATTTAAAAAGTTTAAAAAAGTGTAAGATTGTATTTAAAATATCTTTCTCATAAATTTCTAGTACTGAAAGAATTCATGCTCAAATAATCAAAGCAAGCCTTTGGCAAATGATATTCTTTTAACGTCTGGTTAAAAAACCACGGCTGTCTTTTCTCAGTGTAAACCATAATACAAATGAATACAAATGTGTATGTATTTTATTTTTTTATGTGTATGTATTTTAACTGAGTTTGTTTCCTTACTGAGAGAAAAATTAGTGCAAACTTCCTAAATTTATTCAATGTTTAATAATGAAATAACCTAACATTACTGTGACAATGTTTTAGGAACTTGGAAAACGTAAATTTGTTCAACAAAACTGAATAATTTTTCCACAAACTTTTAATACTAAGTGTAATTCTGCAAAAACAAAGAGTAATTATGTTTCATGGTACATCGACTTAAAACCAATTGGTGTTCTGTAGGTAATTTAAAATTTTGTACTAATATTAAGTTGAACTAATTGATGGTAATCCTTGGACGTCTACATATGTTCTAAGCATAATATGAAGTTTATATAGTTTTATTATTTTTATACTACAGAGAGGCTGTATTTCTGCGTCAGAACGTGCTCATTTTTGTCACTTATAAAAAGGTGTATAATGGCTGTGATGGTTGTAGAAATCGGTGCTCTATATAGCTGGGAGTTTTCTTAGTCTCCTAGGATGCTTGAATATGACAGCTCTCAATTTTCACCTTCTCGTTGATAGATGACGAGTAACTAACTGTGTACTAGTGCCAATCCCTGCAGAGAACGCGAATCCAACACAGCGAGCGAAAGGAGGAAACCTGGTAGTAATTTAAGGAAGCACTTCTCTACCTGTCGAATTCCCTAATCTAGCGCAGACGGCCTCGCTCGCCCTCCGCCCCGCCCCTTCCCGCGCTGATGCCTTTTCCCGGCAAGCTTCGTTCTCCTCGCGCGACGCCCCTCATTTTTCCGGTGCTACACGTCATCATTCTCGCTTCCCTGTAACTAAGGCGATGAGAGAGACTTCCTACTTATGCGAACGGAAGTCATGTTGGCTCAGGGTGAATCCCTGAGGGGTGCAGGTTGTACTTAGGAAACAATCCGGTAGGCACTGGAGTTTTCTGAAGAACAAAGGTTTAGAGGTGAACGTGAACGAACTTAGGATCTGAAAAATTTTGGGTTTGTGGACCAAGACCCGACCGTCTTGCCCTACTCCAAGATGGTGGCGCGGCTTCACTGAAAGTCTTGCTTCCGCTCCTCTGCCGGAGAGGCCTTCTTTGATTGGCCAGCGGACGGCGCCGTAGAGTGACGCACAGGGGCGCTGACCAGTCGGCTGAGAGCTGAGTTGGACTTGGCGGTGGGAGCCGGAGCGGGGCAGTAGCAGCTGTGGGTGCGGGCGCGGCCAGGTGAACGGGTCCTGCCAGGTGAGTGGGAGCGCCGGTGATGGGGGCGCCCAAGGGCATGGACAAGGGTCTCTGTAGGGACCGAGTGGGTGCTCCTAGGACGAAACGTTTTCTCGGCGGGCAGAGGAACTGAGGGACTCAGTGACCCAGGGGTCCTCTGAGAGTGATGCGTTCCTCCTCTGGCGGTGCGGCGGGCCTGCTTCTGGCTCGGGAACCCTTCGAATCGCGGGTTGCGGAAGGATTCAACCTTTTTTCAGTTGAGTAACCCGAAATGTGGGTAAAATGACTCTGCTTCGTGGCAGCTGGAAGTAGGACCCAGGTCTTCTGACTGCCTTTCGACCATTAAACTTTGCTTAAACTTGGCTACTGTGTCCTGAAAAGTTAGGATTTGATGGGATGAGCGGTTTAGTTTTTCGTGTATGTGCGTGTGTGTGTGTGTGTGTGTCTTTTTTCTTTTTTGAAGATACTACAGAACGTTTAAAGTTCTTTCATTCACTCATTCATTCAGCTGTTAACCTCTTTAGATATGAGAATATGATGTAAGCCATAAATCGACCGCCCTAGAAAAATGCACATTAGCTCATGCACACAGTTTTGCATACAATTTCAGAAGATTTATTGACCCTCTGAAGTCCCCCGTTGGTTTTGTGCTCAGAGTTAAGAATCTGTGCTCTAGAAGAGGTGAGGGGAGGAGGCAGTGGGAAAGGGAAAGATCAGATTTTAATATGTAGCTGCCTGGGGACATTGGATGGAGCCAGTACCTTTTAGTAATGAACTTCTTTGAATGGGGAAACAGTTACTTAATGAGACGTTTAGAGGCACTTGGTGAGAATTGTGATATTAGAACATGCTTTTATTCCCACTCAGGTAGCTACGGAAGTGGGTCCTGCGTAAGGGTGATTCAGTTTCCTGCCTTTGCCAGAAAGAACAAATACATGCCTTAGTGTTTCAGTTGGAGCAAACATTTGGAATTTTTGTGGTCTGGGTTGTGTGTAGTAAACTAATTGTTTCATTTGCTTTTCTAGCCATATAAAAGCCATTTCTTTAGTGCACATTACTTACAGTATGTTTAGCACTTCTCATAATAACATAGAGACGATTATTCAGCATGGTATAAAGTGAGCACTAGAGGCTACAATAATGTAGGTTCTTTAATTTGCTTGTTTTTCCATTTTTCTCCAGAGACTTGTTCCCTTGAACCTTAGTGGCTAAGATGTTAGCCTTAGCCTAGATTTTAGGATGTAAAAAGGATGTATGAAACACTCAATGGAGTTGGCATTGTGGGGGTTTGAAAAGCTTAGTCTAAATGGTTGTTTTGTTAACTGTAATCTTTTGAGGCATAAGCTTAAGCAACCATGGTGAGGAGAGAAGTCCTGGTGGAGGACTCACTTAGCATGATAGCAAATCTAGCATTGTAGTTTTGGTGATCCCAAGGAGAAATACTTTGGCTCAGAACTGGTGGTGGATTATGAATTGGATTTACACATCAACATCCAGTTCTTGTCTTCCCAGTTAACAAAGAAAGGAGGGGAAAGGGCACAAAAAGGAGATCACTTGGAATGTAAAATTTAATACAATGTTTGCTTTACTAAAGCACAGAAGGAAGGGGATCGGGGGGAAGGTAGCTAGATGCCGAAATAGGGTTTGAGACTTACTCTTGGGCAAGGGGAGTTAGAATTGGCTTGGTTGAGATGTTGTGTGATCTATGAGAAGGTTTGCATTAGTATTCAGCTAACTTGCAGCTTAAAAATGATCAAATAATGGTAAACTCCCCACACTTTTATTTATTTCTTTAAGTGCCAGAGAGAATTGACAAAGGAACAACGGTCAAAGATAACTGTGAAGTTAATTGGCTTTTGGGGGTCAAAGAGAAGGGAGATGTCATCCTACAATGACTGGTTCTTCTGTACTAAATGTTTAAAAAACGTTGCGTTAGGTGACTATCTTCTTTTTTGAAGTTTAGTTTGAGAATTTCACATAAAATTACAACTTTATCTTCAGTTTCTTTTTAGACTATGGCAACATATCTGGAGTTCATTCAGCAGAATGAAGAACGGGATGGTGTGCGGTTTAGTTGGAACGTGTGGCCTTCCAGCCGTCTCGAGGCTACGAGAATGGTTGTTCCCCTGGCTTGTCTCCTTACTCCTTTGAAAGAACGTCCAGACCTGCCCCCTGTACAGTATGAGCCTGTGCTTTGTAGCCGGACAACTTGCAAAGCCATTCTCAATCCACTTTGGTATGAATTCTTTTTAAAACTAGTGAAAAGGAAGAATACAGTAAATTATGACTTTTACATGATTTCATAAAAGTGATTCAATTTGGGCAAGTCATCAAATTTGAGTAGAGAAGTGAACGGTGAGATTCTTATGTGGTGAATGCTTATTAAGTCCCCCATAAAATTGGAACTTATGGGAATGAGGTGGAAATAAGGGGAACGGATTTGAAATTCACTTTTTTCTTTTTTTCTAATTTCAGTTTGCTTTGGGCCTAACTGTAGATTATATTGGTTCCTTTTAAAGCATTTTCCAAAAATGAAAAACTTTAGACAGTTTTCTCATACTTACCTGGTATGGTGATGTTGTATGGCAGGAAGTGATAGAAGAAATCACTTAAAAACTCTTAATAATTGATAAGTGTAATTTTTTATACCTGAGATAGTGACCTAGGATATTTCTCTTAAATGTGGGCATTGTTTGAAAGAATTTTTTAAAGAGGTGAAGAGTATCAGAAATACTCTTTAAAAGATAAGATTTTTATATGAGGGAACATTTTTTACTACATTTCCCTTGCTTTTACTTAATGTACCCAATATGTACAATGTTGCTGCTTTTTTTTTGAAGAGATAGCCATTGCTTGTTAATTTTCTGAATGTAGAAAGGGGAAAAAGAAGCAACTGAAGCATTATCTTTAACCAGTTCTAGGAAGTACATCAACCTAGAAGCATGCCTCTCAACTTTTTCAAGTGAGCTAGGTGAGGTGAAAGTCAACCAAGTTTTTCCTGTGCATGAAATGTGCTTTTAGTATTGAAATTTAGTAGTTTCACATATCTGAACAATAAAGATGTTAGAAAAATCACATAGATTAGTTAATAGGGCAAAAGAGAATAACCTATAATTTCTATAAAATCATGAAATTTTAAATATTATCAAGGAAATTAGAAAAGAGAAAAAAGATTTACTAATTATTCATTGCCGCTGTGGGGAAGAAATTTCTGGTGTACTTAACCGCCAGAACTCTTAACTGCTGTGGACATTTTGCATACCTCCATCCATTCATCCACACACACTGAAACACATCTGTGTGATTTACTGAACTTGAGGATTACATTTGAATGCTTTCTACGTTAAAAATGAAAATGGTACCTAGCTGTAATATTTATCTTTCTCACAGTCAGGTTGATTATCGAGCAAAACTTTGGGCCTGTAATTTCTGTTTCCAAAGAAATCAGGTATGTGAATTTTTTAAGTGCTTTTCTGTGTTTCCTTTTGGTGGGACTACTCTAAAAAAAATTGAGTGAGCTTGAATTTGTGTCTGCTCTGGTAGTCATCAGTTTCTGCTGAACTCAACGTAATAGCTTTTGTCAAGAATAATTGACCATTGAACATTTGTGATACCTCTGTTGCATAGTTTCATCGTTATGAGTTTTTATCATTTAGTGTGGAGGGACATAGAATTCCCTTTTTTTATGTGTTCTGTTAGCAGTGAATTTGTTACCATAAGAAAACAGATATGTTGTCTATATTTCATTTGACTTCAGTTTATTCTAATTGGATAGCATACATTATTGAATTTTCATTTTTTGATCTTTGTAACTTTTGGGTCCAAGTACCAGTGTTGAGCCTCTTTTGATTTAAAAATTTTAAAACTGGGGCTCTCTGCTCAGCAGGGAGCCTGCCTCCCCTTCTCTCTCTGCCTGCCTCTCTGCCTACTTGTGATCTCTCTCTCTCTGTCAAATAAATAAATAAAATTAAAAAAATTTTTTTTTAAACTGGGGCACTTGGATGGCTCAGTTGTTAAGCGTCTGCCTTTGGCTTGGGTGATGATCCCAGAGTCCTGGGATCGAGCCCCGCATCGGGCTTCCTGCTCTGTGTGAGCCTGCTTCTCCCTCTCCCAACTGCTTCTCCTGCTTGTGCTCTCTCTCCCTCTGTGTCAAATAAATAAAATCTTAAAAAAATAAAAATAAAAAATTTAAAACTATTAAATTTAGAAGGAGCTCAAAAATGATGAGAGAGACTTTTATTTAAAATGAACTGTGCCTGTAATTCTAAAACTGGATTACTACATAGTGATCTTTGCAAAACTCTGTACATTTACTAAAAATCATCAGTTGTACATTTAAAAGTGTGAATTTTATGGTATATAAAATATACTGGGATGCCTGGGGGGCTCAGTTGGTTAAGCGTCTGCTTTTGGCTCAGGTCATGATCCCAGGGCCCTGGGATTGAGCCCCTTATCGGGCTCCCTGCTCAGTGGGGAGCCTGCTTCTTCCTATACCTGCTCTACCTACTGCGCTCCCTGCTTGTGCGCACTCACTCGTTCTCTCTCTCTGACAAATAAATACAATTTTTATAAAAAATAAAATATCCTTCAGTAAAGCTGTTAGAAAAAATTAATTGTTCCCAACATAGTATATAGTGCTCTAGTAGATTTTTTTTTTCAAAGATTCTATTTCTTTGAGACAGAGTGCACGAGCACAAGCAGGGAGGAAGGTCAGAGGAAAAGGGAGAAGCAGACTCCCCACTGAGCAGGGAGCCTGACACGGAGCTTGATCCCAGGACCATGAGATCATGACCTGAGCTGAAGGCAGATGCTCAACCAACTGAACCACCCAGGCGCCCTCTAGTAGATCTTAAGATATTAATAACATGCATTTATTTATTCTTATATTTGATTATAATTGATCTCCTCCTCAGATACATCACACAGTAAGTCCAGTGATGAATAGACCAATGAATGTACTAAGTATAGGCCTGGAGATTATACACAGATACCATTCAAAATTTACCTCCACAAGAGAGGAGTATATGCAATTTTTTTTTTTTTAAGATTTTATTTATTTGAGAGAGAGAGAGAGAGAGATTGAGGCAGGAGCAGGAGGGAGGGAGGCAGAAGCCGACCCCCGTAAGCAGGGAACCTGATCTGGGGCTCAATCCAGGGACTCCAGGATCATGACCTGAACAAAGGCAGACACTTAACTGACTGAGCCACTCAGGTGCCCCAGTATACGTGAATCTGAAAGATCTATCTACACCCTATTACATTCAGAATTGAAGTCTGTGTTTAATATAACTTTTTTTAAAGATCTTATTTTAAAGAAATCTCTACACGAAGTGTGGGGCTTGAACTTAGAACCTGGAGGTCAAGAGTCACTTGCCCTCCTGACTGAGCGAGCCAGGTGCCCCTTGGTATAATTTATTGTGAAAATTCTAAGGCTTCAAAAGACAATGTCAGCAGATCTAAAGGGCAGTCCACAGAATGGGCAAAAATATTTGCAAATCATAAATCTAATAAGGGATTAATATCAGGTCATTCAGGAGAGAAGATAATAGGGAAATGTTGTTTATAGGTTAAGAGTTTCAGTTTTGCAAGATGATAATAATTCTGGAGATGTGTGGTGGTGATGGCCGTATAACATTGCAAATATTTAAGACCACTGAATTGTACAATGAGCAAAGATTACAGTAAAATTTAAATGTATTTTACCACAATAAAAAATTGGGGAAAAATCAATCTATAAGCTATGAATTTCAAATGTTTCAGAAAGTTTTAAAGACAAAAGAAAATGTTTGTGATAATACATTAAGCATAAAGAGCAGGTTGCAAAATTATATATACTGGGTGGGCTCAGCTGTGCTTAAGTAGAAAAAGCCTGAATGGAAATACGCCTACATGTTGACAGGAGCTGTCTCTAGGTGGTAGGAACATGAGGGGTTTGTTTTTTTTTTTTGATTCCTGATGTTAATATATTTTTTTAGAAATTAGATTCATCCTTTTAGGAACATGAGGGTTTTTAAAATCTTTATTTATTTATTTGAGAGAATTTAAGCACAGGCGTGAGTGGGTGGGGGGCAGAGGGAGAGGGAGAAGCAGACTTCTTTCTGAGCAGGGAGCCCGACAACATGGGGGAGGATCCCAGGATCCTGAGATCATGACCTGAGCCAAAGGCAGATGCTTAACCAACTGAGCCACCCATGCACCCCTGCTTTTTTTTTAGTTTAGTTTTTCCAGTTATCTGTACATCCAGCGTGGGTCTCGAGCTCACAACCCCTAGATGAAGAGTTGCACGCTCTTCGACGGAGCCAGCCATGCTCCCCTTTTCCTGTTCCTTATATTTTCTCGTACTTACCTGTTTTTCTACAATGTTTGCGCATTTATTGATGATAACAGCTAAAATAATAAACCCAAATAAAAGTGTTAGACTTGCACATAAACCATTGATGGGACAGCTAAAATCTGAGCCCTTAATTTGCAGGGCAGCACTTAAGAAATGGTTTATAATAGTGCATTTTTTAATCATCTAGAAGTTACAACATACCCTAAAACGTTTTAAAAAGTTACGAAGGGATATAAATATAAGACAGGTTGATTTAAAATTTAAAATATTGATTTAAAATTTTGATATATGTACATATTTAAATGCAGGCTCTGATTTAGGAGTTAGGATGAGAACTGAGTTTGCATTTTTTTTTTAAGGATTTTATTTTTATGTAACCTCTATAACCTACATGGGGCTCGAACTCAACCCTGAGATCAAGAATTGTACATTCTACCAACTGAGCCAGACAGGTGCTACAAAATGCCGATTTTTATATTTTAGTTACGTGGTCTGTGTTTTACAGAATTAATACATGGTCATTACCTATTTTTATAAATGGAAAATAGAAGGTATAACATAAATATCTTTCAGTCCCAATGAAAGATTGCTTTGTTTTCTTCCTTTCAGTTTCCTCCCGCTTACACGGGCATATCCGAGGTGAATCAGCCTGCTGAATTGATGCCCCAGTTTTCTACAATTGAGTACGTGATACAGGTAACTTCTTTGTCGTACACTTTAGTGAGTGGTGTTAAATACTGGGTTTCTCTTGAATTACTTTGGCTTCTGTGTCCCTTACTTTTCTGGGCAATTTAAAGCTGCGAAGGCAGCAGGATCCTGAACGCTTGGTCATGGCGTGTGCGCGCTTACTGGCATTATTTGCAGTCTTGATAGGCGGCTAGAAAAGGGGTCACTGGTTCAGTTCAGCACCTGTCCCCCACAGCCTTCTCCAACTTTGTGATGGGGCACTCTATCTTGTAGTCAAGCTTAAGATACCTTGGGTTCATCCTTGACTTCTCTTTCACGTGCATTCCATGTGCAGTCCACTAAGAAATCGCATTGGGTCTATACTCAGAATCTTTCCACAGTCCAACCACTTCTTTCCCTCACTGCTTTTGTCCTTGGCCAGCCACCACCTCTCGCTTAAATTACTGGGCCATCTCTTTGCCCTTCTCCATAATTTGACCCTTTCCCACTTATATTTTATTCTTAACCCAGAAGCCAGAGTAACTCTTTAAAAACATGTCGTGTTCCTTCTGTGTTCAGGAGCCCCAATGTTGAAAATGGCTCTCTTTCACCCAGAGTAAGAGATCATCTTTAAGGCCCTATGTGGGCCTGCCCTGTGTTGTCACTTGGACCTCAACTTGTATTAGTGTCTCGTTCAGCCTCATGGGCCTCATGACTTTCCTTGGGCATGCCAGGAATGTTCCTGCCTGTGGGCCTTTCCTCTAGCTCTTCCTCAGCCTGGAATTCTCTTTCCCCTATGTCTGTATTGCTCCCTCCCTCTCCTCTGGGTTTTTGCTCTAATGTTACTTTCTTAATGAGGCTGCCCTGACTTCTTAAGTAATACTGGAATCTGCTCCCTACTTCTACTCTTGGCAGTGCCTTACCCTCTCTATTCCAGAAAGTCAACAACTTGAGGCAAGCAAGGATTTTTGTTCTTTTGGCTCACTGATGTATCCCAGGACCGGAACTGTGTCTGGCACCTGGAAGACATTCAAAAATGTAGAATAGGGGCGCCTGGGTGCCTCGGTGGGTTAAAGCCTTTGCCTTCAGCTCAGGTCATGATCTCGGGGTCCTGGGATTGAGCCCCGCATCAGGCTCTCTGCTCAGTGGGGAGCCTGCTTCCCCCTCTCTCTCTGCCTTCCTCTCTGCCTACTTGTGATCTCTCTCCTCTCTGTCAAATAAAATAAATTTACAAAAAAATTAAAAAAAAATGTAGACTAGATTGTTGGATACAAAGAGTTTTTACATTTAGTTTGTTAATGTAACCTGTCATTTAATGAGGGGAGTGGAAGTTAGATGTCTTTATTCCCTGTCAGTATATATAGATGAAGACTTGTTATTTACATACCTGATTTGCTTTAAAAAGAGCTGGTTTGGTCTATTCATATACTGACCACCATGCTGTGTTTCTTTGCATAAAGCGAGCTGCCCAGTCCCCTCTGATCTTCCTCTATGTGGTTGACACATGCCTAGAAGAAGATGACCTTCAAGCCCTCAAAGAATCCCTGCAAATGTCCCTGAGTCTCCTTCCTCCAGATGCTCTGGTGGGTTTGATCACTTTTGGAAGGATGGTGCAGGTTCACGAACTCAGCTGTGAAGGAATCTCCAAGAGTTACGTCTTCCGAGGGACAAAGGATTTAACTGCGAAACAAATACAGGTTTGTGCCGTGCTTGTACGCAAGCGGGATCAGGGAGATTTCTTGAATTGGTCATTCACTCTAGTGTTATGGGAAATGAGTCTTTTGGGTTTTTGTAGGATATGCTGGGCCTCAGCAAGCCTGCCATGCCTATGCAGCAAGCCAGACCTGGTCAGCCTCAGGAGCAGCCTTTTGTCTCAAGCAGGTGAGTACCAATGGGGAGTGTTGCACATAGCAGGCACGTGGGGCAGTCCGCTGGAGTAAAGGAAGAAAACCGCTAGAACTTTTATTTTCTTATTTTTAGAGAAAAAAATAAATGATTAGGCACAAGAGTATTTAACGTTCAATGATCTTTATAACAATTTGGTTTATATTTGAAACTCATAATGAGGTTGTGGATGTACACATACGTATGTGTGCACACATTCGTGTGGTTAGATTTGCTCTGAATGTCTTTTCTATTAGTGTCATGGCATCACAAATGTTTGGAGAACACTACATTCAATCAAGCCTTCCTCCCCTCATACATATGGTTTTTGTCCTTCTTGAGTCTTTTTTTTTTTTTTGTCCTTCTTTTGTTTTTGTCCTTCTTGAGTCTTACGTAAAACCAGGAAAACTGAAAGCTTTGTGGGGTGTCCTCAAGCAAACCTAAGACCAGGCACTTCTTGAGAGCCAGTGGCTACCTGGGGCTGGGTTAACAGTCAGCAAACATGATAAGATGCATTGCCTGACGTGCTGGGGACAGCCACATACCGGTGCTTCTCTCTGTATTCACCCCTAAGGCTCACGAGAAACACTGGAGAATCACTTTAAAGTGGATCTTCGGAATGATGGAGGTGGGGGTATCTGGGTGGCACAGTTGTTTGAGCGTCTGACTTGATTTCAGCTCGGGTCACGATCTTAGGGTCTGAGATTGAGCCCAAAGTCAGGCTCTGTGCTTGGCGAGGAGACTGCTGGATATTTCTCGCTCTCCCACTCTCTCTCCCTGTTTCTCACCCTATTCTCTCCCTCTCCCCCTCCTCTCTCCCTGTTCTGCCCCTCCCCCTTGTTAACTCTCTCCTCCATCAAAATAAATCTTAAAAAAAATAAATAGGGGTGCCTGGGTGGCTCAGTCGTTAAACATCTGCCTTTGGCTTGGGTTGTGGTCCCAGGGTCCTGCTGTTAAATTGGTGCCCTCATCTGGCTCCCTGCACAGTGGGAAGCCTGCTTCTCCCTCTCCCACTCCCCCTGCTTGTGTTCCCTCTCTAGCTGTGTCTCTCTCTGCCAATAAATACATACATACATACAAATAATTAATTAATTTAAAAAGAGGGGCACCTGGGTGGCTCAGTGGGTTTAAGCCTCTGCCTTTGGCTCAGGTCATGATCTCAGTGTTCTGGGATCAAGCCCCATATCAGGCTCTCTGTTCAGCGGGGAGCCTGCTTCCCCCTCTCTGTCTGCCTGCCTCTCTGCCTACTTCTGATCTCTCTCTCTGTGTCAAATAATAAAATCTTAAAAAAATTTTTTTAAAAATGAAGATGGTTCATGTACAGGAATTTTACATGGATTGAATTCACGTTAGACCTGTCTTTAGGATTTCTTTGCTGCTTAAATTTAATTAAACTAATTTGTTGCTATTTAAATTCAGTTTTTTTCGGGCACCTGGGTGGCTCAGTTGGTTGGGCAACTACCTTCATATAATGTATTATTTACCCCAGGGGTATAGGTCTGTGAATCATCAGGCTTACACATTTCACAGCACTCACCATAGCACATACCCTCCCCAGTGTCCATGACCCAGCCACCCTATCCCTACCCCCCCACCCAGCAACCCTCAGTTTGTTTCATGAGATTAAGAGTTTAAGTTATGTTCTTGAATAAAATTGCCTTGAAGAAAAAAATTGTAAGTTTTTGCTACTCTGAGTAATTATCTTGAAAAGCTCTAACTGTGTCACTTAGGGCTAAAGACCAGAATACTTCCTTAAACTAGGATTGATGTGTTCATTGAAAATCATGCAGATTTCTGCAGCCCGTTCACAAGATTGACATGAACCTCACTGATCTCCTTGGGGAGCTGCAGAGGGACCCATGGCCTGTGACTCAGGGGAAGAGACCTTTGCGATCCACTGGTGTTGCTTTGTCCATTGCCGTTGGCCTGTTGGAGGTAACTCAGAATTTACCAGGGTGCATCAAACCATGTCAGCTTGCTCCCACAAGTCGTGTTTGCCAGCCTTGTTTGAAAATGACTTGTGCCCTAAGTCAGTGGACTGCGTTTATTTATCAGAAAGCAGGTGCTTCAGATATTCAGGTGCTTCAGATAGTCAGAAAGCAGAATACTTCAGGTATTATTATTATCCACAGTGAAGGAGCCCCATAATGTTTTGAAAATACCAGAAGTTTTCATGAGAAACACAAGGCCATTAGGGCAATTGGCGAGTGCTCACAGTGAATTAATAAAAGCGTGCAGAGCCATCAGGTTGGAAGACATAAGGCTGCGTCTCTGCATTGTCACGTGGGTTGTTTTGCACCGTCATCAGTATCCAGCACAGCTGAAGAGAACTTTGGAATTTTTTTTAAGGGAGATGGAAGCATACTCAGGGTGGGCTGTATGTTAGTAAAATGCTGCCTTTTACTGTTCTAGGGCACTTTTCCGAACACAGGAGCCAGGATCATGTTGTTTACCGGGGGTCCCCCCACCCAAGGGCCTGGCATGGTGGTTGGAGATGAATTAAAAGTTCCTATTCGCTCCTGGCATGACATTGAGAAAGATAATGCACGTTTCATGAAAAAAGCAACCAAGGTAGGTACTCCTGGACACAGGCCGTAATTCCGGTTACCCAGTGCTGGGTTTGGGCTACTCCGGAGTGACAGCTACTTTGCTGAGGCCATGCTTCGTGGTCAGCAAATAGCTCTTGCTCAGGCGACCTTCCGGATCTTGGCTGCTGTTAAATTGGTGCCCCAGCTGAGTCCTTACTTAGTTAGAGTGGGTGGTCTTAAAATTGCTAGAAGTGTTTTGAGATTGAAAACTATACGTTTATTGGATGTTGTAAAGAAAATTGTCTCTGTATTCTTATGTTTGGTTACATTTCTTTGGTGTATAGTAAGACATACCTGGTGAATAATATGGTTTCCTAAAGGTAATTTTTCTCCATTCACAGCACTACGAGATGCTTGCTAACCGAACTGCTACAAATGGTCACTGCATTGATATTTACGCTTGTGCCCTTGATCAGACTGGACTTCTGGAGATGAAGTGTTGTGCAAATCTTACGGGGTATGTTGATAGCAAACTCCTGGGAAAACGGGAGTGTGTGTATATTAAGGAAAGAGAAGTGAGTGATGGAAGCATAGGAATGTGCAAGGCTGACTTAGGTAAACTTCCAGAAGGCTCCAGGCTGTTGTGTCTGAGACAGGGAGGGTGTATGGGCCTCTTGGAGAAAGAAGCAGTGATTAGCAGGAGGTTGCAAGGTTCATTATTGAATGAATCATATCAGAGTAAACTTCACTTCTTCCTTAGAGTTATCACAGAATCTATAACAGGGCAAGAAAGCAAGGACACGTGGGGTATGTGGCCTTCAGCAGGCCACTTCCTTGTGAGAAGGCTGCGGGTGGGAGGTGGGAAAAGGATCTGAATGCCAGAGCAATTAGGAGACCCTTCACGTGACTTAGTAACCGTATTTCGCGCCCAGCTTGGAGGACATGCTTAGCCTGGAGGGCGTGCTTAGCGCCTCAGTCTGTATCATGCAGGCAGGCCACAGTGGAGAGCTGTAGTTCTCGAAGTACAGTGTGGCCTCGCCAGCAACCTTCAGGGCTCCCAGGCACGGATGAGAAGTGTATCTCCCTGGGCCTTGCCCCAGGCTTGCTGAATCAGACTTTGAGGATGCCACCCAATAGTCAGCTTTCACATGCTGTGCGGGGTGTGCCAGTGCACGTGAGCGTGAACCCCTGGTGTGCGCCACTGGTCTGAGGCCGGCCGCATGCCAGACTCTCCTAGGGAGGTTTAATGTTTATTTTTTCATTTATATTTTTAAAATTTCTTTCTTTTTTTTTTTTTTTTTTACATTTGTTTATTTAGTTATTTTAAGTAGGCTCCATGCTCAGTGTGGAGCCCTGCCCAGGGAGCTTTAAAAGCTCCTTTTGCTCTGAGTCTTGTCCCTCAGCGATTCTCCTGTAGTTAGCATGGCGTGTGAGCCAGTGTCAGCATTGGTTAACCTTCCCTGGGTGTTTCTAACATGAAGCAGAGTTTGAGAACCACTGGGGTGGACCTTTAATGTCCAGAGTGTGGTTGAACACAGGCAGCATCAGCCTCATGGGAGAGCTTGTAAGGAAGGTAGCATCTTGAGCCTTACCCTAGACGTTTTGTGTCAAAACCTGCATTTGGATGAGATCCTAGGAGACTTGCGCAGAACAGTTTGAGAAGTGCTGGCATAGAGCTGTGGGTGTTCCTGCGATTCTGCATTTCTAACAAGCTCCCGCATGTCGCTGCTGGTCCTCATGGAGTAACAAAGGGCATGTAGAAGGTAGAACACAAGTCCCTCGATGCAGTCCCAGAAAGCAGCAGATGTGTTAGGTGACCGAGTCCCAAATGACGCTGATGGAGCTATATCAGTGAGCCACATTTAATAAGAGGAATTCCTACCAGTACCCTCCAGGAGCTCTTGTCTTAGAGCATCCACGGAAAAGCCTCTCTGCCTTTGTGAACATCCCCGAGTTTACACACCAGTGTGTATGTGTGCATATGTGTGTGCCGGTGCGTGCACATTCTCCGATGGAAAGGGACCATCACTTCTCTCAGATTCTCAGTGAGGTCTTCGGCTCCTGAATAACTTCGTATTTAGATCACATAATCTGTTGTACGAGTATAGTATCAGGGAAATGTGTTAGCAGGGACATTAAAAAGTCTCAGAGGTTTTAGTTGTGGCTCAATATGAGCCAGCCGTTTGGGATGAGTTCCAGAAAAGGCAAGGTGATCGTAGGCTGTGTTACAGGAATTGGTTATCTTCAGAGAAGATTGTAGTCTTGGTTTCCTTGGTGCCAGACGCACCCAGATTATATCAGCTGCCACTTTGAGCATTTCAGTTTCTTTTTTTTTTTTTTTTAAAGATTTTATTTATTTATCTGAGAGAGAGAGCATGAGAGGTGAGAAGGTCAGAAGGAGAAGCAGACTCCCCATGGAGCTGGGGGCCCAATGCGGGACTCGATCCCAGGACTCCGGGATCGTGACTTGAGCCAAAGGCAGTCGCTTATCCAACTGAGCCACCCAGGCGCCCGAGCATTTCAGTTTCAAAGGGTTATGTAGAGGAACTGGGGCTGTTCACAGGCAAGTAGTAAGCGTGGTGGAGTGTACTCGAAACTGTGTCCTAAGGAGAATGATCGAAGGATCTAGAAAAGATACCACTGAAGACAGATGGGCGTGAGATCTGTATTCAACAATCGAAGGCCTCTCCTGTGGAGAGGGCATCAGATTTGTTGGTTGTGTATATGACCAAAGGGGAAAACTAGAACCAGCGGTGGGAGCTGCTGGGAAACAGAATTTCACCCAGTATGAAGAAAGGCTGCCTCTGGAGGGTGTGTGCTCTTCATGAGAAAGGTGAGTTCAGATCTAGTCTGGGTGATAACCTGGCAGGTATGTTGTAGAGGGTTGGTGGAGTTGGGATTAGGTTTATGTGATGCCACAGAAGTCGGCAGCCAGGGCTGGGATATTGGTTTGATCTTCACTGGGGCTGAGGCCCTCCCTGTGCTGCTCCACCACCTTTAGTTTTAGCTGCAGTTCAGGATGGTAACTGAGCTCTTGCTGTGTTTGAGCAGCAGGAAGGACGAGGAGTCAAAGACCTGTGCCTTCCCATGAGAATGCCCCCCCCCCCCCCAAATCACAAAAGCCATTTCCGACAAACAAAGCTGAGTTATATGACTACGTGCAAGGCAGGCTGGGAAACGGAGCCATTTTTTCCAGGGAACCATGGAATCTGTGACTAAGGAAGGATCAGGAAGGGTGGACATTTAGGGCCAGAGAGTTATCCCTGTCCCTGGACGAGTCAGGCACTCTGAGATAGTGGGACCAGATAGATGATCTTGTGTTCTGCCCAGTTCTGAAGTCCGGTTTGATGATCGATACTGGATGCATAGCTTGCATCATGCTGTTTACCTGCCCCAGTATGTGAACTGTGGAGACGCTGAAGT
Source organism: Nasua narica (assembly GCA_028533885.1). Lineage (NCBI taxonomy): Eukaryota > Metazoa > Chordata > Mammalia > Carnivora > Procyonidae > Nasua > Nasua narica. The sequence continues at coordinate 83,845,626 of CM052811.1, read as the reverse complement.
CTTTTCCTCCGACTTCAAAAAGGCATGGAAAAGTTATTCATATGCTGGAAGAGATGATCCACATACAGCCAAAGTTTCAGTGTTTTGGGGCAGTGAATTAACCTGAAAAGGATTTCCCGCAGGCTCGGGTATTTCCCGTACCAGAGAAGAGGGAGGGGAGCTGGACACATTTCTTCAGTAGATACAACCCATTATACTTGTGGGTTTAGCAGTGAACGGTTCTTTTGTTTTCTTTCTTTTTTTGAAATAATTACGGATTCACAAGAAATTGCAAAAATAGTACAGAGAGGTGTGCCCATACTCTTCCATGTAGTAGCTCCCAGCGGTAGTATCTTCCAGAAATGTAGTGCAGTGTCACAACCAGGAACTGACGTTGGTATGATATGATGAACTGTATTACAGACCCTACTTGGATTTCACCAGTTTGTACGGGCACTCATTTTTTTAACATGTAGGTATGCATTGTATGAGACCGTATCATCAATCAGTTTGTATAACCACTGCTGGGGTAAAGGTTTAGAACTGTTCTAAGGAGTCTGTCTTTGATGTCTTGAAAATAGTGTCTTTCCTAATTACACATTGAACTTCCTGTTTCCCATTTAAGTTAGTAGCACCTTCATGAACATGGTATTTTTCCCCCTTCTTTAAGTTACTATTTGTGAACACCAAGGAAGCATCCAAATGGCTTTCAGTCATCCTAGATGTTCGCTTTCTTCTTTCTTTCCTAGAGGCCACATGGTGATGGGAGACTCTTTCAACACTTCTCTCTTCAAGCAGACGTTCCAAAGAATTTTTAGTAAAGATTTCAATGGAGATTTCCGCATGGCATTTGGTGCTACTTTGGAAGTGAAGGTACGGTAGCTTTCTGACACTTTCATGGAAGATTAGTGCTCTTACTTACTTACTAGTCAGACTTGTAGAAGCCTCACCTTGTGGGACACGGGCATCTAAAGGTAAATTAAGATTCCCAGCACAATAGTTGAAGAAGGTATATTGATTCTGTCTCTTTGCTACTTGAAGATGACCTGCATGTTAATTAATGTTCTAAACAAAGCGCTCTCTGATTGCCCTGCAGGCTCTGCTCTGTCCTACTCTAGGACAGCAGGCCTAAGAATTAGTGGTGGGCTGAGGCCACATGGTGTTGAGTGCCCCTTCCCACCCACTGCCGTCAGTATGGGCCACCATATCCACAGAACCATGTTTATACTTAGTACCTGCCTGCAGACTAGCCAGAGTACTTGGAAATTAGTGCAGCTCTGTGAGTTTGGGTCTTGTCTTTTTCTTGTAGGGGCTGAAAGCCCTGCACACTTGATCTGAATCATTGAGAAAACATTAGAAGGAGCTCTTACATCATGGGATTAGGGTTATTACTTTGAGAATTGAAGATAATGATTAAATCATTTAGATTAAGCTTTATACAGTTTTCTCAAATGTTTGAGTATTTTTTTTTAAGTTGAAGAGGAATAGACTTTAATGAGTTGAGATTTTAAAATCTAAGTATATTGGCCTTGTCGTTATTTTGGAGTTCACAAATTATTTTTAATACAACATAAAACGGTATACTTACTGATGAGAAATTATAATTATGACTAAGTGCATGGGATTGGAAAACAATGTAGTATTGTTGGTAGAATTGTTATCTTCTATGTGTATAATAATTTCAGTGGTGAGGGGGTGCCTCGCTGGTTCAGTCAGAAGAGCATGAGACTCTTAATCTCAGGGTTGTGAGTTTTGAGCTCCACGTTGGGTATAGAGATTACTTAGGTAAATAAGCTTTAAAAAGAGTACATTCAAAGGTGAGAGTTGAAAGTAGTGCATCTTTGGAACAAAGTTAATGCAGTTTAAAGGAGGATTTTACTAAAGTTTGCATTGGATCATCATGGGCATGGAAAAGTTTGTAAGAGCATGATGCATGTGGGATTTCTTCTTGCTGGAATGATAATGCTGTAAATTTTAATTGTGTCTTTCATGAGGGGGTGGTTTTCAGTGAATTTTAACTTTATGTTCTCGTGTGTTTCCATTTTAGACCTCTCGGGAACTGAAAGTTGCAGGAGCCATTGGTCCTTGTGTGTCTCTGAATGTGAAAGGACCGTGTGTGTCAGAAAATGTAAGGAAAACTCCATCATCCCCCCTCCTGTGCCCCAGGATTTAACACATTATAACCCATTAAAAATGTCAGAGCAGGGTGATGTTACCTCGTGTCACCTGTTGGGACGTGTCTGTGGTGAGGGGAGAAGAGTCAGCTCTTACGACCACAACTCTGAGAGGTGGTGTCATATCTGTCTGCTCATCTATCTAAAAGGTCATAGGGACGCTCAGAGGGGTCAAGTGTCTTGCTCTCTTGGTCAGAGCTGATAGGGAGGAGCTATAGCCCAGGTTCCGCTGATCCCTGTCCTTGTCTGGGTCTCTGCACCAGTGACCCACAACGTATTCAATTTAGCAAGGCAAGTATTCAGCAAAAACCTTCAGGAATAAACCTCTGTGCTTCTTACCCTTAGAGGTGATACCTTTGTCTCACTTCTCAGAGACCATTTTGAGCTGGTTGGGCATGAATGACACTGTTGTGTATGCAGATAGCTATGTTCTTTGAGTAACAAATTTTGAAAATGTGTGAATGGAGTGAAGTTACAGTAGGCGATGAGGTGGCTTTGCTGGTGGCTCACTTCTTCTGGTTATGCTTTAGCTGCCAGGAGACAAACCACTGCGTCCAGCGAGGCCTGTCCAGGTTGGTTCTGGGCTGGAGTTGTCCCAGTCCTGTCCTTCCCTCGTTGTCCTCTTCAATGAGACAGTGGTCCGTAGAGCCAGACGTGAATACAAGGGCACAGATCTACCCCTGCCAGTCTTGTGTCCTGACACGGTATCTACTCGCTCTGGGATTCAACATCTTGATCTGGGAAGTGGGGATAGTAATAGTACCTCACTTGGCATTGCTGTTGGGAGGGCTAAAGGAGTGAGTTCAGGTGAACTGCGCAGAAGAGCCCCTGGCACCATGGAGGCTCACGCCAGATTGCATCTTTCACGTCCTCACTTTGTCTTCGTCCACAGTGAACGTTCACTTAGGGACTACTTTGGTTAACCTTTTGGTGAAGTTGCCAGAGGCAAAGTGATTTGAGAGACTGTGCCTGTAATCCCTTGGGCGAGGCAGGTGGCCCCTCCAAAGCCCATCTGAGGAGTCACTCGTTACCCCAGTGTAACTTGGGGACTTGTACCCCTAATTCCTGGCGGGGCTTCGGAAGGCTGCCCTGTTCCAAAATATGTTCCATACACTTGAAATCTGCCTTAGAAGGTAATTTTATGAATCAGTATATGAGCTGATTAGCTGTTCTAAGATCTGGTAGGGATCAGCCATGAGATATTGGGAGGGGGCTTGGAGGATGCCAAGGGGAGGGGAATCCAATTCAACGTACAGAGGAGCTTAAAGAAGAGCGTAAGGAGTTCTGTATATGCAACATTTATTAGAGTCCGCACTTGTCAACATTTAGTAATACTCGCTGTCCTCTTTCTTTGCAATATTTGCTTTGTCTATCTGGTTATTGTCCGTCTGTAATGTTCACGTTATTGTACTTCACGGAACCTTGAACAACAAGCTGCAGAGGTCACGACACTTAGTCTTTCAGTCTGCATCTTCTAAAATTAAGGATGTTTGCCTACTGCGACATGATAGCAAGCCTAAAAAAACAGTACTTCGCTAATGTCATCTGTGTCTAGTCATATTCTTTTTCTAATTTTTTCCCAAATACCCTTTGTAGCGGCTTTTCCCACTCTAACTAGTACTGCATCTAGCGTTATATACTCTTAAGTCTTTTTAAATCTGGAACAGTCTTCCTGTTCTGCAGGGCTTTTTGCTTTTTTTGTTTGTTGACAGTGATTTGCGCCAAGCATCTGTCTTCCGCAATAGAATATTGCCAATTCTCAGTGTATCTGATCATTTCCTTGTGGTGGTGGTGAGTTGATTTCTATCCTCCCTGTGTTTTCTGTAAAGTGCAAGTTAGATTAGCAATTAGGTTCGGGTTAGACCTTCTGTCCATCATGGTTCCTGAGTGATCTTACACCTTGTGTGTTTCTTCAAGAGGCACTTCTGTTTGGTCATGTGTCAGTGGTGCTGAGTTAGACTGGAGAAGGTGGTGACTGTCCTATGTCTTTCTGTTAAAAGGACATGTTTCCTTTTTGCCATTAGCAAGAAATCTGTTCAGTGAGATTGTAGTAAAATATGAAAATCTTGTTTGCCAATAGCCTTTGTTTAAGCATCCATTGATTATTTTTACTTGAATCATTATTTCATTGGAGATTATAAAATAGTGATTTCCTGATTTTATCTTTATAGTTACTCTGGTAAAGACAGGGTAAATGGTTACATAAGGAATTTGTGTGTTAGCGAGAAAATGTACTTTCGGGGCTCTGCAGGGATTGTGGCCCCTTTAGGCATTGGTGCTTATAGAACAGGAAACATTTTTTGTTTCCTCTACTCATCTTGGTTTCGTTGGCCCTGAGCCCTGCAAACGAGTCTGGCAAAAGACAGTTCACAAGAGAAAAAAATTAACACACGCATTGCCCATAGACATATCGCTTGTACATTCTCAGTAAGGAGTAACTCAAAGGGGTGATTAGAACTTGGGATTATGTGGCACCTTAACAAAAGAACGGTGAATCTGTAGAAAAGTAACAAGACATAGGAAAGGCACTTTGAGCTTCTAGGGGTGACATATTGTGGAAAAGCAGATAGATGGGGGAGCTAATGGAAGAGGAAGGGTTGGTCTTAGCAGGTTTGTTGTGTAGATTGTTCTTGTACCATCTCTGGGCTGATAAGCATCTAGAGTTGTTTTTGGTGATCTAAGAATCATCCTGCCTTTCTTGGTAGGAGGAGGGCAGAGAGTTTTCCCATCTGCTGTTGTTTTTTTTTTAAAGATTTTATTTATTTATTTGAGAGAGAGAGAGAATGAGAGAGAGGGAGAGGTCAGAGGGAGAAGGAGACTCCCCAGTGGGGAGGGAGCCCGATGTGGGACTCCATCCCAGTACACCAGGATCATGACCTGAGCCAAGGCAGTTGCCTAACAACTGAGCCACCCAGGCGCCCTCTGTCTGCTGTTTTTAAATTACTTTCAACTTAAAATAATCCTTATGTCAGAGTAGCATATCTTGTGATGGCATACACCAAACCTCTTGACTTGAAACTTTAGAAGTTTCATATATTAAGAATTGAGTTGATGGGGCACCTGGGTGGCTCAGTTGGTTGAGCGACTGACTCTTGATCTCAGCTTAGGTCATGATCTCAGGGTCGTGGAGTGGAACCCTGAGTCAGGCTCCATGCTTGTTGGGAGTCTGCTTGAGATTCTCTCTCTCCCTCTCCCTCTGCCCCTCCACCTGCTCACACGCATGCTCTCTGCCCCCCTCCACCCCTTTCTCCCTTCTCTCAAATAAATAAATCTTTAAAAAAAAAATTGAGTAGGTGGTATGGAGAGAGGATCAGGAGAAGGGATTGGCAAGTCAAAAAAGGGAGGCATGCAAGCTCCTTTTGCTTCTTTGCCATTTTCTCTGGGTGTGGCCCTTCACCTTCCAACAGATGTTACCTGCTGCTTTTAGAAAAGGCCACTAAAAGGGAAGGTGGACATGCACAGATCTGCCCATTTCACTATCTTCCTTTGGAAATACTGATGTAACAGTGTCCTTTCCACTCTCCACCTTAGGGCTGCTCCATAATTTCAACTAAGAATCTTCCTTTTGCCCTCTGACCATCTCCTTCCTTAGACTGCTGGTTCTTGAGCCAGGTACAAAGGCTCCTGGCAGGCTTTGTAAAGGCCAGAGTGGCTTCAGCTCTGCTCAGCTGACTGTACAGTTTGGGTAGTGTACAATTCAGAGTCATTCAAAAGAAGCAGGACCCTCTCAAATGCATACTCACATAACTTACTAAAAAGCACAGTATTTTGCATTTTGATGAGTGTTAAAATGGATAGTACTGTTTCTAGAACAATAGAGTGTTTATTTCAGAATCTAGTAATCTTCTTGGTTGACAATTCTAGGTACTTTTGATACTTGCAGCCTTTCCTTCTAGATATCATGCTTAAAACACCAACACTTCACATTTTAGTGAACTTCATTTATCATTAGGGGTCCTTCAACTAGTCAATAGAAAGCAGCCTTTATACCACTAAAATCCCAGTTCTCTTAAAAAGAATTTATATGTAGCTTTGCATAAAGGAATTGGATTGAAAATTAATATTTAATAGCTAACATTCTGTAACTATTTCTTGTTCTTGTTCTTTTTTTTTTTAATTTTTTAAAGATTATTTATTTATTTGACAGAGGTCACAAGTAGGCA
>CM052811.1:83809124-83839210 GCA_028533885.1 Nasua narica | reverse complement strand
GGGGGGTGGGGGGGGAGGGAAGAAGGAGAAGCAGACTCCCTGCTGAGCAATGAGCCCAGTGTGGGGTCTGATTCCAGGACCATGGGATCATGACCCGAGCTGAAGGCAGACATTTAACCAAGTGAGCCACCGAGGCCTCCTTTTGTTCCGATAATAATGGTGAAACTTTTCAAGCTAAGCAGATAGTTCTTTTGTCTTTTCTACTATTTGCTTCTTCCCCAACCCCGACTTAAGATTCTTTTAGCTAACTTCAGTATTATGTTCCATATGCGTGGAGAGAGAGTGCACTCTCTTGGTGATAGAATGGAAGTTCAAATATAAAAAGCTTAATTTTGGGATGCCAAGGTAGCTCAGTCAGTTGAACATCCGACTCTTGGATTCCGCTCAGGTCTAAACCCCATGTGGGGGATCTGTGCTCAGCATGGACTCTGCTTGAGATTTTCTCTCTCCTTCTGTCCCTCCCCCTCCTCACTGTTGCTTGCTCTTTCTCTAATAAATAAATCTAGGGGCGCCTGGGTGGCTCAGTGGGTCGAAGCCTCTCAGAGTCCTGGAATTGAGCCCCACATTGGGCTCTCTGCTCAGCAGGGAGCCTGCTTCCCCTTCTCTCTCTGCCTGCCTCTCTGCCTACTTGCGTTCTCTTTCTCTCTGTCAAATAAATAAATAAAATCTTTATAAATAAATAGATAAATCTAAAAAGAAAAAAGCTTAATTTTAGAGTCGTGTAATAAATCTTAGCTCTTATTCTTGGCTTGGAATTGTACTTTTTAAAGTTAAATTTAAATTTTTACTTGGAATGAGATCTTCTAAGTAGCTTACTATTCTCAGAGTCAGTACTTTTCATCAGCGGTTAGCCACAGGAGTAGCTTTTTTGTTTCTGTTTTAATTCCTCTTCAAACCTCTAGGAACTTGGTGTGGGTGGCACAAGTCAATGGAAAATCTGTGGCCTGGATCCCACATCTACGCTCGGCATCTACTTTGAAGTAGTCAATCAGGTAAGTTGGATTTTTTTTCCTGAGTATTCATGTCTCAGTGTTGTGTTACCTGATTTCTTACAGACTGGTGGCCTCTGGTGTCTTTCTGTGTGGACTGATGCTACTTTGGGCCTGTGTTTTGCCTGATACCAGTCCAGCATGATCTTTTTTTCTCTTTTCAGGGTTTGGTCAGAGTCAGACAGCATATAGCTTTCATCACTTAAATTGTTGGACTGATAAGTTCATCAGAAGGGGAATGGCTTTTACTAGCCATCATGATGTTTATGGATTTTTGAATATATCAGTTTTTCCCCCAGTATTCTTTTTTTTAAAAATCCTAATTTACAGAAAAATGAAAAGAATCTTACAGCGAATACTTGTATACCTACCACTCAGTTTCTGTAGTTAACATTTTACTGTATTTATTTTGCTGCATACCTATTTATCCATCAATTAATTTTATTTTTGATGCTTTTTTTTAAGAGGGGGTGTGAGGTAAGGACAGAGGGAGAGGGAGAGAGAATATCAAGGAGGCTCCATGCCCAGCGCAGAGCCCTACATAGGGCTTGATCTCATGACCCCGAGATCATGACCTAAGCTGAAATCAGGAGTCCGGTGCTTAACCAACTGAGCCAATTGGGTGCCCCTTATTTTTGAAGCATTTTAAAACAAATTGCACTCCTCAGAGTCTTACATCCCTAAACATTTTAGCGTGCATATCATTTACTTGAATTCAGTATTATTCTGAATATGGTTCTTTTTTTTTTTTTTTTTTTTTTTTGAGGTAAAAGTTTCGTACAGTGAAATGCCCAGATTTTAAATGTACCATTCAGAATGCATCAAGAACTGCGTTGTCACCACTGTGTCAGTCGTTTTAGGAAGAGCACAATGGGCTCTGTGACCGTTCGTGTTTGAGTCGTGCCTCTAACAGTAACCAGTTGTATGGCCTGTTGCCTGCAGCACAACGCCCCGGTCCCCCAAGGAGGCAGAGGCGCCATCCAGTTTGTCACACAGTATCAACACTCCAGCACCCAGAGACGCATCCGTGTGACCACCATTGCCAGAAAGTGAGCAGTCCTGGTTTCCTTTCTGTTGAGCCCCCGATGTTTTTCCTTTGAAGAGATAATTTAGCGTCCATTAGTTTATCTTTGTAATTCCATTGAATGGTTCTCACCAACCCTGACGGGCTCATTTGATCAGAGGAAAAGGAGGAGGAAGAGGCATTGCTGACCAACCTAGTTAGGCCTGCAGGCAGTTGCCTGGAAGAATCCTCTTTTGGTAGGAATGAAGTTCATTAAATATTGATTTTCATTATGGTCAGATAAGTAACCCATAAATACATCCTCCTTGTAAAAGATTCAAACAGCCCAGAAGTGTATAAAGAATGGGTCCCTTTACCTGCTCTCCCCAGAAGTGCAATGCTATTACTGCATGGGTATTTATCTTCACGGGCCCATTTCCATGGACTTCTGTATCGTATGTGTGTATAACATGCATATGTGGCTTCTTATGTTGGCTTGTTTGTCAGTTTTTCTCGGTAATGTGTCAGGGACATCTTCCGGGTCATGCATACCAGCTGCTCCTTCCCTGTAGTGACTGTACAGCATTGCATGGTTTGGATGGGATGTGTCACTCCTCTCTTAAAACGGGATCTCAGGTCTTCCCTTCCCTCCAGAAGGGCTGCATTCATGTGTTTAGGTCTCTGTGTACCCTGAGTATTTCTTTCCAGCCACTTCATAGAAGTAGAATTGTGTAGCCTGCAAAACTACTCTTCTAAGAAGTGAATTTATATTTTCCGTAATAGTGTAAGAAGAGTGTCCTCTGTTTTCTCATTAATAATAATATCGATCTTCAACATCCCAATATAGAGCAATTTGCCACCTTTACATGGATTTTTCTGTTTACTAATGGGTTCAACCCTTTTCATGTTTATTGGCCATGTATATTTTTTCTGTGATGGCCTTTACCCATTTTCTAAAACTATTTATTTGTCTTGTTCATTGACTTGCAGGGACTTTTTATGTATTCTGGATATGATTATTGTTTGTGGTTCATATCTGTTCCTGGTCTGTCTGTTGTCTTTCACTTTTATTCATAGTGTCTTACTCTGTCTACAAAAGTTTCATATATGTGCTCATTCTTTCCGCCGTGGATATGATGTGGAAAGTCATTTTGTGAATTTGTAAACATTGAGATTTTTGCAAGATTGACCTAGAGGAAGGAACTGGAGACTTAGGTACCTTTAGGGTATCTACTCATGCTATCTTGTAGAACTGTGGGGAGTTCTTTGTAATTTTTCCTTTGCTTTTAAAAGCCTCCAGAGATCACATGAGGGTAAATGAAAACATCTGTAAAACTCCCATGATTCCTTACTGATGTTGCAGTTCAAATCTATGTCGCCTTAGGTGAAGGAGGAGGACTTAGGTTTCTTTGTCTTAGCGGGAAGCTGGCTTTCCGGTCTCTCCCGGATGTCAGCGTGGCACTGATTCTGGCCTTGTCAGTTGGGCAGATGCACAGAGCCAGCTCAGGCACATAGAAGCAGCGTTTGACCAGGAGGCCGCAGCAGTCTTGATGGCTCGGCTGGGAGTGTTCCGCGCGGAGTCGGAGGAGGGGCCTGATGTGCTCCGGTGGCTGGACCGACAGCTCATCCGTCTGGTGAGTTGGGAACTGGGGCACCAGCTTCCGTCGTAATCTCTGCTCTGTGTTTGAGAAGAGAACACTGGCACATACACCTGTGCGTCACTTCTTACAGTGCGTCAACGAGCACTTTGTGTTGCTGCTTACCTTATGCCAAACGCTGCATGTTCTGGGAGTGATGGAAGAGAAGGTTCCCCGTGCATTTTCCCCTCAGGGGCTTATGTCACATGGGGAAGAAACAGCACGCACAGGACAGTTAGAGAAGGATGCAAACCTGTGTACGGTGAAGGTTGATTTAGATGAGTCCCTGTGAGTGCTGGGGTTCTGTATTTTCCTTCCAGATCTTAGAGACTTTTTTTTTAGCAATAGGGATCCGTGGCCCAGTGAATGTAGAGATGCCTCATGCATTATTCTGGGTCTAATCAGGAGAGAGAAACTACACAGTGACTTAAACAGGGAAAGCATGGCAGGCTTGTGGGACATGGCTGTGCATTTCAGCTTATGCGGGGCAGCTGGAGAGACTGTGGCAGCACAGGTTGGTGGGGAGAAGCAGTGAAGGTGTGGCCTAATTGTAGAATGCTGCATTTTGTTTATGAATTTATTGTAATGTTTATTATTGAAATGTTAACATACCGTATAATTGAGCTTCATGTGCACTACAGTGATTTAACAATTCTATTGGGATGTCTTGCTTTTAAAGTTAAGTCACTGCTTAGATGTGATTCTCAAGCAGGGGCTTGCCATCAACATGATGCTTGTGTTTACATTTATCATTACTGCGTGAGATGAACTGGAGGGTGAAAGGCTACTGATATGGAGACCAGTGGAGGATTCTGGAGGCTCAATTGAGCTGAGACCTGCTTGAGTTGAGACCAGGGTGGTGGTAGGACAGTCGGAGGGGAGGGAAAGTTTGGAATCACGATGTATGGTGAAGAAAAATTGATAAAACTTGCTCAAACTATGTGGAATCGAAAACCAAAAATTAACATTGACTTGGGTTTTGAGTGTGGGTGACTACAAAGATGATGGAGAAATAAAAGAACTGGAAGATGGGAAAGGGTGGAGGGAGGCATAATTTTTTTTTAATGTAAATAGTTGATTTTGCTTTTATTCATAAAGTTGTGAAAGTACGTCTGAGGGAAGCTCTTCTGTAGTTGGGTGGAAGTCCCCATAGGAGCTAAGGTTAGAGGCAGCACTGGACAGGGACGGGGTGGGGAGAGCAAATTTATACGACATCAGTCTGGTTCTCCTGTTACTTGTAGCTGAAGCTGTGAGGATGGGAGCAAGGGACCAAGAACTAGCCTCTGAGAAACCCACGGTTAGGACAAAGGGAGATGAAGGGCTGTGAACAAGACACAGAAGGATCAGTTGGAGTGGAAAAATAGAAAGGTGCTATGTTAGAGGCTGGAGGAGAATTTCGCAGACTTTGGGGGAGCCACTTGACCTATGGTGCTGGGAAGTCCAGGAAGGTGAGAGCCGTACCAGGTCAGCGGACTTGGTAGGAGAGGGTAACTGTCAGAGATGGGCAGTCTTTCAATGGTGGATGGTTCGGTTGTCTAGTGGCCAGAGATGTGTGAAGCAAACAGGAAATAAAAGAGGAAGAGAAAATGTTCAGAAACTTGTCTTTGAAAGAAGGAAGAAAATGAGCTATATTGTCGCAGATTTAGGAGCCTTTCCTATGGAAGAGGCGCCTGAGAGAGCTCCTCACTGACTGGTCAGAGCAGTCCTCCGGCAGCCTCTCCTAGGAGCTGGTTAGAAATGCAGGCTCTCTCTGCGGAATCTGAAGCTGTGTTTAGCAGCACCCGGGGGGATGGGTCTGCCCAGCTGTGCTTGAGAAGCGCTGGTCCGGGACCATCAGTTGGTCAGACTTGAGACTGGAGTGTAGCTCTCCTACTGTAAGTAATTTTCCAGGTGACACTGACTGGACTTTTCTCTCTCTCTTTCTCTCTCTTTTTTTTCCTTTTTGGCTGTTTTCTTTCTACAGTGTCAGAAGTTTGGACAGTATAACAAAGAGGATCCCACTTCTTTTAGGTTATCAGATTCCTTCTCTCTGTATCCTCAGGTAAGCAATGTGTATTTTTTAAATAACTAGAGAAGAATAAATTGTGACAGAAATAAAACTCTGCTCTCAGGCTGAAGTGAAGCCTTGGTGGGTTTTGAGGCTTCCGTCTATAGGTGATGAAGGAGGTTCAGACTAGGACAGAGCTGTGATTGTGTCCGAGACGGTGCCTCAGCCCTATAGAAGACAGAACTGACACGCAGAGAGAAGGTAGTGGCTCCCCAGCTCCCATGAAGAGGCAAAACAGGGTCTTTGCTGAAGGCCACAGCAGAACCCCTTTATCTGTAGAGGTTCTGGGCCAGCAGCTCACTCAGCAGCCCCTCAAGCAAATGAAGCACATGTGAAGGCAAACATAACAAAATGAGGCCACAGATAATGACAAATATTTAATGATAACTGTGTAGCGACGGTGCTGATTGTGCCTGGGAATCAGCAGTAATAAGCAGCTCCTGTAGGTAACTGCACTGTGCAGGAACCAGCCATGTGGGGGCCACCAGACAGTGAAAGGAGGGATGGCAGTGGACATGGCGTGAAGTCACCGTCAGGAGTCTGCGTATTGACCTCTCCTGATGTCCACCCTTGTCTGTAGATGAGGAAGCTGGAGCTGGGCTCGGTGGGTGCTTGTGAGGATGGCCAGCTGAGGCGGAGAGAGTGGGGTCCGCAGGGCCAGGCACCCGGGAAGCACCTGGTCGATGTGGGCCTGTTCCACAGCTGGGGCCCACAACTCTGAGGTGGCCTCCACAGGCACAGCTTTCCTGGAGCCGGAAGCAGTGCCAGCTCTTTTCCCTTCCCTCAGAGATGCCTTAATGAGGAATAAGTAGAGAGCAGCAAACTTTCTCTTTTTTTTTTATAAGATTTTATTTTTTGACAGAGAGATTACAAGTAGAGAGGCAGGCAGAGAGAGAGAGGGAAGCAGGCTCCCTGCTGAGCAGAGAGCCCGATGCGGGGCTCGATCCCAGGACTCTGAGATCATGACCTGAGCCAAAGGCAGAGGCTTTAACCCATTGAGCCACCCAGGCGCCCCGAGAGCAGCAAACTTTAATTTTTTTTTTTTTTTAGCAAACTTTAATTTTTAAATAAATTTCTTAGCACTCAGATATCCTAGTAGGTATTATTCTTTTGACTACTCAGTTTGAAAAGTGGACACAGATTTCTGTCGTGCTGTTCTATAGCTCGGACTATCAGGGTTAAAAGGGGGCCTTAGAGGTCACTTCATCTGACCCCCGGCCCAGGGCAGGGCTCTGTGGTCCCTGACGCCCACCGCCGTGGCCTGTGCTAAGGCGAGGCTGCCCAGTGTCGCGGAGGGCGCCCTGGGCCTGCCAGAGTTCTTGTGGCCTTCCTGGATCCTGATCCTGGAGGGGGATCCCGAACTCCCGTGCATGTTGGTTTCCTCTTTACAAGGACAGAGTGGGTTTAGAGAAGTGGTTTTCCATCTCTTTAAAGTTGTGGAATCCTTTCTTAAAGAGGACCCCCTCGGAAGCCAGCATGTAAGCAGATAGGCTTGTGCTGCTCTGGTTGTGCCCTTGCACCATCCTTAGCGCCGGGTGCTGCCAGCACACCCTCTCCTGCCCCACATCTTGGGCCCAAAGGATCTGCTGAGATGGAAGAGCACCGTTGGAAAACCACCGAATGAGGTGGTTTGTAAGGTTCCTTTGGTCGAGGCATCTAAGTTAGAGGTCAAATGCGCAGTCTGGGGAGCCAGATGACTGGAATGAAGTGGTTCCACCCCTCAGTGTGAATGGCCTTGGGTGAGTTGCCTACCCCGCAGATTGCTCATCCATAAACCAGGGTGGTAAGAAAAGCTGCTTCGTGGCTATATTGGAAGGATTAAATCATTCTTTGAAGTGCTTTGTGCCTTGCACACAGGATGTATTGACTGTGAGCCATGATTATCATGTGGGAACCAGTGGTTCAATATTTGGAGTCTCAGGAGGCTTTAAACTTCTCAAGGCAGCTCATTTTCATGTTTTGGCACCTCTTTTTCCCAGCGTGGGGCTTGAACTCATGACCTTGAGATCAAGAACTGAGATAAGATCAAGAGTTGGACCCTTGGGGTGCCTGGGTGGTTCAGTCAGTTCAGCATCTGCCTTTGGCTCAGGTCATGATCCCGAGGTCCTGGGATCGAGCCCCGCATCGGGCTCCCTGCTCAGCAGAGAGCCTGCCTCTCCTTCTCCCTGCCACTCCCCTTGCCTGTGAGTGCTTGCTCAGTCTCTTGTCAAATAAATAAATAAAATCTTAAAAAAAAAAAAAAAGAGGGGCGCCTGGGTGGCTCAGTGGGTTAAAGCCTCTGCCTTCGGCTCGGGTCATGGTCCCAGGGTCCTGGGATCGAGCCCCACATCGGGCTCTCTGCTCGGCGGGGAGCCTGCTTCTCCCTCTCTCTCTGCCTGCCTCTGCCTGCTTGTGATCTCTCTCTCTCTGTGTCAAATAAATAAATAAAATCTTTAAAAAAAAAAAAAAGAGTTGGACACTTAACTGGGCAACCCAGATGCTTCATTGTATTTTATTTTATTTTTTAAGTATTAGTACCTCTTTAGAATGAGCTAAAAGTCTGCCATGCACCTTCTGATCTCAGGGTAAAGAACACACCTCTCCAGCCTCCTCTCTTATCCCTCTTCCCTCCACCCCTGATGCCAGCGCAGCAGCCTGAGTCCTGAGCTCTCCAGCCTTTCACCGTGACTGCATCTGGAGTCCGCTCTCTCTAGCCTCCTCATGCACATCTTTCAGACCCCAGGGGCTTGGGAAGCCTCCTGCTGTCCCTCCATCCCCACCCCCTCCCACTAGTACTTTCTTGTGTCGTGCTCACAACTTTTTATTGTGGCTGCCTGGAGTGTGGCTTTTCCTCACAGCGCTGTGGCCTCTCTAGAGCACACATTCGGTCTGCAGCCTGGCACAATGACTCCAGAAATAAATGCTTCTTTGACTGTCCCCCTTCGTGTGGAAGCTTTGACATACCCACAGGGCCCCTCCCCCTTTCTTAAAAATGTTTATAATTGTGAAAAACACATAACATAAAATCTACCATCTTAGCCATTTTTCAGTATGCAGTTCAGTAGTTTTCAGTATATTCACATTGTTATGCCACAGATCTCCAGAACTCTTTTATCCTGCAAAACTGAAACTCTGTACTTCAGTTAAACAATGGCTTCCGGTTACCCTCTTCCTCCAGGCCCTGGTACTGTGATTGTACTTACTGCTTACAGGAACTCAGAGGCCTTTGTCTGAAGGTCTGGCTTCTGTTTCAGAGACCTAAGGCAAGCTTACTGTCTGGATGTCTAAGAAAGCTAAAGCTGTATGTATTTGTTTCTCTCTTTTTTTTTCTTTGTAAATGCAGTTCATGTTCCATCTGAGAAGGTCTCCGTTTCTCCAAGTGTTTAACAACAGTCCTGATGAGTCGTCATACTATAGACACCATTTTGCCCGACAGGATCTAACCCAGTCCCTCATCATGATCCAGCCCATTCTGTACTCCTATTCCTTCCATGGGCCTCCAGAGGTGAGGTTTACATGAATGCTTGTGTCAGAACTGGAACCACCTGATACGGGTTGTGTTTTTTTTTCTAGCAAGTTTACTCTTAGAGCAAAGCTGTAAAAAGAAAAAAGAAAACTTGGAGTCTTTATAGTAGTTTAACATTATTTCTGAGTATTAAACAATACGCATAGGAGAAAGTCACAGGACATATAAAGAAAGCTATTACCTGGGGAAGGCAAGATTATATATATAAAAAAAAACCTTACAAAAATACCTAGGTCCTTTTTTTTTTCATTACTGTGGCCCAGTAATTCCATGTCTTGTGCCTGAAGGAAATCCTCTTACATAAAAAGCTTTGCTCAAAGAAATAGTAAAATGAACTATTATAATAGAAGGTTAGAAAATAATCTGTGTTTAATAGTAGGAAAATAAGTAATCTAAGAAATATTTGCAAACTTTATGTAATGTGATAAAATATTAAAATGTTACTTGAAAGGGGCACTTGGCTGGCTCAGTTGGTAGAACAGGTGACCCTTTATCCTGGGGTCATGAGTTCAAGCCCCAGGTTGGGCATGGAAGTTACTTAAAAATAAAAATTAAAAAAAAAAAGAAAGAAAAAAAGATACAACCATTAGTTTTAATTATTTTAAAAAGGGGGCAGTACCTGGCTGGCTCAGTCGGCTAAGCATGAGACTCTTGATCCCTGGGTCATGAGTTCAAGCCCCTCACTGGGTAGAGATGTTACTAAAAAAAAATAAAGTGACGTGAAAAAAATCAAAATAGAAACTTATTTACGTATTTTTTAGCATACGGGAATTAAAAATTATGTGAAAATAAATGATCAATATTTGTTGGACTTGGGTACAAATTTTCAAATTTTCCTTAACGAGTACGTTACTTTTATTATTGAAAGAGAAATTATAATAAAATTATTCTGTGGTAAACTTTTAAAATTCCTATTAAAAAAAGTTCTTTTTCATATTGGCATCGCTATTCTCAGTCATTTACAGCAATAGATTTGAGAGAATGTGTCTTCAATAGATAAAATGCATTTCTAACACAAAACTGAGAATGTTTCGAATTATCTCTGGTTCCTCGAGCAAAAGATGTCCTTAATCACTCTCCCCAGTTGATGAGGGGTTATTTGGAGCCACTTTCTAATACAAAGTTGATACTTAGAACTGTTGGGTCAGGGAGCAGAAAGGAGTTTCCTTAGAGATGGAGGGAGCCGTTGTGCTGGGTGCCATTCATCAGCAGCCTTGCAGCTGTTGTGTAGACACCCCAGCTGTGGGGTTGGACTGGTCGCCACGTGGCAACAGGGGCAAGACCAACGCCGTCTCTCTCCCTTCTTCTTCAGCCAGTACTCTTGGACAGCAGCAGCATTCTAGCTGACAGAATATTGCTGATGGATACTTTCTTCCAAATTGTCATTTATCTTGGTGAGGTAAGAAGATACTAATTTCTTTCTTTACTATTGTTTTGACTTTCTTTTTATTAATTTAGGTTTTTATGACATTTGAAATAATTTGGGCTTAGAAGACCTACTGTTTATTAGAATGAGTATAGTGGTAAAATCTTTTTTTTCAGGTCCCCAGGGGTATTTGTATATTTAGTAATTTTAATTATATTTGCCGTAAGTAAATCTCAGGTGGTCCTTTTGTTTTTTTTTAATTAATTTATTTTTTCCCCAAATATGTTTATTTTATTTTTTCAGTGTTACAAGATTCAGGTGGTCCTTTTAAATCACTTTAAATTACTCTAAAATCCTTTAACTGAGCATTATGTTCATTGATAAATTCTTTTCCTTCTGTTGTCCATTCTTTACCTTCAATAAATTCCTTTGGTGATTGACTTGACTTCCTAGTCTCTGTATGCTAAATGTGATTTCAAATGTCCTGCAAAGGTATACATTGTATTTCAGAATCTCCTTAATAACTTAGGATGAATTAGTTTTCTGATACTAATATGCATTTTATAGTTTTTAACTTTTTTCAGCGTATTAACACCCACTCTGCTAATTGCTTGCCCATTGGGTGACCAACTGCTGTTCCCACTGGTTCCTATAGAAGCAATAATCATGATGGAGGTTTCTGTGCCTTCGGCTGAGCCCTTAAAGACATTCTGACCACAACCCCCATCCTGTTCATTCACACATTTATTGAGTATCATCAATGTGCGTGCAAGTGATAGGTTTTAAAGACAAAGACAGTAACATGGTTCTCACTCCCCAAAAGCCCCATGTCTGGCAGTTGTGGGTCTTCTGATGAACTCTTGGACCCAAACGAGCTTATGGGCATTTCCTCTATGCCGCCAGTCAGTCAGAAATTAAGACCTGGAAGATGTTACTGGAAACTCTGAGAAGGGGAGAGCAGGCTGCAGAAGGAAGCACCTAAAGAGAATCCTCCTTCTGGTATCAGACTAACAGTTCTGTTTTTAAAACCCATCGATCAGTTGTTACATCCCCTTGCTCCATTTCCCCTCTCCACTGTTTTCTTTTTTAGTGTCCTCTAAATAACACGTGAAAGTACTTGAGGTTATTTATAAGGCTGTATTAATCAGTCAGCGAATATTTCTTGATTTTCTGTGTGCACAAGGCATTTTTCTAGAGCTGTTGCCAGTGGGGATAGAAGAGGGGGAGACACAGTGTCAGCTGAGGTGGGGAGATTGGCTTTACCTACCACACTATAGTATATTGCCTTCTACTTGCCTGCTGAACACCCACGCATTGATTCTTGCAGCTTTTCTCTCCGCCACCAAGGGTATCCCAACTCAGAGCCCGGGGGAGTTGGGGATGAGTCTGTGTGCAACTAGGCACTGGAGTTGGGTGCAGAGGTGTGCTCCTAGAGAAGAGAAAGGGGAATGGATTTCATGTAGGAAGCCAACAAATCCCTTTCCCTACCAGCTGGAAGGACATAGGAGTCTGGACCCAGTGATGGCAGTGGAAATGGAAAGGCACGGTGGCTCCTTGGGACAGCTGTGCCCTGGGTGTTTTTAGCTAGTCGGTATGCCCAGTTAGAAAGGGAAGAGGTGTGCCTGACAGCTCTGACGTTTCTGGGAGAACTGTGTAGGTGGGGGTGTCCTGGCTGCACTCCTTTGCTCATTCATACTTATCCTACCCAGCTCCCCTTTGCGACCCACTGCAACTCGTCATTCTTGACATGACTTCTTCCCCGGAAACAAGTTCTGGGTCGTGGTGGGAGTGTTAGAATGTCAAGAATGTCAGAGAAGACGATCTTTCAGTGTTTCCACAATGGTTTTGGTTGGTTTGTTTTGGTGCAGACCATAGCCCAGTGGCGTAAAGCTGGGTACCAGGACATGCCCGAGTATGAAAACTTCAAGCACCTCCTGCAGGCACCGCTGGATGATGCCCAAGAGATTCTGCAAGCACGCTTCCCAATGCCGCGTTACATTAACACGGAGCACGGAGGCAGCCAGGTGAGTGAGCGGAGTCCCCACCCTCGTGTTCTGGTGGTTTCATGAGGTCAATGGCTATAAATCCAAACTGCGTGGTTAATACTTTACGTGGTGACATAAATTGACATTCAGACTTCCAAACACGACTTCTTAAACAAGTGGTAAAAATATGTTAACGTAAAAGTAGAGGACTGCCAAACTAAAACACATGCTTCTTGCTTCAGGAACCCTAAGAAATGGAGAGTCATTGGCTTACACTAAAGAAATGGGTGCCTTTGTGGTTAAAAAAAAAAAAGTAATTTAACAAAAGAAATGTGGTAAAAACTTTTTTTCTACCACACTAATATTAATGTCACTTGTAATCTTTAAATCTCTTGTTTTTAAAGGCTCGATTCCTTTTATCCAAAGTGAACCCGTCTCAGACACACAATAACCTGTATGCCTGGGGACAGGTAAGAAATTGTCAGGTATCTGGGGGGGAGGCCAGCCTCCTTTTCAAACAACCAGTTACGAGATGGATCCCTTTTGGCCTGAGAGACAGAATAACTCAGGTATTTTGCTGGGGGACCAGCAAACCTTTCTGAAATATAGCTGAGGTGGGAGAGGGCGCCTTGTGTGGATCCCCTTCCAGGACCAGAAGACAGAGCTCTATAGAGTGACCTGACCTGCATTTGGCTCTCTTCATAGACACGGCAACATCTCCCCAGACCTCCTCAGGAGTTTTTCTATTTCTCTTTTGAGTTCTGTCAGTTTTTGTTCATGTTTTGTAGCTCTGTTGTTTGTTCGTACACATTTAGGATTGCTATGTTGGTGGGTTGATTTTATATCATATAATTTCTCCCTCTGTTTCTGGTCATTTTGTTTGCATTGATGTCTGCTTTATCTGATATTAATAAAGCTCAGCCTTTTATTTTTCATGTAAAAAATGTTGTTTGCATGTTGTATCTCTTGCCATTCTTTACCTTTCAACCTATTTGTATTATATTTGAAATTTATTTTTTGTAAATAGCACATGGTTTTTAATCTACTCTGCTAAGCTCATAACTGGTGCATTTGGACCATTTATATTTAATGTAATTATTGAAATGTTAGGGCTTAAGTCTGCCGTTTTTTGTTTTCCATTTGCTTTCTCTGTTTTTTATTTTTCTGCTTTTTTCTGCCTTCCTGTGGGTTACTTGAACATTTTTTAGAGTTCCATTTTAACTCGTTTATGTTTTTGATTTTATATAGTTTTTAGTGGTTACCCCCAGATAGTAGAGCATTATATATTATCTCATATATGCATAGCTTATCACAGTTGACTGGAATCTTTTTGACCAGTTCAAGTGATGTATAGAAAACTTATTCACCAGACTGCTTGGGTGGCTCAGATGATTAAGTGTCTGTCTTAGGCTTAGGTCATGATCTCTGGGTCCTGGGATCAAGCACCATGTCAGGCTCCTAGCTCAGCAGGGAGTCTGCTTATCCTTCTCCCTCTCCCCTTGCTCATCCTCTCTATTTCTCTCTCTCTCAAATGAATAAATAAAATATTAAAAAAAAAAAACAAACTTGGGGCGCCTGGGTGGCTCAGTCGTTAAGTGTCTGTCTTTGGCTCAGGTCATGATCCCAGGGTCTTGGGATCAAGCCCCACATCGGGCTCCCTGTTCCACAGGAGGCCTGCTTCTCCCTCTCCCACTCCTCCTGCTTGGGTTCCCTCTCTGACTGGGTCTCTCTCTGTCAAATAAATAAAATCTTTAAAAAAAATAACCACTGAAAAAACATATTCCCCTTTACATTCCTTTATCTTATCCCATTTATAATTGTCTTAAATATTTCTTCTACATGGATTAGTCAGTATTACAGTTTTTCTTCATCCATCAAGCATGATTTGTAAATTTCAAGAGAAGATGCAAGTCCTGTTATATTTCTCCATATTTTTGCTTACTGTGTTCTTTATTCCTTCTTGATATTCCAGGGTTCCTTCTTTATCATTTCCTTTCTGTGTAGAGATCTTCCTTTAGCCATTCTTTTAGGTCTCCTGATGATAGATTCTTAGTTTTCCTTCATTTGAGAATCTGAATTTCCCCCTTCTTTAATGTAGGATATATTCTCTAGATACAGGATTCTCGTGGCAGCCATTTTCTTTAGGCATCTGAAAAATATTTCGCCACTTCTGTTGGCTTCTATGGTTTCTGATGAGAAATGCATGGTCATGATTGCTTTTCCCCTATAGGTAAGATGTCATTTTTCTCTGGCTGCTTTCAAGATTGTTTCTTCGTTATAAGTATCATGTGTTTGATGTGAATTTCTTTGGATTTAGCCTATTGAGAATTTGCTCAGCTTCTTGATTGTGTGTTTATTCTCTTGCCATAGTTGGGTAGTTATTAGCCATTATTCTTTGAATACTTTTTCAGCCCATCTTCTTTTTCCTTTCTCTCTGGGATTCCGGGGACATGCATGTCAGGTGTTTTGTAGTTCCACAAGTCCCTGGTGCCCTGTTCATTTTTTTCCCACCTATTTTCTATTTTTTCAGTTGGATAGTTTCTATTATTTTATCTTCCAGGTCACTGATTATTGTCTCTTTTCCTTTTCTGCTATTGAATTCCTCCACTGAGCTTTTTATTTGTTTCTGTAGTTTTCAGTTTTAAAACTTTCCTTTGGGGCGCCTGGGTGGCTCAGTTGGTTAAGTGACTGCTTTCCGCTCAGGTCATGATCCTGGGGTCGTGGGATCGAGTCCCGCATCAGGCTCCCTGCTCTTTGGGGAACCTGCTTCTCCCTCTGCCTGCCATTCCCCCTGCTTGTGCTCACTCTCTCTCTCTCTGTCAAATAAATAAATAAAATCTTTAAAAAAAATAAGAATAATAAAAAACTTTCTTGGGGCGCCTGGGTGGCTCAGTGGATTAAAGCCTCTGCCTTCAGCTCAGGTCATGATCTCAGGGTCCTGGGATCGAGGCCCGCATCGGGCTCTCTGCTCAGCAGGGAGCCTGCTTCCCTCTCTCTGCCTGCCTCTCTGCCTACTTGTGCTCTCTCTCTGTCAAATAAATAAATAAAATCTTTAAAAACAAAACCAAAAAACTTTCTTTTAGTTCTTTATGTCTACTTCTTTTTTTTTATTTTTTTTTTATGTCTACTTCTTTCCTGAGACAGTCTTTGCTGAGGCTTTCTGTTTTTTCATTTGTTTCAAGTGTGTTCATAATCACTCATGGATGCTGCTTTGAAGTCTTTATCAGATAATTCTAACACTGTCGTCAGTTTAGTGTTAACACCTGCTGCCTGTTTTTCATTCACTTTGAGATCTTGGCTGTTGGTATGATAAGTGATTTTTGATTGAAATGTGAACATTTTCATATTTGTTATGAGACTCTGGATCTATTTAAATAGACTATTTTAGCTGGCTTTTAGTCATGCTGCTCTTGGAGGGAAGTGGGGGAAGACATTGTTTCATCACTGCCAGATAGCAAGCCAGGTTTTCCATTGGCCTCCTGACACATGGGCAAGGGGGGAGGGGCCAATTCATTGTCACCGGTGGGTGGGGATGGGTGTTCCAGCTCCCCACCTAGTCTCCACTGATCCCGCTGTGGAGATGGCCTCGTTAGTGTTGGGTGGTAGTGAAAGTGCTGACTCTCCACTAGGCCGCCTCTGATACCCAATGTAGGGGGCACAGAGGACATCTTACTATTGCAGGTCTAGGTAGAAGTGCAGGCTCCCCAAATGCTCTCTACTTGTACCGCAGAATTAGGGAGATGTCGCCCTGGCCATTGGGGAGGAAATCGCCAGTGCCATACTTGGCCTTCTCTGAGAGTACCCTCGTGGGGTGCTGCTGGGCTCCCTTGTTACTGTCTTGTGAGGGTGGCAGTCTAAGGTGCTCACTCAGCCTTTGTGGGTGGGGCCACAGTTTTTTCTGTCATCTTTGACTGGAGTTAATATCCAACATCTTGTCTTGCCAGGCTATGCTGGTCCTTTAGCTAGAGAAAGTTGGTTTTTCTCTATTTCTCTCTCTTTTTTTCTGTATCCAGTGATCATTTGCCAGCCTTTTCAGCTCTAGGTCCGGGATGTATGTGGCAAAAAGGAAACCCAAGGAACTCACCACTGTGTTGTTTCTTGGGACACAGGGCCCCTGGTTTATCTGCTCTCTTCTCCACCTTTCAGAGTCTTCTTACATTTCTTTTATATAAAATGTCCACGGTTTCTAGTTGTACTTAGTGGAAGGAATAGGGAAAAGCACAGATACTCCTTCCTGGAAGTCATCTTCTTATAAAATTTTAATTATGCTTATATTTTCCTAATTGTACAGTATCATTTTGGAAAATTTGAATATGTGAAATAAAAGATTAAGAAAGGAAGAAAATTAACATTACTTATAATGCTTCTGTCTAGAGTTAAGTATTTCCAGCTTTGTATGTAATATAAAATGTGTATATTGTATATATTTTTACTTATTTTATTTTACAAATTTGGGCTCTTAACTAGAAATCAAGGTTTCTATTCAGTTCTTTTCCCATCCCATTACATGAATCATGAACATTTTCTGATAGTACAGACACCATCTTTTCGGTGGAGATCCTGATCCACTCATTTGTAAATATACTACCATACAAGCTTCTGTTGTAAGCAGGGCGTGAAGAGTATTGGGTTAGGTGCTGGCAGAGTGACAGGGAAGGTCAGACACAGGGTGTGTGGCCTCCAGGAGCTCATGCTTGATAGGCAGCTAGACTCTGGGCAGGCCATCCGAACTATGGAGAGGATTAATGCAGAAGGGCACATGTCCGAACTGTCTATAGTGGCAGGGGCCACTCAGTGGGCCAGAGGGGGCTTTTGTGAAGAAATCATGCTTCAGTTGCTAGAATAGTTAGCTAGACAGAGGATGGCAGTGGCGGGAGCCCTCCTAGCAGAGCGGGTAACACTGAATGTTCTGAGGTGGTGGAAGGGTCCTTAGTAATTCATGAATGCTAACCAGCTTTTCAGCTAGCTGCCAATTAATTTTTACTATTAAATTTCAGGAAACAGGAGCACCCATCCTAACCGATGACGTTAGCCTGCAGGTGTTCATGGATCATTTGAAGAAGCTGGCTGTCTCCAGTGCTTGTTAAGCTGGAAGATGTGAGCAGAACATCGAAAAACACATTGGATTGTGTTCACAGGCTGATAACGGCTTAAAACATTTCTTTCACTTTACTTGTGGGTTTTAATAATCAAAGGAAGCATTGTATGTAACTCTTTAGATTATAATTTATTTGTATTCCTTATTTGTGCCCCTTTTCCTGCATCATGAAATTGTAAGGTCATTAATATTTTGGTACCTGTAGATGTTTATATGCTTTTTGTATCCTAACTTTACAGTTACATAAAATCAAAGATAATGTATTTTGGCAACTTACTTAGATGAAAAAATCATAATGATCATATAGGAAATAAATCTGGATAAAGAAAGCACTGGCTAAAATAATGCTAATACAAATTTGATTTCCTGAAGCCTCTGGGTGTGTATGTGTGTGTTTTTAGTGACTCCCCCAAGAGATATTTCGTGAACTGAATCCTCATTTTCTGTCTTAATGTTAAGGGAGGGAAAGCTTGAAATATGTGAAACTTGATCATCAAGGCAGAGCTGTCTGGAGTGCACTGTCCCTAACTCACATAAACGGCCCAGCCCAGGTAGCCATAAAGAGTGGCTGATGGGCATCAGTGGCCCTAACAGAGTGACAACATCAAGTAAAATAACTTAAACAGGTACTTTTTTTTTTTTAAGGAAAGTAGTATATACATGGTTTAAAAAAACAAAACAACATATCCTAAAGAGCTTTATAGTAACAGTTCCCTCCACTCCCTGAGCCTAGACCTACTCTTCAGAGGTGACTGGTTTTAGCCTTTCTTTTCAAGTTATTTATTGATGTATCAGTGTTAGGCAATGTCTCTCAATTCCCGTTTTCCAGAATGAGGACCTTTCTCTGCACCATACCGTTTTGATGAACTATCCCTTTATTTTTATATTATCAAGGTTGGTAGAATTTATATTCTGACCTGTAAGCATAGTTATGTCTTTTGTCTCAAAGTTCATTCTGAAAGTTGAAAACTAATAAAGATCATTTACACAATTGTGATAATGTTAACAATGTCCGTGTTTGAGTCAGGTGGTATTACATTTTTCTCCAAGGGTTTGCTGTCTCAGTCCCTACACCACTTGAAGGAGAACATTCCCAGTGACAAAATCAGTCACTTCCATTCTTATGTTCTACCACTCCACAGGATGGTTTGGTTCTTTTTTGCATCTTAACTTCACATATATGTTGTTTTCCCTAGAGTTTCTAAATTTTTTTTGGCGGGGGGGAGATGATTTTGTTTTCTATTTATTCAGAAATTTGAATTTCTTATTCTACTGAATGAATCCATTCTTTCTTTTTTTTTTTTTTTAAGATTTTATCTATTCATTTGAGCGAGAAAAAGCATGAGAGGGGGCAGGGTCAGAGGGAGAAGCAGACTCCCTGCTGAGCGGGGAGGCCGATGCAGGACTTGAGCCTGAGACTCCAGATTCATGACCTGATTGGAAGGTCATTGCCCAACCAGCTGAGCCACCCAGGCACTCTGAAGTCCATTCTTTAGAGATCACTGATCTCTTTAATCATAGGCCAATTGCTATGACAAGTCATCCAGGAATTTCTTTTGTTTGGAGGCCTGGATTAGTTCCACAATTCCTTTTATCCCATAAGTCATCTGCTATCTTAAGTTACATGGGAGGTAATTCACTGTATCTATTCTGTCTTCATACTTGACAGCTTTGCTGACTATAAAATTTTAGGCCCAAAACAATTTTCTCTCAGAACTTTGGAACTATTTTTTCATTCATTTGACAGATAATTTGTCAGTATTTGCTATGTATGGTGTGTCTTACAGACGCTGAGCCACCCAGGGGTCCCCATTTCAATCAGTTTTGACAGACGTGTACACCCCGGAAACCACCATCACCATACTGAACATTTCTATCCCTCCAATGGTTTCCTTAGTAGACCACTGGTCAACCTTGTCCCACTGTAGATTAGTTTGTTCCTAGAACTTTGGTTTCATTTGTGTCTGACTTTCGCTCAGCATAATCCATTTGAGATTCCCCCATGTAGTTGCATGTGTCAGTAATTCTTTTTAACACCGAGTTGTATACCACTTCTCATTTACCCATTCATCAGATGATAGCAATCTGGGTTGTTTCCCTTTTTTGGCTCTTATGACTAATGCTCTGTGAACATTCATCTACATGTCTGTGTCGATACGTTTTCATTTCTTTTGGATAAATTACTAGGAATGGAATGTCTAAGTAATATGGTAGGTGTATGTTCAACTTTTTAAGAAACTACCAGTATTGCAAAGGGGTGATGTTTTATGTTCCCACCAGTAAGAGGTCCCATTGCTCCAAATCCTTACAACTCTTGGTATTCTTAATATAAATTTTAGTCATTCTAATAGGTGTGTAATGGTGTCTTGTGGTTTTAGTTTGCATTTCTGCAGTGACAATGATGTCCCTGTGCTTATTGGCCATTTGTATATCTTCTTTTGTTAAGAGTTTGCTCAAATTTATTGCCTGACTTTTAGTAGGGTTGTCTTTTTATAATTGTATTGTAAGTTGTCCTTTTATATTCTGGATACAAGTCCTTGGTTGAATATAGGTATTTGAATATTTTGTGGCTTGTTTCATTTTCTGAACTGTGACCTCTGAAGAACAAAAGTTTTAATTTTGATAAAGTCCAATTTACCAGTATTTATTTTATGGTTCATGCTGTCTATATTCTAAAAAAATCTTACCCATCCCAAGGTGGCAAATTTTCTCTTGTGTTTTCTTCTAGGTTTGTAGTTTTAGCTTTTACATTTAAGCCTTTGATCCATTTAGAGTTAATATTTTTGTGTATGGCAAAACACTTTCTAAAGGGTGGGAGAAGTGGAAAGAGCCCTGAAGGACACAGAGATACTGAAGAAAACTATGTTTCTGAAGCCATGAAATGAGCAGGTGTGGTCAATGGTGTTAAATGCTTTAGAAATCAAATTTGATTACGGCTCTAAAGTAGATGCTGGGTATAGTAATTTACTGAATGTCCATGCTGTGCCAAGTACACCACATTTATTTATTTTATTTTTTAATTTTTTTAATTTTAATTTTTTTTAAAGATTTTATTTGACAGAGACAGATCACAAGTAGGCAGAGAAGTAGGCAGAGAGAGAAGGGGAAGCAGGCTCCCTGCTGAGCAGAGAGCCCGATGAGGGGCTCCATCCCAGGACCCTGAGATCATGACCTGAGCAGAAAGCAGAGGCTTTAACCCACTGAGCCACCCAGGGGCCCCCAAGTACGCCACTTTTACTCTCAAGTTGTTTGGTCTGTTGGAGTTGGGGTAGATTATGCTTTGAATTTAGAAACGTATGGTTAAGAAAAAAGTTAGAAGGTGGGCAGAGTCAAAGGAGATGTTCTGCTTTTGAGATGTGGGTAGAGTTAGAGCGTAATCCCGAGGAGGCAGTAAAGCATAGGACCCAGACCCAGTGGAGAGATTAATTTTGACCAGGGGGGATCCAAGGCTCATCCGGACTGAGTTCTAGACAGAAAGGTGGGGAAAAGCTTCGGAGGTAGACAGGCATTCTCGCATATCTGGGAGCCGCAGGAGGAGTGGACTTACTCTTTACAAATACCGTCTGAATTAAAAAATAAAAATTAAAAAAAATGCATATATGTGCGTGTGTGTGTGTATACACACACACACCCCATCTGAATCTTGTGTAAGGCAGGTGTTACAATTTTCCACGCGAGAAGCTTGTTCAGCGAAATTGTCATTTGGTGTCACGTGGTATGCGAGGCTGTCCCTCACCGGCGCAGCCCAGAAGCCCCTGAACACCACACCTTAGGGTCCAAGTCCCCGGCGCGACTTTCGGGACTACACGCCCCAGGATGCATCGGGGCCAGCGCAGGAAGCGGCCTTTCGGAATCGACTCTTCACTGGAGGAGGCGGCGGCGGTTGTGACGCGCCGGCCGGAAG
This sequence comes from Nasua narica, assembly GCA_028533885.1. Taxonomy (NCBI): domain Eukaryota; kingdom Metazoa; phylum Chordata; class Mammalia; order Carnivora; family Procyonidae; genus Nasua; species Nasua narica. Next base: position 83,817,676 of record CM052811.1, on the reverse strand, counting down.
GCCTGCCTCCGCCCTGGGCTTCAGGGAGTCGAAGCCTTCCCCGAGCAGCGCAATGCGCCCGGACCAGGCCACGGCTTGGTACCGGCGGATGTCCATGCTATATGGGCTGGGCGCCTGGACCACTTTGGGCTCCTTGTTTTATTTAAGCTGGAAAAAGCCCAAGCCAGCAGGTACGACCTTCCGGCAGCCTTCGGTGGGGCGTCCTGATGGGGTCACAGAAGCGGCTTCGCTGTGCCGCAGGCACCGGGTTTATTCTGCAAAACTATTGTTGCGAGCAATTCGCTATAAGGGAATCTGCCCGGAACTGCCTTTTCAATCCTCTTACCTGCTTCTTGTTTGTTTATTTGACGAATCTGGGTAAGATTCCAGAGGGAATGTCAGAAACACTGGACGGTGATTTATTTAAAGAGCTGATGCCTCGGTGAGCCCGTCGCAGTTGGCGAGCAGTTTCAGCACTTCGGCCAGCCAGCCGAGGAGTATTAAAATCTTCCCGGTTACTGGGCGGAAAAGGAAATCCCCGAGCCTTCGGAAATGTGCTGGAAATTTGTTGACCCCTGCAGCCAATTCTAGTTGCCTGGGGCTGAAGGGGCGGGGTTGATGGGCGGGACTTGATAAAGGAGGGTGCCTTAATTTATTTTATTTCCTTACAAGACTTAACTAATAATTTTAAGGGCTGCTGTCTTAGGTTAAAAGTTAATAATTCGGGTGTTCCTTTTTTTTTTCTAAAGATGATGAAGTGGAACAAAAGGATGTCTCAAGAAATGAAATGCTTGAGCCCCCGAAAGGGTTTTACTTGGAAACAATTGTCACATACAAAGAAGATTTCGTTCCAGTCAGTGACAGGATCGCCAACTTTTTGAAATCATGGACTGGTGGCCCTGGACGAGAATCATGATTGACTGCTGAATGCTGAAAACCGGGACTTGGGTTCAGCATGTACATTTCATGGATGCCTTGATTTCCAATTTATGTTTGTGAAAAGTGTAACCATTTACTTTAATTTTGCTCTAAAATATAATCACCTATGGTATGCAATAAATATTTCCTTGAGGAAAAGTCAACTTGCGTATTTCAGAGGTGTCCTTCAAATTTCTCTCATGTTGCCAGCAGACAGGGCTTTAGAGGTCCCTTGAAGGTTACATTCAGCTTATTTCCCACCTTTGCCCTGGGATTTATAGCAGCTCTTTAGGTACTATTGGGAATTTAGGAAGTATAAGTTAGATTTTGTAACTCCTGAATTAATTAGACCCGACCTTTTTACTAGGACCAGTACAGGTACCCCTCATTCCTTCAGCAGGCATGGATTAAACCCCAACTGTGGCTACCAGTATTCTAGACATGGGGGAAACAAAGTCAGGACAATGTGGGTCCTGCCCTAGAGTGCTGCACTGGCCTCCACTGTCTCTTATGGTTGCAAGTAACAAACCCACACAAGTAAGCTTAAATCAGAAAGGTGTGTTTATCAAAAATGTGTATGCCCGGCTAGTTAAGAAATACAAAGGAAAGTATCTCAATAAAGGATCATTTGACAACCAAAAACTAAAAAATAAAACTAACCACTTTCGCTATTAACTATTATTACTGGTGTTAGCTTTTACTAATATCTTTCTATTTTACTAATCTGTATTTACTATCTGTACTTAGTAATTAGTACTTAGCAGTACTTAATAATTAGTACTAGTATTTAGTGCTAAGTACTTAGTAATTAGTACTTACAAATTGGTAATATAGTAGCACTATATTACTATTCTATTACTATAGTCTATTTACTAATCTATATTTACTAATCGCTTTTACTAATATCCATCCTATATGGGATTTGTTAATGAGAATTCGACCCCCCCTCAATACTTTCTTTCTGGCTGTCTTCCCAATAAAAGGAATTGCAGTGTTTAGTTGAATCATTCATATTTACCTTGTTTTAGCCATGCAAATACAATTTGTTGCTGAGCTAAGGAATAAGCTATAATTGTCTTATGTAACTTTTCTTCCCAGAGTTAACTTATTCTTTTTTTTTTTCTTCATTTGCTTAGTCTCCTTTAGGCTTATTTCCACTTTATTCCACACCCTTCAACCCCTGGGTAAAATTTTCACACAAACTTCTCCAGTACTTTAATGGCTTTTTTTTTTTTTTTTAAATCTTGGAACTCTGTCCTGCTACAATCTGGACTGATTGCTCTTTAGTTCAGCTTCACATACACGTTTGCCATTTCCTTTTACATCGTATGTTGGATCACCTGTTTTCTTGGTCCCATGTCTCCATAATTTTGTGAAGAAGTATACAGTTTTTTGGAGACTTTTTTCACTCTGAAAATATTTTTTATTCTATTCTCACACTTGATTACTAGTTGGCCTGGGTATAGATAAATGATAACATTTTTTTCCTCAGAATTTTGAAAGCACAGACCCACTGTATTGTAGCAATCCCAATATTGTAAGTTCAGAAGTCCCAGTCCTTTGTGACCTATTTTTTCTCCCTGGAGTCTTGGGACCCTCTCTTTAGTGCTCTGAAATCTCAGTGACGCACCTCGTGTGGCTTTTTTTTTTTCTTTTTAGAGGTTTATTTACCCATTTGAGAGAGAGAGAGAGAGAGAGAGCAAGCAAGAGACCCCTACCTCCAGTGTACCTGCTGCTTGCAGTTACTGAGCTCTTTCAAGTTTCTGTGGAGCTAAACAGCTGGCTTCTCATCGGGGTTCCCTTCGCACACCCTGACACAGTTTGTGTGCTCACCCAAACTTTAGTCAGGCTCCCGAACCTTCTCTGAGGCCCCTCTGTCTGCTTCCTTGTAAAATCCAGTTTTAGTAAGAACCCTCTAAGTCAGTTTAACCAGGACCACCCCCCACCCCGCCTCCCACCTGATACCCTGATCAACTCGATATCTGATATCTGATCGGGTTCCTCATCCTCTCCATCCCTCTGGTGATGTCTGACAGCCTGGCCTGTCTTCAGCAAGGATCCCGGTAGGTCAGCTTAACCAGAATGCTCCTTGTTCCTGATTATTTCCTCCTGGTGATTTTCCATCCACTGACTCCCATCCTTCTCTGTGGATGTAAATTCCTAGTTGCCCATGCTGTATTCAGAGCTGCGCCCCTTTTCTCTCCGAGCCCTGAATAGAAGCTGCCTTACTGGGCTCTAACAAGGGTCATTGAATATTTATTTCTTTAACAGCCCTTAGGTGTTTGGTTCTTCACCTCCATGATGTCAGTCACCAGTCCTCCAACTGATTTCTGTCTTTATAGAGTATGCTCAGAGGAGACACGGGCTCCTAGTTTCATTGAAGTGGAAGTTTGTGTTCACGCACAAAAAGATCTTTAGGGGCGCCTGGGTGGCTCAGTTGGTTAAGCATCGACTATTGATTTGGGCTCAGGTCATGATCTCAGGGTCGTGAGATCGAGCCCCATGTTGGGCTCTGCAATCAGTGAGGAGTCTGTTTGAGGATTCTCTCCTTCTGCTTGCCCTGAGTTCTCTAAAAATAAATAAATAAATGAACGAATAAATAAATAAATAAATAAGTCTTAAAAAGAAAGATCTTTAGTGTCAGCTATATTCAAAAAATTTTTTAAAGTCTTTTAGATAGATAGATCTGCTTACATTTCCTTCTTGTTTAAAAGGCTTAAACCCCAACTGCTTGTGCTAAGACCATGTTCTTCTTCCACAGCACTTCTTTTTTTTTTTTTTTTAAGATTTTATTTATTTTCTCATTGAACGCGGGGCTAGGTCTTTGGACAGCTGTATTCTTCTCAAGCCGAGCCAGGTCCACACAGAAGCAACCATGTCTAAGGGACCTGCAGTTGGCATTGATCTTGGCACCACCTACTCCTGCGTGGGTGTCTTCCAGCACGGGAAAGTGGAAATAATTGCCAATGATCAGGGAAACCGGACCACCCCAAGTTATGTCGCCTTCACGGACACTGAACGATTGATCGGTGATGCTGCAAAGAATCAAGTTGCGATGAATCCTACCAACACGGTTTTTGATGCCAAACGCCTGATTGGTCAGAGATTTGATGATGCTGTTGTCCAATCTGATATGAAGCATTGGCCTTTCATGGTGGTGATTGATGCTGGCAGGCCCAAGGTCCAAGTAGAATACAAGGGAGAGACAAAAAGCTTCTATCCAGAGAAGGTGTCCTCTACGGTTTTGACAAAAATGAAGGAAATCGCAGAGGCCTATCTTGGGAAGACTGTTACCAATGCAGTTGTCACTGTACCTGTGTACTTCAGTGATTCTCAGCGTCAGGCTACCAAAAATGCTGGAACTATTGCTGGTCTCAACGTACTTCGAATCATCAACGAGCCAACTGCTGCTGCTATTGCTTATGGCTTAGACAAAAAGTTTGGAGCTGAAAGGAATGTGCTGGTCTTTGACTTAGGAGGTGGCACTTTTGATGTGTCCATCCTTACTATTGAAGATGGGATCTTCGAGGTTAAGTCTACAGCTGGAGACACCCACTTAGGTGGAGAAGACTTTGACAACTGAATGGTCAACCATTTTATTGCAGAGTTCAAGTGCAAACATAAGAAGGATATCAGTGAAAACAAGAGGGCAGTTCGCTGTCTCCGTACTGCTTGTGAACGCGCTAAGCGTACACTTTTTTCCAGCACCCAGGAATTCTCTATATGAATGAATCGACTTCTATACCTCTATTACTCGTGCCCGGTTTGAAGAATTAAATGCTGACCTGTTTCATGACACCCTGGGCCCTGTAGAGAAAGCCCTTTGGGATGCCAAGCTAGACAAGTCTCAGATTCACGATATTGTCCTGGTGGGTGGTTCTACCATTATCCCCAAGATTCAGAAACTTCTCCAAGATTTCTTCAATGGAAAAGAACTGAATAAGAGCATCAACCCTGGTGAGGCTGTTGCTTACGGTGCAGCTGTCCAGGCAGTCATCCTTTCTGGAGACAAATCTGAAAATGTTCAAGATTTGCTGCTGTTGGATGTCACTCCACTTTCTTTCTTTCTTTCTTTTTTTTTTTAAAGATTTTATTTATTTATTTGAGAGACAGAGAAAGTGAGAGAGGGCACGAGAGGAGAGAAGGTCAGAGGAAGAAGCAGACTCCCTGTAGAGCTGGGAGCCCGATGTGGGACTCGATCCCGGAACTCAAGGATCATGACCTGAGCCGAAGGCAGTCGCTCAACCAACTGAGCCACCCAGGCACCCGTCACTCCACTTTCTCTTGGCATTGAAACTGCTGGAGGAGTCATGACTGTTCTCATCAAGCGTAATACTACTATTCCTACCAAAAAGACACAGACCTTCACTACCTACTCCAAAAACCAGCCTGGTGTGCTTATTCAGGTATATGAAGGTGAGCGTGCCATGACCAAGGATAACAACCTACTTGGAAAGTTTGAACTCACAGACATACCTCCTGCCCCTCGTGGTGTTCCTCAGATTGAGGTCACTTTTGATATTGATGCTAATGGTATCCTCAATGTCTCTACTGTGGATAAGAGCACAGGAAAAGAGAACAAGATTACCGTCACTAACGATAAGGGCCGCTTGAGCAAAGAAGACATTGAGTGCATGGTCCAGGAAGCTGAGAAGTACAAAGCTGAAGATGAGAAACAGTGGGACAAGGTGTCTTCCAAGAAGTCACTTGAGTCTTACGCATTCAACATGAAAGCAACTGTTGATGAAAAACTTCAGAGCAAGATAAATGATGAAGACAAACAGAAGATTCTTGACAAGTGCAATAAAATCATCAACTGGCTTGATAAGAACCAGACTGCAGGAAGAGAAGAAACTGAACATCAGCAGAAAGAGCTAGAGAAAGTCTGCAACCCCATCATCACCAAGCTGTACCAGAGTGCAGGGGCCATGCCACGGGGAATGTCCGGAGGCTTCCCTGGTGGTGGAACTCCTCCCTCTGGTGGTGGAGCTCCTCCCTCTGGTGGTGCCTCCTCTGGGCCCACTATTGAAGAGGTTGATTAAACCAACCTGAGAATAGGTCTAGCATCATTCCACACAATATTCAAAGGACCCAAATTTGTAGCAAATTCCAGTTGTAACGTTGAGCTGCTATAGCAAATAAACTGGGCATTCTTGATACTTGAATATGGAATATGTGCATAGGGAAAAGAAATAAACATTGCACTTTATAAGCACTGTACTGTGAAGTGGAAAATACAATGTCTTAAATAAAACTGTATTTAAAATTGGAAAAAAAAGATTTTATTTATTTGATATAGAGAGAGAGATCACAAGTAGGCAGAGAGGAGGGCAGAGAGAGAGGGGGACGCAGGCTCGCTGCTGAGCAGAGAGCCCAACGCAGGGCTCGATCCCTGGACTCTGAGATCATGACCTGAGCCGAAGGCAGAGGCCTTAACCCACTGAGCCACCCAGGCGCCCCACAGTACTTATTCTAACCAACCAGTAAATCAGAACAATGTGTGACTCCAGGCTGTTTGGAGCCACAATGATTCCTCTAGTTTAGCCAAACTGTGGCCTAAATAGGCCTTTGTGGCCTAATCTAACAACCTAAATATAATTTATAATGTTTCCCCAGGGAAAGGCTTCAGAATTCCAAATATCCGTCTTGCAAACACAGTTCAAATAATCTGTTTAGATGTTGGGAACTGGGGCACCTGGGTGGCTCAGTTGGTTTAGCGTCTGCCTTCGACTCGGGTCATGATCCCAGGGTCCTGGGATCGAGCCCCTCAAGTCTGTTTCTCCCTCTGCCTGTCACTCTGCCTACTTGTGTTCTTTCTCTCTGTGTAAAATAAATACATCTTAAAAAAAAAAAAAAGAGGAAACATACTTAAAAAAATAGAAGTTGGAAACTGTTGAAACGTTTGTAGGAGTGGAAACACGCTGCCTTCAATTCAGAGGTCTGGCAGTAATGAGTGAATAACTTTTCTTTCTTTCTTTCTTTCTTTTTTTAGATTAATTTATATCTTTGACATAGAGATAGTGGGAGAGAGCACAAGCAAGGGGAGTTGGCAGGCAGAGGGAGAGGTTCGAAGCAGACTCCCAGCTGAGCAGGGAGCCCGATGCGGGGCTCAGTCCCAAGATCCTGGGATTATGACCTGAGCCAAAGACAGATGCTTAACCAACTGAGCCACCCAGGTGCCCCAATTTTTCTATTTTTAAGGATAGCTTTGGTATAAATTGGGGATTGTTTTTTGCTGGCTAACTCCAGCAGCTTGCATTCATAATGGTTTGTTCTCATATGATCATCCAGCAGTAGGCAATCCAGGGCTGGTAGGGGGGCTCCATAGACTCATCTGGGGCCCAGGCTCCATCTGTCTTTCTGGCTCCCCATTCATATAAAGTGGTTTCCAACCTCTAGTTGGAACGGAAACTTCCATTTTTCCTTCCATCCATTCTGTCTTTCCAGATGGCTGCTGACGACTCCATATTCCTGGATGGAAGGAGGAAATGGAGAAATGCAAAGGGACATGCTAGCTGTCTGCCCTCTCTCACCGGAGCATTCCTCGAGTCCCATCTGACAACTTGCACTTACATCACACTGGCCAGACTGAGATGAAGGGGTTGGGCAGGGCACTTGTTTAACTGGGCACATTGTTCTTCTGGTGCTAAGATAGAAAGGGAGAACAGATTTGGGGTGGCAACCTTGCAGTCTGCCTTGGGACACACCCAAGGAGGGTTTTCCTCTGTGTCTTTTGTAAGCTTGTAACCTAGATATGCGGAAGAGTTAAGAAACCAGACCTACATGATTACCCTTAAAAAGGCTAGCCAGCAAGGTAGATCCTCTACTAGTATCTGGGAACTTGGATTTCCTGAGTTTCTACCATTCTCAAACTGCCAAGAGTGGCTTGTGGTCACTAAACTGTACAAAGAATGTGTTTTTTTTTTTTTTTTCGTAGAATGGCTTGCTTTCCATCTGGGAATCTGGAAATTTGATGCATGCTAGATAGAAGGAACCTACATCAATAGTTCCCAGAAAAACCCATGGACACTGAGTCTCTTTAATGAGCTTCCTCGTAAACCACACTTTAGAAATGTCACATGGTGCCAGAGGAATTATTTGTTTACCAGACAGGAATCACTTTTATCCTTATTGGCTAAAAATCTACAAGTTTATGTGTATCTACAAGTGTATGTGTATCTACAAGTTTAGTAACTTCACTAAACCTAGGCTTTTAATCATAGGTAAATGATGGGTCAAACAGAGATACATTCCCTCAGATAATTAAGGAATCTTTGAGTGGGCCTATAAAATGATTCTTTTTTTAATTTTTTTTTTAAGATTTTTATTTATTTATTTATTTATTAGAGAGAGAGAGAGACTGAGAATGAGAGGGGAGAAGGTCAGAGGGAGAAGCAGACTTCCCGCAGAGCCGGGAGTCCCATATGGGACTCGATCCCGGGACTCCGGGATCATGACCTGAGCCGAAGGCAGTCGCCCAACCAACTGAGCCACCCAGGTGCCCTATAAAATGATTCTTGAACCCAATTCCAATTTTGTGTGTGTGTGTGTGTGTGTGTGTGTGTGTGTGGTGGGAGTCCGGACACCAAAGCAATTCTTGGGAACCAGCTGGGGGTCCTATGATCCAAATTCATTCTAACACTCCTTTTTTTTTT